>JARQOC010000003.1:93025510-93191943 GCA_033576535.1 Allobates femoralis
AACTAGGTGACAGGTTCCCTTTAAGGGTATTTTCACATGATCCAGAGACACTGCATATTGGACACAGTGCCTCTGGACCAGAGGGAATCTGCGGGTAAACGCAGGGAGAATGCAGCCGCCCTGTGCCCACGATCTGAGTTGGGTGTAGGGCGGCTTCTCCCTGCATTCACCTGATGGAGACCGCTCCCGACTCCGCAGCATGAAATTAACATAGGGGGGCATATATATATATTTATATATACAGGGGTTGGATACAATAATGTAAACACCTGGAAAGATCAACAAAAGTTAGTTTAATATGGTGTAGGTCCACCTTTTGCGGTGATTACAGCCTCAATTCTCCGAGGTATGGATTCATACAAGGTGATATCATTGGCCTGGCAGATCTCCACGAAATAGCACCCCAGATCATCACAGAACCTCCGCCATGTTTTACGGTTGGGAGAAGGTAGTCTGGATGGAATGCTTCTTTCGGCTGTCTCCAAACGTAGAATCGGCCGGAGGTCAGAAAATGGGGTAAACGATGATTCTTCTGAGAATATCACATGTTTACACTGCTCAAGGGATCAATTCTGGAGGTTTCTACACCACTCTAAACGCTTGGAAACAATTGTCATTGAGAGCAGCGGTTTTCTAATTGCAGATCTTCCGTGGAATCCAGATTTGTGCAGCTCCTGACTAACAGTTTTCGTGGAAACTGGGTTCTGTAGGTGATCATTGAGCTCAGCAGTGATTTTCGGAGCCGTGGTCTTGCGATCCTCTCTCACAATTCGCTTTAGAGTCCGTCGGTCTCAGTCAACTTGGACTTTCGGCCGGACCTGTGCTTTGCTGCGGATGTTTTCCCCTTTCTTTCAAACGCAGTCATTACTTTGGAGACAGGACCTCTTGACACACCAAGCATTCGGGCACTTTCTGTTACACTAGCACCTGCCATACGAGCACCAACAATTTGGCCCTTTTGAAAATCTGAAAGGTCTGCCATCAGGTTCTCATCAATGTTCTTACAATTCGGAAAACAAACAGTTAATTTACATATATACACATATCACTTAACACAAATAATCAACTACAAAACATTAAGGTATGTCACAATTTGCATGTTTATAACATGTTCGAAGATTATGTTAGGTGTTCCATTATATTGTCCAACCCCTGTATATTCTAACACTTATAGAGGAGTGGTAGCCCACCATGGTGTACACTGGATTGTGTTCACCTTTTTAAATGATTTTATTGTAAATTGTATTGTGCTGTGTGGGTTTATCATGTCAATATATGTTTTAATGCTTTTCCCCTACCCCCTATACCTCACCTTCCATTGATATTCTTCTACAAATGACCCCCTAGAGCCTTGTTCTTGTGTGTTGCTAGGCATATTGAAGATGTCATCACTAAAAAAGGCTCTTGTAGGAAGTATTAAATAATCTACAGTAGTTGTGTTCAATACTTTTTCATTGTGCTCAATACTTTTTCATTGTGTCATTTTTCATTCTTACACATCACTAAATTTATGGTTATCTGCAGTTTGATTTCCTTGCCTGTGCGAATTGGATGGGTTGTTATTGTTACTGACATCCGGTGAGAAATTGTCAATATCACCTTTATAAATATATTTACTTAGTAAATTAGTGATGTGTTTAATACTTATTTCATCTGCTGCTTTATATTTAGAATTTATTAAACACTAGCTGTGAGCCCGATGCAAATGCATCGGGATTCTAGAACGTGCCTTAATTTGATTATAGTAGTTATAGCTGTTAGGCTGATGGAAATGCATCGGGTATCTAAAATATGTTTATTGTTTTTTTAAAGATTTTTAAATAATAATCGCATTATCAATAGCAATAATATAAGCCATACTATTATTATTAGCATTAATAGCAGTATTAATAGCATTATTAGCAGTATTATGAGCATTAATAACAGTATTAATAGCATTAATAGCATTATTATTAGCATTAATAGCATTATTAATAGCATTATTAGCATTAATAATACCATTAATAGGATAAATATTAGCATTAATAGCATTAATAGCATAATTAATAGCATTAATAGCATTATTAATAGCATTAAGAGCATTATTATTAGCATTAATAGCATTAATAATAGCATTATTAGCATTAATAATAGCATTAATAACATTATTAATAGCATTAATAGCATTATTCTTAGCATTAATAGCATTAATAGCATTATTATTAGCATTAATAGCATTAATAATACTATTAATAAGATAAATATTAGCATTAATAGCATTAATAGCATAAATAATAGCATTAATAGCATTATTAATAGCATTAATAGCATTATTATTAGCATAAATAGCATTAATAATAGCATTATTAGCATTAATAATAGCATTAATAACATTATTAATAGCATTAATAGCATTATTATTAGCATTAATAAAATTAATAATAGCATTAGTAGCATTAATAATAGCATTAATAACATTATTAATAGCATTAATAGCATTATTATTAGCATTAATAGCATTAATAGTATTATTATTAGCATTAATAGCATTAATAATACCATTAATAGGATAAATATTAGCATTAATAGCATTAATAGCATAATTAATAGCATTAATAGCATTATTAATAGCATTAAGAGCATTATTATTAGCATTAATAGACATTAATAATAGCATTATTAGCATTAATAATAGCATTAATAAAATTATTAATAGCATTAATAGCATTATTCTTAGCATTAATAGCATTAATAGCATTATTATTAGCATTAATAGCATTAATAATACTATTAATAAGATAAATATTAGCATTAATAGCATTAATAAGCATAAATAATAGCATTAATAGCATTATTAAGCATTAATAGCATTATTCTTAGCATAAATAGCATTAATAATAGCATTATTAGCATTAATAATAGCATTAATAACATTATTAATAGCATTAATAGCATTATTGTTAGCATTAATAAAATTAATAATAGCATTAGTAGCATTAATAATAGCATTAATAACATTATTAATAGCATTAATAGCATTATTATTAGCATTAATAGCATTAATAGTATTATTATTAGCATTAATAGCATTAATAATACCATTAATAGGATAAATATTAGCATTAATAGCATTAATAGCATAATTAATAGCATTAATAGCATTATTAATAGTATCAAGAGCATTATTATTAGCATTAATAGCATTAATAATAGCATTATTAGCATTAATAATAGCATTAATAACATTATTAATAGCATTAATAGCATTATTTAGCATTAATAGCATTAATATCATTATAATAGCATTAATTAGTAGCATTATTAATAGCATTAATAACATTATTAATAGCATTAATAGCATTATTATTAGCATTAATAGCATTATTATTAGCATTAATAGTATTAATAATACCATTAATAGGATAAATATTAGCATTAATAGCATTAATAGCATTATTAATAGCATTAATAGCATTATTATTAGCATTAATAGCATTAATAGCATTATTATTACCATTAATAGCATTAATAATACCATTAATAGGATAAATATTAGCATTAATAGCATTAATAGCATAATTAATAGCATTAATAGCATTATTAATAACATTATTATTAGCATTAATAGCATTAATAATAGCATTATTAGCATTAATAATAGGATTAATAACATTATTAATAGCATTAATAGCATTATTATTAGCATTAATAGCATTAATAGCATTATTATTAGCATTAATAGCATTAATAATACCATTAATAGGATAAATATTAGCATTAATAGCATAAATAATAGCATTAATAGCATTATTAATAGCATTAAGAGCATTATTATTAGCATAAATAGCATTAATAATAGAATTATTAGCATTAATAATAGTAGTAATAACATTATTAATAGCATTAATAGCATTATTATTAGCATTAATAGCATTAATAATACCATTAATAGGATAAATATTAGCATTAATAGCATTAATAGCATAAATAATAGCATTAATAGCATTATTAATAGCATTAATAGCATTAATAATAGCATTATTAGCATAAATAATAGTATAAATAACATTATTAATAGCATGAATAGCATAATTATTAGCATTAATATCATTATTATTAGCATTAATAGCATAATTATTAGCATTAATAGCATTATTATTAGCAGTAATATTATTATTAGCATTTTATTTTTTTAATTATTATTTCTTATTTTTTATTTATTTTTTTATTTTTTTTTATTTTTTTTTTTATAATTTTGTAATTATTTTTTAATTTTTTTTTTTATTATTAAATTTATTTATTTTTTTAAGTGAGAGTGAGAGACAGTTGTCATTCAGGTCTGCATTTTTTTTTTTTTTATTATTATTATTTTTATTTAATTTTTTATTATTTTGTTATTATTATTTTTTATTATTTTTTAATTATTTTTAAATTATTTTATTTATTATTTAATTTATTATTTATCTTAAGTGACACAGAGTTCTCCTTGTGGTCCGCCAAAAGGGCTGGAGCTGATTAGCATATATTTATTTTTTTTATTATTATTTTTATTTAATTTTTTATTATTTTTTTATTATTATTTTTTATTATTTTTTAATTATTTTTAAATTATTTTATTTATTATTTAATTTATTATTTATTTTAAGTGAGACACAGTTCTCATTCAGGTCCGCCAAAATGGCTGAGCTGATTAGCATATATTTATTTTTTTTATTATTATTTTTATTTAATTTTTTATTATGTTTTTATTATTTTTTATTATTTTTTAATTATTTTTAAATTATTTTATTTATTATTTAAGTTATTATTTATTTTAAGTGAGACACAGTTCTCATTCAGGTCCGCCAAAATGGCTGAGCTGATTAGCATAGATTTATTTTTTTTATTATTATTTTTATTTAATTTTTTATTATTTTTTTATTATTATTTTTTATTATTTTTTAATTATTTGTAAATTATTTTATTTATTATTTAATTTATTATTTATTTTAAGTGAGACACAGTTCTCATTCAGGTCCGCCAAAATGGCTGAGCTGATTAGCATAGATTTATTTTTTTTATTATTATTTTTATTTAATTTTTTATTATTTTTTTATTATTATTTTTTATTATTTTTAAATTATTTTTAAATTATTTTATTTATTATTTAATTTATTATTTATTTTAAGTGAGACACAGTTCTCATTCAGGTCCGCCAAAATGGCTGAGCTGATTAGCATATATTTATTTTTTTTATTATTATTTTTATTTAATTTTTTATTATTTTTTTATTATTATTTTTTATTATTTGTTAATTATTTTTAAATTATTTTTTTTATTATTTAATTTATTATTTATTTTAAGTGAGACAGTTCTCATTCAGGTCCGCTATTTTTCCCATTGACATACATTAGCGGTGTGTCGGCGATTTTATGGCCGGCCACCTGGTTCTATTTGTCGGCCGTAAAATCGCGGACACACCGCTAATACATGTCTATGGGCAGTGAGCCCGATTTCGGATTGGACGCCGACCAATCAGAATTCGAGCTCAATGAGGGGCTCTTCTGATTGGCTGAGGGCAGTAGACAGCGACCAATCAGAAGAGCCGCTCATATCTCATTGAGATACAATGGCGGATTTGTCGTCCATTGTATCTGAATGAGAAGAGAAGAGGACGTCGGAGCTGGAAGAAGACAGAAGATCCCCGGGGCCGGACGAAGAGGACGCCTGGCCGGACGGACGATCAGATGACTAAGAAGACATGTAAGTATGTGCGGACATGGGGGGGCTGTGTGGACATTAGTGGGGGTCGGCTGTGCGGACATGGGTTTTTTTTCGGACATTGATGGGGGCGGGCTGTGCGGACATGGGGGTCAGCTGTGCGGACATTGCTGGGGGTGGGTGTGCAGACATGGGGGTCGGCTGTGCGGGCATGGGGGTCGGCTGTGCGGGCATGGGGGTGGGCTGTGCGGGCATGGGGGTCGGCTGTGCGGGCATGGGGGTCGGCTGTGCGGGCATGGGGGTCGGCTGTGCGGGCATGGGGGTCGGCTGTGCGGGCATGGGGGTGGGCTGTGCGGGCATGGGGGTGGGCTGTGCGGGCATGGGGGTCGGCTGTGCGGGCATGGGGGTCGGCTGTGCGGGCATGGGGGTCGGCTGTGCGGGCATGGGGGTCGGCTGTGCGGGCATGGGGGTGGGCTGTGCGGACATTGATGTGGGCGGGCTGTGCGGACATGGGGGTGAGCTGTGCGGACATTGCTGGGGGTGGGCTGTGCGGACATGGGGGTCGGCTGTGCGGACATGGGGGTCGGCTGTGGGGACATTGATGGGGCGGGCTGTGCGGACATGGGGGGGGGGGGTGGCGAATTGTGGGTAGCGGGGAGCGGAGGCGGCAGTGCCGCCTCCGCTCCATGGTCCCCGGGTAGGGATTTGCGGCTCAGGCAGCGACTCGCAATGGCCTCGCGGCCATTGCTCGCGCTACCTGAGCGGTAAATCGCTAAGGTTGTAGCCGGGCCTGTGGATGGATTTTGGGCCAGCGGCTCGCAATGGCCGCTTCGCGGCCATTGCTCGCCCTGGGCCAGCGACTCGCAATGGCCTCGCGGCCATTGCTCGCGCAGCATTGGGCGCTTCGCGCCCAATGTTAAATTCGTATCCACATGACCACGCCGGAAGTAGCGCGCGGAGGGGCGCTTTTCCGATTCGCGATTATATAATAGATACACATTTTTCAAAATTTTTTTAAAAAAATGATGGACTTTTTAAACTTCTAATGTGGGTGCCGTTAAAACAGATAGTCAAAACATAAAATAGCTAATAATTGACATCATATGTTTACCTCAAGTTGCCACTTTTTATATTCTCATTTTTTAGACATTCGTAGGTTTATAAATGAAGTAGTCCAATTCTAAAGGAATTTTCACAAACAAATTTTTAGGGTTCCATTATTTCCTTAAGTGGCTTTAAATGGTCTAAATATTAACAAATCTCCCACAACTTACATCATTTAAAAAAGGCACCCCTTATGGTATGCAAATTCTTACTCAATCTAACCAACAGTGAAATGGTCAATTACATTTTTTTGCTGTTAAATTATACCGTATATACTCGTGTATAAGCCGACCCGTGTATAAGCCGACCCCCCTACTTTTGCCCCCAAAAACTGGGAAAACTTATTGACTCGCGTATAAGCCGAGGGTGGACTCCAGCACAGGTATACAACCCCCAGCAGTGAGGTATACAGCAGCCTCCCCAGTGGTAGTATACAGCAGCAGCCCCAGTGGTAGTATACAGCAGCCCCAGAGGTATATACAGCCCCATATGCAGCCCCAGATGTATATGCAGCCCCAGAGGTATATGCAGCCCCATATGCAGCCCCAGAGGTATATGCAGCCCCATATGCATATGCAGCCCCATATGCAGCCCCAGAGCTATATGCAGCCCCATATGCAGCCCCAGAGCTATATGCAGCCCCATATGCAGCCCCAGAGGTATATGCAGCCCCATATGCAGCCCCAGAGGTATATGCAGCCCCATATGCAGCCCCAGAGGTATATGCAGCCCCATATGCAGCCCCAGAGGTATATGCAGCCCCATATGCAGCCCCATAGGTATATGCAGCCCCAGAGGTATATGCAGCCCCAGAGGTATATGCAGCCCCAGAGGTATATGCAGCCCCAGAGGTATATGCAGCCCCAGAGGTATATGCAGCCCCAGAGGTATATGCAGCCCCAGAGGTATATGCAGCCCCATAGGTATATGCAGCCCCAGAGGTATATGCAGCCCCAGAGGTATATGCAGCCCCATATGCAGCCCCAGAGGTATATGCAGCCCCATATGCAGCCCCAGAGGTATATACAGCAGCAGCAGCCCCAGCCCCAGGGCTGTATACAGCAGCAGCCCCAGGGCTGTATACAGCCGCAGCCCCAGGGCTGTATACAGCCGCAGCCCCAGGGCTGTATACAGCCGCAGCCCCGGGGCTGTATACAGCCGCAGCCCCGGAGGTATACAGGCCCCCCATGACGTCATTGCCCGCGACTACAGGAAGCCGCGGGAAGACGCTGAATGGAGCCCGGAATCGTCATGTCGGCAGCTGCGGGCGGCGCGACTGGACACCGGTAAGTATGAATTTACCTTACAGGCTGGGCGCGCAAGTGGGGGGGGGCCCTGGAACTTGATGGGGGGCCTGTATACCTCCGGGGCTGCGGCTGTATTTTTTTTTTTTTTCATATTACCGTATATACTCGCGTATAAGCCGAGGGGGGACTTTTCAGCCCAAATTTTGGGCTGAAAAACTCGGCTTATACGCGAGTATATACGGTAGTTTAGCCCCAAATTTGTCATCTTTTAAAAGGACTAATAGAAGAAAAAACACACCATACATTTTTAAAGTGTAAATGTCATTTCATTGAAAAAAAAAAAACAAAAACAATACTGCACTGGTTGTTAATGATGGGTCACATAGCAGCTAAGATAATACTTTTCTTGTGCTATATGACTTATTTTCTCACATTTTTCTGTGCTCTTTTAAAAACTGCATTTTATGGCTGTGTGGGCATGGCAAGCAGCTGATAGGGAGCAGTGCAATGTGACAGCAGAGAAGCGGTTAACAGAGATCGTGACTGAGCTGTGTGGAGCCAGATGACAGATCACAAGCTTGTGCCAAGGAAAGAGGAGCTTGCAGTGGTCCTGACATTCTGACATTGCTCAGCACTGTGCTGTAGGCTGAAGTAATCTGATACATTGTCACTTCACCAGCTGCAGCCAGGAGCTTACATACAGTGCAGGCCATGCCCTCTTTCCCTTATATCGTTCTGTGGCCGTATCTAGTGTGAAGACGGATCTGATTGAGAATGAACATATGTCGGTGTCAGACACAGTCTAGTGGGGACACCTTGTGGAAGGTTTATGAATGGTTTTCCACCAGATTTCTCTGATAAAGTATATTTGAAAGTTTATTAAAAATCAATTGCTCTACATTATTATTAAATAAAAATTTAAATGGCGGTTACACTTTAAGCAATTTCTTCTGAGTATGGAAATACCTTATCTATGCTCATACAAAGCTGTTTACGCATTCAGCACAGTTCAGAAGTTTCCAAATGGTGTCCACCTTGTCATGGTGGGATGGCTTTTCGCTTTTTTAAATCAAAAACAATGTTTACTAAGTCCTCTATGTTATTTATTTGTTCTTATACTTTTTACTTATCATTTATTGAAGAGTATATGCTTATTTTGTTTTTCTCTTAGGTTTTGTCTGTGAAATGGCGCTTCTCTGCCACTCATGTATACCAACTTATGCTCTGACTCACGTCTTTGGTTTTGCCTTGTTTGTTTTGTGATATGTACAAAGAGGGGTGTAGTCAAACTCTTCTTGAGCTGGATATTTAATTTATGTAGCTTTTCATCGGTTTATGTTCATCCGGACCTTGGTCCTACTTTGTCCCTCTCTACATATATGTCAGTTGACACTAGGTGAAGTTTTAATATTAGAGAATTATAGACCATCCCTATTGGGGTACACCTTGTCGCAGCGGGATGGCTTTATGCTTTTTTGATCAGAAACAGTTTGTAATAAGCACCTTATGTGATTTATAAGTACCATTGCTTTTTACTTTTTTTAACAGCAGGGTATATGCTTATTTTATTTCTCCTTTAGGTTTTGCCTGTGAAATAACCAAAGTGTGATACACTTGCTCCTATGCAGTGCATGCATACAATCTTGTGCTCCGACTCACATCTTTGGTTATGCCTTGAAATGGTCATCTGTTGATATATTACAGTATAATTGCAGGGCCCCTGAAGTATTAGTACCGAGACCTCCACCTTCTCCCCCCCAATGAACCCATTTTTGTAACTATACCACTTAAAGAACTTTTCAGTGGTGTAGTGACTATTTTGATAGTCTTCAAGAGTGTATACATTCCCCTGATGAAGTGACCACTGCTATTAGCAGGGTCACGAAACATACGTTGGGGTGGGACTGGGACCTCTTCCCCTCTTGTGCCCTGGTGCTGGGCTTCAGACCTAATGGGTAATGGAACTATTGACTTGTGTGTTGTACTGACCATCTAATGTTATTGTTTACTCTGTACGTAACCCGGTTTTGTCCTGCTGTAGCACTTTATGTACAGGAATACGTTAATCCTGACTTTGTATGAACTTTATTGTAAGGAGGGAATAACCTGGGTACTATATACTACCTTGGATGAAATTTATACACTCTGTATGACTATATTTGTTCCCTTCGGTCTGACTCTGTACCCCATGCACTAGTGCACTTTGCCTCTTGTTGTGTGCCTTCTTGAAAGGGATTAATAAGCCCCTTTAATTGCATAATTGAAGCTTATTCTCTTGTTTCTCCTTGTATATAAAGAGAGATATTAAATGGCAATGATGCGACAGATTATCACTGCTCTGTGCTGCACTCATTTGCTTCAATGACTTTATGTAAAATTCATTGAAAAATGTTTGAGTAAAAACAAAAACGCACACTTTTTTGTAAACTAAAAAAGAAACTTACACAATACAAAACAGGTTTTTTTTACAATATGTCCCTTGTCTACAGCAGAGGTGTTGATACGTTTTATTTGTCAGCTGCAGATAATTGAGCTGTGTAAATCCTAGATATTAGATCTACACTTCCCTTTTAAACACATGTGACTTCGATGATGAAGAAGTATGATGAGAACAGAAAGCGAGTGCTGGAACTCACTGAGGAAATGACTAGTAACTACATATGTGGGGGGATGGCAGATTACAGTTTAGTTACTTCTGGCTGTGACACGTGTCTGCAATGACAGCATCTCTGTTGCTGAAACTCTTTATTGGACTTACAATCGTACTTATTATCTGCATCCCAGAATGGTTCAACACTAAAGAAGGTAAGTTGTGTCTGTCTTTATACAATGGCATTTGATGGGATACTTAATAGAACACGATAGTGAAGATATAGAAGGCAGAATGTGATGAGTACAAACATACAACAAGCTCTTCTTCATAAATTTTCCATCTTTTATTATCAATTAAATCTCTATCTTGATTAATATTCATACAGTATATTTCCAAATGTATAGAGAATGCAACCGCTCACAAGGGCTGTTAGTCGCTATCATTCCATGGGATATAGGAAACTTATCAGGTTAAGATTGTTTTAGGAATGTGCAAAGAAACTTTATTCTGGAGAATTATAGAAATAAATAAAAAATATGCAGGGAACTGGGGCCAGTGGATTTGTAGGAAAAACGATTAACCCCGGTATGGATGCGGAGAAGCCATCTGGACACAGCAAGGTTCCGGTCAAGACTTCACAGTGGGTTATGTGACTGTGATATCTACAGTCTCTATCCTAAGTGAGAGTAATAAAGCCATGTCAGGGGCGGCTAGAAGGATATAAAGAAATTAATGTTATCTAAGAAAGGAGTATATCATAGTTTACTGTTTGGTAGGCCACTAAATCGTAAATCAGAGTAAATTGTCTAAAATGTACAGTACTGTGTCAAAGTTTTAGGCAGACGTGGAAAAAATTCTGGTAAATAAGAATGCATTCAAACAAAGGTATTAAAGTGGTGCCCCTGCATCTGGCCGCCACTAAATGGTATTGCTATGACATCTCATGTAATGCCATGTGGTCCCTCTGCTGGATGTGTGAAGCGGACTCACAATAGATGACCTGGTGGCAGAACTAGATGCTGGGTGAGTTACAGTTCCACGGAGCTTCAGTAATATATAGGGTTAGGGAACTGCTATAGGCATGGATACCCACACTACCAGCATGGCAATAAGTAACTCACAGCAACCAAGAGGGAGTACTGGAAGCTCAAGGCACCAAGAAACCTAAAGCTCAGGAAAGTCAGCCGGGAGGCCAATATATGCATGCCCCAGAAGAGCAGATTACAGTTCCCATCAGACTGGCCCGACCACCTGCTTAATGGTCGATGTACTACCTTGAATTTGCTACAGAAACTTCATTAAAAAGGTAAAGCAAAAGGCTAATTCCTACTGTCTACTCCCCCCACTATACTCATCACAATCAAACTCATCATCTCCCTGGGAGCCAGCCCTGGTTGGGAAGGGTTAATCACCTGTACTGCTGTCAACACCTGTCTCACATGAATACCTGCACTGCCAGCCATATCTCCCTGATCATCCTAACTGGAGTCACGAACAAACTTTATCCCTACTACTTTCCCCTTTTCCCCTTTACATCTGCGGGGCATGGCTACCATTAACCCAGCTGCTGTGTAACCAGGCCCTTGTGCCCAAAACATGAATAGTTTATTTTATCAGTCAACAAAATGCTAAGAGAATAAACAAAAGAGAAATTTGAATAAAATCAATATTTGGTGTGACCCCACTTTGCCTCCAAAATGGAATCAGTTCTTATAGGTTCACTTGTACATAGGTTTTGAAGGAACTTGGGAGTCAAGTTATTCACACAGCTTGGAGAACTAACCACAGATCTGAACTTGATTTTGAGATTACGTCTCTGTAGGGACCGTATCATTACTTCCTGGACTCCTTGTTCTTCTTTACACTAAAGATAGTTCATAATTAGTGATGAGCGAGCACATTCGCCACTGTTCAATACTCGATCGAGCATCGGGGTGCTTGGGTACGCTTATTACTCAATCAATTATCACAGGTGTTAAACCTAATAAATAAATATATAAAGTTCTTTATTGATGCCAGCTGATATTACACAGCAAACATCAACTCTAAAAACTATTACCCTGAATGCAAGTGCACTGGAGCAATAGGAAAGAGCCATTCAAAGTACCAGAATTGGTGTATATAATGTTTTGCGCCAATTCTGGGGTAGCTGCAGGCTGGTATTTTTCGCCTGGGATAGGTCTAATAACCATGGGCCAATAACCATCCCCCAGCTGTCTGCTTTATCTTGGCTGGTTATCTAAATTAGAAGGGGACCCCCCTCTTCATTTTTTTTAAATTAGTTATTTATTTAGTTTTCAGCAGCAGCCTTGGAATAGAGATGTGTCCAGGCATCTTCCTAATGCTGATCCCATTTTATTTCAGTGTTGTTTCCATCCACCATCCATTTCAGTGATTTTCATGCCCCCCTCGTTACTCGAATTGAGGTCTACCTGCTCTATCTGCTCAACTCGAGTAATGAGCACTCAATCATTTTAATGCTCGCTCATCATTATTCTTAATGACATTGGCTGTATGTTTGGGTACATTGTGCTGCTGCAAAATACATTTTGAGCCAGTCAGTTGCCATCCTGATGGTATTGAATGATGGATAAGTATCTTCCTTTATATGTCAGCATTGAGGACACCAATAATGCTGAATAAATCTCCAACTCCATTTGCTGAAAACCATCTCAAAACTTGATCCAATGTTCCCGGCAGACACTCATTTGGATACCACGCTCCAGCTCTTTGGGGAACAAGCAGTCTTCTGTTACAATCCTAAACAACCCCATTTCCAAAAAAGTTTGGACTGTGTTAAAATGTAAAGAAAACAAAAATGCAACAATTTGAAAATCTCTTATACGCATACTTTATTCACAACAGGACATAGAATACAGATGAGAAGATGAACGTTGAACGGTTTTCCTTTTCATTCGATTAATATTAACTTATTTAAAAATTGTTGGCAGCAACACATCTGAAAAGTTTGGACAGGATTAACTAAAGGCTGCAAAAGTAAGCAGTACTAATTATAAACAGTTGGAAGGTAAATTTTCTACTACATCCCATAATATAGAGAGGCAGAGTCTCTCAGAAATATAGTCAGAGGGTCACCAATATATGAACAAAAGTGTCTAATAATTGTGGAACAATATCAGAAGAAAAGTTCCTCAACATAAAATTGTTAAGACTTTGAATATCCAACCGTCTACGGTACATAATATCATCAAAAGAATGTAGAGATACTGGAGAAATCCATGTGCACAAGAGACAAGGCTGATGGTCAATATTGGATGATCGTGATCTACAGGCTCTCAGGTGACACTGCTTAAAAAACAGACATGATTTGGTCATTATAAATCACCACATAAATCAACACAATTAAAGGGAACCAACCACCCCAAATGACCCCCGCGGACTGTTTATATAGGTCCCTACACCCAGCACACCCATTTGCTGCAAGCGTTTTTGCTAAAAAAAACTGTTTTATAGAAGTGAAGATCTACCTTTGTAAAGTTTATAACATTAGGACGAGTGGGCGTTACTTAACTCGTTCTCCAGCCGAGTTGCACCTGCCCGTCATCATCCTCTTCCCATCGCTGCAGTGAAGCCCAGCCCTTTCTTCCTAGTCGCAGGCTGGTGCACGGGATCTCATGCCCGTGCACACGTCATCAGCTAGAGCCGGGTCGCGAGCACACGCTCTGACTTCCTGCGCTCAGCTGTGGATTGCAGCAAATGTGTGTGCTGGGTGTAGGGACCTATATAAACAGTCCGGGGGGGTCATTTGGGGTGGTTGGTTCCCTTTAAATGCTGTCATCTCCTCTGTTCCAAAGCTCATTTGAAATGGACCAAGGCAAACTGGAAAATTGTTCTGTGATCAGAGAAATCAAAATTGGAAATTGTTAATGGAAATCATGGATGCAGTGTCCTGCAAACTTAAGTGGAGAGGGACCATCCATCTTGTTATCAGGGCACACTTCCTGTATTGCTAATGGTATAGGGCTGTACTAGTGCATATGGCATGGGTAGCTTACATATCTTCAAAGGCACTATCAATGTTGAGCATTGTAAAAAGATTTTAGAATAACCCATGCTCCCATCCAGATTTCTATTTCAGGGAAGGCCGAGTATATTTCAGTAAGACAATAGAGCGTTTGGGTGAAGAACTGTCTGCCTGCAGTCCAAGCATTTCACCAATAGAAAACATCTTGTGCATTAAAAATTTGGCAAAGAAGACACAAGACTTTTGAGCAGAATCCTACAGCAGACAAGAATAGGACAACATTCCTCGTCCAGAACTCCAGCAATTTGTCTCCTCACTTCCCAGACATTTACATTCTGTTGTAAAAAGACGTGAGGATGCTACACAATGGCAGACATAGCCCTGTCCCAAATATTTGGAGATATGTTGCTGCCATAAATTTCTAAATTAGTTAATTTTTTAAAAGGAAATGGAAAAATGTATCTTTCATCTTCTGATTTGTGTTTTATGTTCGTGAATGAAATATGTCTAAAAGAAATTTCCAAATCATTTTCTTTATATCTCACACAGCATCCCAACTTTTTTGGAATTGGGAATGTGTGCCCAGTTTGGAATGATCAGTCCAGAAGAGTACTTCCTGACACCCAGATTGTTTTGTTTGTGTGTATAGTCGGGTCATTTGGCCTTGTTTTAATGTTGAATGTATGAGTTTTGAGCTGCGTGTAAGATGGGTGTAGCTGGGTCTCACTGGTTACTGCCAGTTCTGAGCTGATGGCACTGCTGGGCATCTTCTGATTTTGAATGGAAGCAGAGTTTAGCCATCTTTCCCCCCACCCCCCCGTAATCTGATTTCAGATATTGATTGTGCTTCATCCTACACCTAATATTGAAGTGATTTAGGTTTCTCTTTTGTGCACTCACTTAGCATTTTGTTAATTGTAATTGATAAAAAAAATTACTTCTATTTATGAAAGCATTCTAACTTTGCTGAATTTCTCTGTAATTTGTCTTTAATGTTATATTGGTTATCAGTGGAGCGGTTACTGTTGTTGACTGTTCTAGAAATTGAAAGAAACTGATAAGACAAGATGGCACAAATGGAAAAAAGTCACAAGTGTATAATCAAAGCCTCATATCAGTAATGTGACAGGAAAAAAAAAGACTTCCACTAACGCTGCTCACTATTATAGTACTTTATCTCCTTCACAACCTATGACCATGACATATAGTAACATCATAGGTCGCCTGCCTCCCTCTAGTACGAGCTCACGCACTGAGTTTGGTGTTTGGTGATAATTGCTTAGTCCTAGGGCTTGTGGACATGACCATATTTTTCGCCTGGTATGGGGCTGTGCACAAGTCTGAGTCGGTCCGAGGAAATAAAAACACAGAGTTGCATCTGATTAGTATCGGTTCGAACTCATCCATGCAAGTCAATGGGGCCACCAAAAAATTCAGACCCCACTTGGATGACATCATGGACTGTAACAATGGAGAAAATGGAGATATTTTATTCTCTATCTTCTCCACATCTGAGAAAATAACACTTTTATTTTTTAAAGCTTTCTCACTTTCCGGCATTTATTCACCTCCTGCCTAAAACTTTTGCACAGTATTGTATAATAGAAAATGTTGTCAATAATTAAGTCCCAATAATTTTTCTAGGTATTTCCGTGAATTTATCATGCATTGATCCTTGTGTGGTGGATAAGTCGCACATCTCTAGAGTGACGGTCACGCCATTAGTAAGTCTTTTGCAAGGAAGTGAAAACAAAGAGTTCATAGAGGCTGCACAAAACGCTATATTGTCTTCCATCACATTCGGCTTTAATATGAATAATTCTGACGTTTTTATCTGTGATCTGCAAAGAAATACGCATAAGAGAGCTGAAGAAATCAGTGTACAAGGTACGAATATAATGATAACTTAATGGAACTCAGTCTAGAGAGTAAACGGCTCTTTTGCCCTTAACAACCAATCACTGCTCAGCTTTCATTTTTTACACAGCTGTGGTAATGTGCAAGCAGCACTGTGATTGGTTGCAATGGGCAATAAAGACAGTTTTGAGGAAATAATTGTGTAACTTGAGGTCGTATTATGTGCATGCTCATTGTTATAAAAAAAATAGTTGGTAACATTTATCATTTATGTATTATACATACTGTATATGCATAACAATTAATAAAACATATATAGGGTTGTTAGGCCCACATATTCATTAATGCCATTGTAATAATGGATAAGATCTTCATAGATTTTAGTTATATATTCATTTAATATATAATATGTTTGTGATCTTTTTATTCATTTATAATTAATATAACGTGTATTTAGTCAACTCATTTTAATGCTGACATAGTCAAAGCTTATGCACCTGAACATTACGCCCTATTTGTGTAACTTAGATAAGAAAGATTATATTTGTGGTTAGCAAGAATAGCGATATTCTAACACAACTGAGAAAGGGGGTGTTTTGCACTCTTTAGTAAAACTAACTTGCTGATATTGCAGAATGGGAATGCCGAAACACATCTACTTGTGTATAAAAGCCTGATTGTATTGTGTTGAATTTGAACATTTTTGTGAACATCTTGATGATCTGCTGTTCCCATGCTATCATGATAAAGACCTTATCTTCTAAATCAGATGTGGTCGATTCCTTTCTTTTAAGAAATCCGCTGATATTCATCTTGAGAACTCGGCTGCAAAGCTCCCCTATAAGGGAATCTTCTCATGTAGTACTTTTGAAGCAATTTCTGCATAAAAAACCAGGCTGTGGCCACAATAGCAGCAGTGGAAATTACATAGGATGTGGTTTTTGATTTTTTTTTTGGTGCTAATGTGGCGCCCCATTGGTCGGGATGCCACGTAAGAATACTGCACCCATATAAGAGTGTGTAGTATCCCTGTGACTAGGGAATTGGGATGTCACATAAGGGACTCTCACAACACTCATTCACACACACCATCTTGCTGCTCCACCATCACCCCGCAGCGCCGGTAACATTACCGGAACCGTAGGTGGCGTCACGAGACACTTTTATTTTATATTTATTGACTGTTTTCCCCTTTTTAAGTGACCACCAGGGCCACAGGACCGGGCAACAGGCCCCAGTGACATCTGCCATGAACTAAATGCAGGTACCCCATGGCCCTGGGGCGGGTCACTAAGCCATTTCAATTGCCATGGGGAAAACTGTAGGAAAAAATAAAAAACTGAGATGCTGCGTTTAATTAAAATAATAGGTTCAAAAACACAAGAAAAAAATTCTAATATATGTTTTAGAAAATCTCATTCATTCATCTCATTTTCTCCTACTGTAAAATGCAATGTTTTTGCACACAAAAAACACATGGTAAAATGCATTAAAAACTTGTGAACAGCAGAGGTCAAAGGAGTCTGTCATCTTTGAAATTTTGATCCTTAATATACAGTGTTGGCCAAAAGTATTGACACCCCTGCAATTCTGTCAGATAATACTCAGTTTCTTCCTGAAAATGATTGCAATCACAAATTCTTTGGTATTATTATCTTCATTTAATTTGTCTTCAATGAAAAAACACTAAAAGAATTGTCCTAAAGACAAATTGGATATAATTCCACACACAATGAACTAATTTCATATTTTCTAATGCAGGAAAGCCATTAAATATCTCAGTGAACATAAGAGGACAATATTTTCATTACTCCGCAGTGGAGCCTCACTTTGTCGTCATGGATTCTCAAGATTATGAGTATATCTCTGTTCCTTTCTCACTTGAGATCCACATTAATAATCTTACAGGATATAACGGAACAATGGATCTGTTTCGTCATGAAGACTTGAAGCTTGTTCATGACTTCATCAATGTGTCTTTACACTTTGAAAGTCAAGTCCCATGTGAGTAGTACCCTTTGCTTTGGGGGATTTTCAGACCTATTTTGTTATACATTTTCACAATGATCATTGGTTTTGCTCTGTCCAGCCAATAAACTTTTTCTTCTGCCATCTAGGTACTGTGTACAAGCTGATGTTAAAAGTCCAGCTAAGCTAGGGCCACACTTAGCAGGTGCCCCACGTTAAGCGGATCCAGTTACAGCAGAGCCCAGCCTGCAGTAACGGCCAGCATTAACATCGGGAGCTGCCTGCGAACGCTGCTCAATGGTAACCCGATGTTTACCATGGATGCAACCACACAGGAAGCCCCAAGAACTGCGCTCTGGCAGAGCACACAGCAAAACGTTGCTGACAACATCGGTTTACTATGGAGCAGCGTTGACAGGTAGCCCCCGACATTAACGGTGTGCGTTACAGCAGGCTGAGCTCTGTTGTAACTGCATCCGTTAAACGTAAGGGCACTGTTCAGTGTGGCCCTAGCCTTACTCCTATTATATGAACCTATCTAGTACTAGAGTGCATGTTGTTAGAATTCTAAAGGTACCGTCACACACCGCTATCTCGTCTGGAAATCTGAAAGGCGATATCTGTTGCCCCGGTGCAATCGCCGTGAAATTGCCTCACGGTTGCAGCGTGTAATTGGGCGATTTCGCGGTGATAAATCGCCCATCGGCCATCGCCTGCTTCCAGAACAGTGCTCAGTAATCAGGCGCAATCGTTAAGGCGATATTTCCGTGTTGTGGCGTGTGACAGGGCGATAGTGATGGAAAGTGCGTTGTCTATGATTTCCAATAGGCGTGCCTCAGTGTGCTGTAGTCCTGTCTGAGATGATTGGTGTGGGCTACTGTGTTTCCCATTGGCTGTTAGTTGAGACTTTGCCATATTTGAAGAGCTGTCTGTTCAGCACCACACACATCTTCAGCTACACAACCGTCCGCAAACTCAGTGAAAACTCCGATAGACAATGGCGTATTAGCCAGCCTTTCAGAGCAGGCTGACCAATCATAATGCTGTTGCGTTGTCCAATGAGCGTGTATGGGGCGCGGTGTAAAGCACTGTGGCACGCCTATCTCCTCACCGCACTGAACATGTACGCCCACATTGCCTTTGAGATTGCGGCGTGTGAAGCGCTGATGGAATGAGGCAAGATTGGTTCCGCTGTAGGTGAGGCGATTTCCGGAGCGACACATCGCCTTAGCTTCAGGGCGAAATTGCAGCGTGTGATGCCGCCATCGGCAATCTGAGGCGACCACGAAAAACATGAGCGCGCACGTTATATAGCCACATATTGCCAGCTGAGATTGCGGCGTATGACGGTACTTTGAGGTTCTGAAAGGTTTAGTTAAAGGGAATCTGTCAGGTCAAACATCCATATGTAATTGATATAATTTTCTAATTCCTTTCTCTAAGCTCTCTCTATTCATGTATTTCTATTATTTATACTTCCCTCCTATCCTGTGTAAACTTCAAAATAAAATATTCATTCCACCTGTCAATCACAGTGAGTTCTCTGCTGCCCACTCTCCAAAGAATGAATATTCATGCATCATTACACTGGCTTGCCTGTGATCTTTATGCTATTTCACTCATTGTAGACAGAGGAGAAAGGAGGGGGGAGGAGGTGTGTGCTCTTAGCAAATGCAGCTCTGAGATCTTCATTGTTTGGATCTGAAGAATGTGTGTAGTGTGTGCTCTGAGATATTTCTTTGTGTTTATATGAACATTTGATTATTTGCTCAGCAGATACACACATTACATGTATACAGGAAAACCATTGTTCATATTGTCTGGCCCACAAGCTCGTGTGCAGGGATGTCACGGGTGGTCGGTGCCCAAGTCTTTGCCCTCGTGGTGACAATTAAAAAGGGAAAAAGGGGGAGTATTTACAGGGATTAAAGTTAATGGATGAATGTTGTGACGCCACCTGTAGATCCGGTGATGGCACCGGCGCTACTGCAGACCTTCAGAGGGATGGATTATAGCAAGGTGTTGTAGCTTCCTATAGTTAGAGCAGGGTCCCCCGGGGCAGTGTAGTGTAGAAGGGTGCAATAGGGCAGCGCAGTCTCTGCTGTGAGACTGGAATGTCACAGTCAACCAGGATGAAACACGGACACTTGTTTGCTCTGCACGGGTTCTTTACTCCAGTTAACTTCAGCTTGTACACAGTTCACAGGTGATACGGCTCGGGTAGTGAACCAGGTGTCATAGTAGGAAACAATGTCTCTTTGAGGCTCCAGTGATGTTTTTTCTTTTCTCTTCTTCTGTCCTACCTCTGCGCACTCCTTCTTCCTCGTGCTGCCCTGCATGAATCCCGCTTTCTACTAGGTCTGTTGGGTGATATGAGATACCCTTCTCTCTCTAAGGGGACTCAACACGGTTTGGTGCTTCTGGTGGGGACCGCACATATGTCGGGCGGATCGTGCGCCTATGAAGCGGTCGATCATACCGGTATTTGCGGCTCAGGGATGGACCTCTGCACTGCTTTGGAGCCGGTACCCCGCTTTGGACTGGGCCAGAGTCGTTCAGTGGGAGACCGATTAGTAGAGAATTGTAGTAATCCAGGCAAGAATGCATAAGGGCAGCAGTTAGAGTTTTTTGCAGAGTCAACAGTAAGAAAAAGTTGAATTCTAGAGATGTTTTTGAGGTGTAGGTGACATGAGCAAGTGAGTGACCGAATGTGGGGAGAGAAGGAGAGATCCAAGTTAAATATAACCCCAAGACAGCAGGCGTGCTGCTGAGGAGTAATGGTAGAACCACATACAGAAATAGCAATATTAGGTTTTGGAAGATTAGGAGAGGGAGGACACATGAGAAGTTCAGTTTGTGACAGATTCAGTTTAAGGTAGAGAGAAGACATGATGTTAGAGACAGCAGAGAGACAATCACTGGTATTATGTACTAATGTGGAGGTGATGTTAGCAGATGTGTATAATTGGGTGTCGTCAGCATAGAGATGATACTGAAACCAAATCTACTGATGGTTTGTCCAATAGGAGCAGTGTATAGAGAGAAGAGAAGAGGGCCTAGGTCCGAACCCTGAGGAACCCCAACTGTGAGGGGAAGAGGAGAGGAAAAGGAGCCAACGAAAGATACAGTGAAGGAGCGGTCATGAGAGGTAGGAGGAGAACCAGCAGAGAGCGGTGTCTTTGAGCCCAATAAAGCTGAGCATAGAGAGGAGGACCTGGTGATCTACAGTATTGAATGCAATGGAGAGATCTAGGAGGATCAACAGGGAGTAGTGACCATTAGATTTAGCTGTTAGTAGATCATTAGGGTACATTAATGATATTTATATATTCTGAAAATTCTACCGGAGCACTATTAACCCCTTCACGACCTAGGACGTTGTGCAACGTCCTGTGTTTCTGCCTGTTAACGACCCAGGACGTTGCACAACGTCCTGGCAGATTTGAGCTGCTGCAGCTCCTGTGAGTGGGGTCGCTCAGGTGTCACAGATGCTGCTGCTCTGTGACAACCTGTAGATGACCCCACAGGGGGTGGATTAACCCCCCCATGCCCAGGACCCCTCCGATCGGCAGTTTAAAAGTGAAACTGCCGATCGGAGGAAATCATAGGGATTCACCCCTCCAGATCTGATTGGAGCTCTCCAATCAGATCTGGAGGGGCGGATCGGCAAGTGCCCACCCCTCCTCAGCCCCCTCCAGCTCCATGACTCACAAAGGCCCCCCCCCCCATCCTCCTAAACCGCCCGCCCCCCTCTATAATTAGGAATATGCCGGCGGGCTGCACCCGCGTGCGCCCGCCAGCAACACTGTCCGGTCCCCTGCAGTGGTGGTCCCCTCCAGGCTGCCCCCACCTCCGGGCCCTGTGCCTGGCCCCCCCTTCACCTCGTGCGGCGGGCTGCACACTTCGGTGCACCCGCCGCTGCGGCCGCCGTGCCGCCGCCGCCGCCGCTGCTGCTGCACCTCCTCTGCCCGCCGGTCTGTGGCCCCGCCTCCTCTCCCGGCCTCCTCCTGCTCATCGGTGGAACGAGGGAGGTAAGTAAAGTATGTATGTATGTATGTATCTATGTATGTATCTATGTATGTATGTATCTATGTATGTATCTATGTATCTATGTATGTATGTATCTATGTATGTATGTATCTATCTATGTATGTATCTATGTATGTATGTATGTATCTATGTATGTATGTATCTATGTATGTATGAATAAATGAATTGATGGATGGGTGAATGGATAGATGGATGGGGGGTGCAAGCGTGGACGTGTGCGTGCGTGGACGTGAGCGTACATGAGTGTGCGTGGACGCGAGTGTGCGTAGACGTGTGCGTGCGTAGACGTGTGCGTGTGTGGACACGTGTGTGGACGTGTGCGTGTGTGGACGTGTGCGTGCATAGATGTGTGTGTGCATAGACGTGTGCGTGCGTGGACGTGTGCATGGATGTGGATGTGCGTGGATGTCAGCGTGCGTGTGTGGATGTGTGCATGCGTGGATGTCAGCGTGCGTGCGTGGATGTCAGCGTGTGTGCGTGGATGTGTGCATGTGTGGATGTCAGTGTGCGTGCTTGAATGTCAGCGTGCGTGCGTGGATGCCAGCGCGCGTGGATGTCAGCATGCAAGGATGTCAGCGTGCGTGGATGTGCGTGCGTGGATGTGCGCATGCATGGATGTCAGTGTGCGTGCGTGGATGTCAGCGTGCTTGAATGTCAGCGTGCATGCGTGGATGTGTGTGTGGATGTGGATGTGAGTGCGTGGATGTGGGTGCGTGGTTGTGTGCGTGCGTGGATGATGGGTGCATAGGTGGATGGATTGGTGCAACAAGGGATCAAGTGTCCTCTTGTTGTAGTCTCTGGGATCATAGTCATGGTGCACTGTATGACAGGTCATTGTCATACAGTGCACCATAACTCTGACCCCAGAGACTGTAGGAAGAGGATACTTCATCCCTTGCTGCAGTCTCTGGATTGACCAGAGGCGATCGAGCGTCGTGGGACCTTCGTTGTGGACTACGTCGGAGGCGATCGAGCGTCGTGGGACCTTCGTTGTGGACTACATCGGATCTTTATAATAAAGATGGAGTCCGAATTTTGTTTGTGTTATTTTTTTCAAATAAAAAGATTTTTCTCTGTGTGTATTTTCTGACTATTTACCAGAGATTCCTAATGGCGGGTCTAACATTGGCCCTATATTATGAATCTCGGGCTTAGTGCCAGCTGCCAATAAAAAGCTGGCATTAACCCCTTTATTACCCAGTTTGCCACCGGCACCAGGGCAACTGGAAGAGCATGGGTACAGCGCCAGAAAATGGCGCTTCAATGAATGCGCCATTTTCTGGGGCGGCTGCGGGCTGCAATTTGCAGCAGGGGGGGCCCAGAACACTTGGGCCTCTCCATGCTGCGGATTCCAGCCCCCAGCTGCCTAGTTGTACCTGGCTGGACCAAAAATATGGCGGAGCCCCATGTCATTTTTTTTTCTAGAATTAGTTCTAGAAGAAAAAGGGCTTTGCTGTATTTTTGGTTGCCAGCCAGGTACAATGAGGCAGCTGGGGGTTGCTGGCAGTCCGTAGCTGCCAAGTTGTACCTGGCTGGACCAAAAATATGGCGGAGCCCTACGCCATTTTTTTTCTGGAATTAGTCCTAGAAAAAAAATAAAAATGGGCTTCGCTGTATTTAGATGTATAGTGAACACTTTGAACCCCCAGGTGCTTCACAAATTGATCCGTAAAAATGAAAAAAGAAAATTTGTGTGAAAACAAATGTACTTTTTCCTTTTTACGAATCAATTTGTGAAGCACCTTGGGGTTCAAAGTTCTCACTATGCATCTAGATGCATTCCTTGGGGGGTTTAGTTTCCAAAATGGGGTCACTTGTGCGGGAGCTCCAATGTTTAGGCACACAGGGGCTCTCCATACACGACATGGTGTCCGCTAATGATTCCAATAGTTAGCGGACACCATGTCGCGTATGGAGAGCCCCTGTGTGCTTAAACATTGGAGCTCCCCCACAAGTGACCCCATTTTGGAAACTAGACCTCCCAGGGAACGTATCTAGATGGGTTGTGAACATTTTGAACCCCCAGGTGCTTCACAAATTGATCCGTAATAATGAAAAAAGAAAATTTGTGTGAAAACAAATGTACTTTTTCCTTCTTACGGATCAATTTGTGAAGCACCTGGGGGTTCAAAGTGCTCACTATGCATCTAGATGCATTCCTTGGGGAGTCTAGTTTCCAAAATGGGGTCACTTGTGCGGGAGCTCCAATGTTTAGGCACACAGGGGCTCTCCATACACGACATGGTGTCCGCTAATGATTCCAATAGTTAGCGGACACCATGTCGCGTATGGAGAGCCCCTGTGTGCTTAAACATTGGAGCTCCCCCACAAGTGACCCCATTTTGGAAACTAGACCTCCCAGGGAACGTATCTAGATGGGTTGTGAACATTTTGAACCCCCAGGTGCTTCACAAATTCATCTGTAAAATTGAATAAGTACTTTTTTTTTCCATAAAGATTTTCTTTTTCATTTTCACAGATTAATTAGTGAAGCACTGGGGCATTCAAAATGCTCACCACCCACCTAGATAAGTTCCCTGGGGGGTCTAGTTTCCAAAATGGGGTCACTTGTGGGGGAGCTCCAATGTTTAAGCACACAGGGGCTCTCCAAACGCGACATGGTGTCCGCTAACAATTGAAGCTAATTTTTCAAATTGTTAGCGGACACCATGTCGCGTTTGGAGAGCCCCTGTGTGCCTAAACATTGGAGCTCCCTCACAAGTGACCCCATTTTGGAAACTAGAGCCCCCAGGGAACTTATCTAGATAGGTGGTGAGCATTTTGAACCCCCAGGTGCTTGACAAATTCATCCGTAAAAATGAAAAAACACTTTTATTTCCATAAAAATTTTCTTTCTTCATTTTTACAGATTAATTTGTGAAGCACTGGGGTGTTCAAAATGCTCACCACCCATCTAGATAAGTTCCCTGGGGGGGTCTAGTTTCCAAAATGGGGTCACTTGTGGGGGAGCTCCAATGTTTAGGCACACAGGGGCTCTCCAAATGCAACATGGTGTCCGCTAACAATTTGACTGAAAAATCAGCTCAAATTGTTAGCGGACACCATGTCGCGTTTGGAGAGCCCCTGTGTGCCTACACATTGGAGCTCCCCCATAAGTGACCCCATTTTGGAAACTAGACCCCCCAGGGAATTTATCTAGATGGGTGGTGAGCATTTTGAACCCTCAAGTGCTTCACAAATTCATCCGTAAATATGAAAAAGTACTTTTTTTTCTACAAAAATTTTCTTTTAGCCTAAATTTTTTCATTTTCACATGGGGAACAGGATAAAATGAATCCTAAAAATTGTTGGGCAATTTCTCCTGAGTACACCGATACCTCATATGTGGTCATAAACCACTCTTTGGGCACACGGCAGGGCTCAGAAGGGAAGGAGCGCAATTTCACTTTTTGAATGGAAAATTAGCTCCAAAAGTCAAATTGCGCTCCTTCCCTTCTGAGCCCTGCCGTGCGCCCAAAGAGTGGTTTATGACCACATATGAGATATCGATGTACTCAGGAGAAATTGCCCAACAATTTTTAGGATCCATTTTATCCTGTTCCCCATGTGAAAATGAAAGAATTGAGGCTAAAAGAACATTTTTGTTGGAAAAATTAAAATGACCATTTTTTCCTTCCACTTTGCTTTAGTTCCCGTGAAGCACCTGAAGGGTTAATAATCTTCTTCAAGGTAGTTTTGAGTAGCTTGAGGGGTGTAGTTTTCGGAATGGTGTCACTTTTGGGTGTTTTCTGTCATGTACACCCCTCAAAGGGACTTCAAATGTGATGTGGTCACTAAAAAAAATGGCTTTGTAAATTTTGCTGAAAAAATGAAAAATTGCTAATGAACTTTGAACCCTTATAACGTCCGAACAAAAATTTTTATTTTTTCCAAAATTGTGCTGATGTAAAGTAGACATGTGGGAAATGTTATTTATTAACTATTTTGTGTCACATACCTCTCTGGTTTAGCAGAATAAAATTTCATAATTTGAAAATTGCTAAATTTTCAAAAATTTTGCCAAATTTTTAATTTTTTTACAAATAATCGCAAAAATTATCAACCTAAATTTAATACTAACATGAAGCCCAATATGTCACGAAAAAACAATCTCATAATCGCTAGGATCCGTTGAAGCGTTCCAGAGATATTACCTCATAAAGGGACACTGGTCAGAATTGACAAAAATGGCCTGGTCATTAAGGTCAAAATAGGCCGGGGGGTGAAGGGGTTAAAGTGTGCTATTATTATCATACTGAAAAATGACAGAATCCCTTTAAAGCGTTAATTCACTACAATATTTAATAAAACAAATAGGTACAAGCTGGTGTAAAAAAAACACGTAACCCTTTGCCATTCTTCCGTGCTCCTGCCTGTGTCCCCCGCCAATTTCCTCACTTTCTCTTCTGGTAGAAAGCAGCATACATAAACCGACCTTTACAAAAAGTATTTCTAAAAATCGTTTATAATATGCTAATGTGACATTAGTTCCCCAGCCCACTTAACATCTTATTATACCCCTGTGGGTGTGATAACATGCTATACATAGCATTGCGACACTGTGTATTATACTCACCATTGAGCGTCTCTGTCTCCGGGTGTATGCACCCCTGGCTTCAGAGAGGCTCACTGCGCATGATTGGAATGTGCCGCATTTACGGTAATGCGCACCATACATATGGGTGTATGTATCCTGGCTTCATAGTGTGCATGACCGGAAAAGCGTCACACCCGCGTGATGCAATGCATATCATGTTATCACACCCACAGGGGCAGAATAACATGCTATGTGGACAGACTAGTCTGGGGAACAAATTCAACATTAGCATATCATAAATGATCTTTAGAAATAGTTTTTCTAATGATCGGTTTATGTATTCTGCTAGATGCTGGAACTCTCTGAAGGGATTTGAGATATGGACACAGAGCTGCCCGTGCTCCTTTAAAGGGAACCTGTCATATTGGTGCCTGATCTGCGAACAGGATATCATTCATAGGCGGAGCTAATCAAATTGATACACATTTTTGTGGGAAATGTGTAAGCAAACATTCAACATTATTAATTGAAATCCCTGGTGTTCGTATGCATGTGAGACCAGTGAGCAGTTCTACTTAGTGATTGACAGTCTTCCCTGTGTGACTGCCCACTGCAGATATAGTAGGAGCGCTCACTGGACTCATATACATACAAACAAGCAGGGATTTATATGAATAAATTACAAGTATAACTGAACCTCATAAACTTGTATATCACTTTGTTCAGCTTCTCTTACTTTATAGCATGCTGTTCATAGGTTGGACAGCATGTACAACATGACAGGTTCCCTTTAAGACATGCTTTTTTCTGGCTTGTATGGAAAGGCAAACCTGCAGAAAACCAGCAGCCACTGACAGGCTGCAGCGGCCACATGAATAACCTGCCGGAAGAGTGGGGAACACAGGCATCAGTGAGGAGAGTAATTCTGGAGTCCAGTAGGTAAATATTAACAATCAACAATTCAATTAATACTGCTCTGGTTTGGTGCCTGGTCAAGTCTGTTGAGGCAGCTGCCTTCACTTCTGCTCCAGGCATCTTCTGCCTGTCACTCTGGCATCATTTGTGCTTTTTAGGCATTGCAATATCATGACATACATTATGCCACAATGTCACTATGTTGGGTGGCTGAGTAAGTGCTCAGTGCTAATGATCCTGGCCACAGAAGTGAAGATCGTCAGCCACAGTCTAACAGACAAGGGCAGTGCAAATTACAATAGATCATATCTAGTGAGTATCTTGTTTTTTTTTAGACCAGTGGTCCCCAACCTTTTTTGACCCGGGGACCGGCTTCATGCAAGACCATTCTTCTGTGGCCTGGCTGGGGGTGGGGCTTTGCTCATATTGAGCAGGGCTATGGAGAAGGGGTGGAGTTTAGCACCCTGTTTCCCCAAAAGATGCGTTACATACTATTTTCAGGGGATGTCTTATTTTTCCATTCCCTTGCAGTTCCCAATATGGTATCCCCATTATCCCCTTGCAGCACACAATATCCCCATCATCCCCTTGCAGCCCATAATATCCATATCATCCCCTTGTAGCCCCCAATACCATACCCCCCATTATCCTCCTCTTGCAGCCCCCATCCTCCTCTTGCAGCCCCCATCCTCCTCTTGCAGCTCCCCATCCTCTTCTTGCAGCTCCCCATCCTCTACTTGCAGCCCCCCATCCTCTACTTGCAGCCCCCCATCCTCCATTTGCAGCACCCATCCTCCTCTTGCAGCCCCCATCCTCCTCTTGCAGCTGCAGATCCTCTTCTTGCAGCTCCCCATCCTCTTCTTGCAGCTCCCCATCCTCTTTTTGCAGCCCTCCCATCCTCCTCTTGCAGCTCCCCATCCTCCTCTTGCAGCTCTCCATTCTCTTCTTGCAGCTCCCCAACCTCTTCTTGCAGCTCCCCATCCTCTTCTTGCAGCCTCCCATCCTCTTCTTGCAGCCCCCCATCCTCTTCTTGCAGCCCCCCATCCTTCTCTTGCAGCCCCCCATCCTTCTCTTGCAGCCCCCTATCTTCGTCTTGCAGCCCACTCAGTCACTGCTCCCTCGCACCTACAGAATTACGTCACCTCTCTGTCTGTTCTCTTTCTCTGCTGTGTGCATAGATGTATGTGAGAAGCCATCGGCCAATCACAGTGCAACAGCTGGGCCAATCACAGTACAATAGCCACTAGCCAATCAGGACCCGGCTGCTGCACCATGATTGGCCCGGTTGCTGCACAATGATTGGCCTGCGTTCTGCAATGTGATTGGCCGAGAGCTTCTAACGTAGATCTATGTACACAGCTGAGGAAAACACTAGAGAGGCGACGTAGTCCTGCAGGTGCAGGGGAGCAGTGACTCACAGGGAGGCGGCCAGCATCCACCGCTCCGAGCCGCCGCAGAGCACACTGTTTAGTGCTGGTCTGCGGCGGTGCGGTGGTTGGGAACCCCTGTTTTAGACCTCCCTGGAAGCTTTTGTTAAGTAAAATATTGAAGTGGATAACCCCTTTATTAAGATACTAAATATACCGAAAAATAAATTAAAAATAAAGCCATAATTAAGTACATCAAGAACAGAGGGCCTGAAATTTCGCAGTTAGGTACAGTAGCTCCAATTTTCTGCAAAGTACAAGATTACAATTTGTGAAATCTGCAAAAAGTTACAAGTATTGTACAATGATGTTTATAGACAAGAAATGTAAGGATTGGCAAGCACTAAGACGTAATCCACCAATCACACGTATAATGAAGTATGCAAAGGAAAAGGAGAAAACAGAATACGTGTATACAGGGACCGGGATCAAGGGGATTCAAAAGAGCGAAGCTCTAATTAAATATTAGAAAACTAGATGTATCAAAGGTAATGAAAATTTTATTAAACACACAAAAAATGCCAGAACAAAACATAAAACCAATTAAAAACAGTAGAACACTGTGCATACAAAAATCCAAGTCCATATTAATAAGTCAGGAATCCAAAATATGTCAACAATTTTTCTCTACAATATAAGTCCGTCTAGAGGATAAAGACAGCACTGATAGTAACCTTTTGAGGAAACACTTGGCAATGAGAGAAAACCAACAGGTTAACTATAGGAGAGCAAAAAAACTCAAACAAAAAAAAACAAGCGCGCATAAATCATTTGCATGATTGACAGTAGTGATAATGAAATAATCAAAAAAACACGAAAATTTGACACCAATTAATGAGTTAGTACACGAAATGTGTCCATCCGGTGGATAGAACGATAGAAAGTGTCCATACAATGATGTTTATGGCTGTATACACTGCTTTTTTTGTAAAAAAATATTTGCCGGTACTCATTTCTGTGGCGAGGAGCGGGGTGGGGGATGTGGGGGTGGATGAGGTTGTGCTGCCAGGCGCTGGCGCCCTCCATCCTCAATCCCTCTGATCTCTCCATCCCTATGCTCCCTCCATTCTCCATCCACTTGGTCTCTTCATCCTCCATCCCCCTGCTCCTTTCATCCTCCATTCCCCTGCTCCTTTCATCCTCCATCCCCCTGGTCTCTCCATCCTCCATTCCCCTGCTCCTTTCATCCTCCATCCCCCTGGTTTCTCCATCCTCCATTTTCCTGCTCCTTTCACCCTCCATCCCCCTGGTCTCTCCATGCTCCATTCCCCTGCTCCTTTCATCCTCCATCCCCCTGTTCCCTCCATCCTCCTGCTCCTTCCATCCTCCATCCCCCCTGCTCCCTCCATTCTCCATCCCCCTGGTCTCTCCATCCTCCATCCCCTTGGTCTCTATTCTCCATCCCCCTGATCTCTCCATCCTCCATCCCCCTGCTCTCTCATCCACCTGATCTCTCCATCCCCTGCTCCCTCCATCCTCCATCCCCCTGGTCTCTCCATCCTCCATCCACCTGTTCTCTCCATCCCTATGCGCCCTCCATCCTCAATCCCTCTGATCCCTCCATCCCCTGCTCCCTCCATCCTCCATCTCCTTGATCTCTATCCTCCATCCCCCTGGTCTCTCCATCCTCCATCCCCCTGCTCTCTCATCCACCTGATCTCTCCATCCTCTGCTCCCTTCATCCTCCATCCCCCTGGTCTCTCCATCCTCCATCCACCTGATCTCTCCATCCCTCTGCGCCCTCCATCCTCAATCCACCTGATCTCTCCATCCCCTGCTCCCTCCATCCTTCATCTCCCTGGTCTCTCCATCCTCCATCCACCTGATCTCTCCATCCCTCTGCGCCTTTCATCCTTAATCCCTATGATCTCTCCATCCCCCTGTTCCCTCCATCCTCCATCCCCCTCGTCTCTCAATTCTCCATACCCTGCCCTGATCTCTATCCCCCCTGCATCCTTCTTCCCCCTGCACGGCCTGCCGCCTTCTGCACCCTCATAGTCACAGTCACATACCCTGGCCTGCACAGCACTCCTCCATCTTCTCCAGCTTCTTTCCTGCTGGGCAAAACTCCGCCCACCTGAGTCACAGTTATGTGACATCATCACAGGTCCTGCAGCTCCAGTAGCTGCTCTGCTTGTGCCTCCGCTACGCGGCCGCCATTCAGGTCTTTGATTTTCCGGTACGCCATTCAGATTTACGGTACGCCGTACTGGCACGTACCGCTGCAAAAAAAGCACTGGCTGTATATTTGGAGACTATAACAATTTTAATCAGAGGTCAATCTTCGGTTTTTCCTTATAACATACTTAATTTTGATATTGTACAAAGAATGTAGAAGAATTTACTAACTTCTTCAGATAGGATACTTATCCCAAAAGTTCCCATAGAAGTTTAGATTATTTGATCAGTTGTTAGGTAAATGCTACTTCGATATCTAGCAACTGCCAGTTGATGCTATTTACCTATCTATTGCCTGGAGAAGAAGTCAGTTTTGTGTAAATGGAGTGATTGGTCACCAGAAATATTGAATGAGATGTCTTGGGAAGCAATCCCTTATTTTTTTTTATGTCACTATCTATGTCATAAAGATAAGATAAGATAAGATAAGATAAACTTTATTGATCCCGGAGGAAATTACAGTATTACAGCAGCAGAACAAAGATCAAGAACATTACACCCTTTACAAAATAAGTCTATATGGACAGCAGATGCGGGTAAACTGGTACATGTACCTCACCTATTCCCCCCATACCCTTAGAACTTCACTTAGTCTTGGGATGCTTTACACTTATACATTTGTTAAACATCCCCACAGCTGTCGGAACAAACGATTTTCTGTATCTTTCCTTTTTACACATTAGTTGGATTAGACGCTTGCTGAATGTGCTCTTCTGCTTCGCAAACAGTTCAGAGAGCGGGTGTGTATTGTTGCTCATTATAGCCTTGCATTTCTTATTAATTCTATCCTCTAATACCTCCTCAAAAGTCCTAAGTTGTAGACCCACCGCCACGCTAGCCTTCTTGATAAGTTTATTCAGCTTATTAGCGTCAGCTCCATACCCTTAGAACTTCACTTAGTCTTGGGATGCTTTACACTTATACATTTGTTAAACATCCCCACAGCTGTCGGAACAAACGATTTTCTGTATCTTTCCTTTTTACACATTAGTTGGATTAGACGCTTGCTGAATGTGCTCTTCTGCTTCGCAAACAGTTCAGAGAGCGGGAGTGTATTGTTGCTCATTATAGCCTTGCATTTCTTATTAATTCTATCCTCTAATACCTCCTCAAAAGTCCTAAGTTGTAGACCCACCGCCGCACTAGCCTTCTTGATAAGTTTATTCAGCTTATTAGCGTCAGCTGTGCGCACACTACTACCCAAGCATATTATTGCAGCAAAGATTGCACTCGCCACAATAGATTGGTAGAACATTACAAGCATTTTGCTACACACATTAAACGACCTTAACTTCCTTAGGAAGTAAAGTCTACTCATCCCTTTCTTGCAAACCTTCTCCATATGGCACCTCCAATCAAGCTTGCTGTCCAGGTGAACCCCAAATATTTGAAATTCTTCACCATCTCCACATCCTGACCATCAATAGTGATAGGTAAGCAATCCTTCATGCACCTTCCATAACTCAACACCAACTCCTGGTTTTCTTTACGTTGAGTTCTAAATGGTTAGCCTGGCACCAGTCAACAAAGTCCAAAACCACCCCTCTGTATTCCTCCTCCCCCCGGCCTCTCTCAATACCTCCGACTATCGCTGAGTCATCAGAGTACTTCTGAAGGTGAAAAAGGTCTGATTTATACTGAAGATCAGCTGTGTATAACGTAAAAAGGAATGGCGACAGCACCGTTCCCTGAGGGGCTCCAACACTGCTCCGAACACTATCCGATACGGCCGCCCCCAACCTTACGAACTGTGGCCTGTCCGACAGGTAATCAATGATCCAATTCACTAATCCCTCATCAACCGCCATTTCAACCAGCTTTTTACGTAATAATAGTGGCTGTAAGGTATTGAATGCACTGGAGAAATCGAAGAACATGGCATGCACAGTGGTTCCATCATTGTCCAAAAAGGAATGTACTGTTTGTAGCAGATACGCTACAGCATCGTCCACCCCCAGACTCTGCCGATACGCAAACTGAAGGGGGTCCGTAAAAGCAGACACCCTCGGACACAAGTAGGCAAGTACAATTCTCTCCAAGGACTTCATCGCTTGCGATGTTAAGGCCACCGGTCTATAGTCATTATGGGAGCTCGGGAAAGTAGTCTTGGGAACCGGCACCAGGCAAGAAGTCTTCCATAGAACTGGTACTCTCTGTGATTGTAAGCTCCAGTTAAACAGGTGCTGGAAGACAGTGCACAACTGATTTGCACACACTCTGAGGACATGTGGACAGATACCATCAGGTCCTGCTGCTTTACCAATGACCAGCTTACTAAACTGTTCCCTCACATCATTTTCGGAGATCAAGAAAGTCTCTAACTTCCTCCCCCCAGTTGATATTGCTTGTCGCTCCCCGGCCCTCTCCCCTGTTGCCATCACACATTTATTGTTGAATCTGTTGAAAAACATTCATTTCATTAGCCATGATCAGCCCCCCACCCCCCTGATCTGACCTTGCCTTAAACCCAGTCAATAGCTTCATTCCCGCCCACACTTCTCTGGAGTTGTTGTGTGACAATTTATTTTCCAATTTAATTCTGAATGCTTCACGGGCAATCTTAATTTTCCCCTTGATATATATATATATATATATATTTTTTTTTTTTATATTTATTTATTTATTTTTTTCATCTTTAACATTTTGAAAGTCATAAAAAAGAAAAATTGGCTTATGCAAAAGTTTGCGTACCCTTGGAGATTATTGTACCTTTGATCAAGGTTTCAGACCTTATTTAGCCTGTCATCATTGGGAAAGGTCAGGTGATTCAAATTTCACTGCTTTATAAAAACTCAGCCTCCTCTAACCTTGTGCCAAAAACAGCAGCAATGGGTTCCTCTAAGCAGCTGCCTAGTACTTTGAAAATAAAATTACTGGATGCCCACAAAGCAGGAGAAGGCTATATAAGAAGATAGCAAAGCATTTTCAAGTTGCCCTTTCCTCAGTTTGAATAGGCAGTAAAAAGGAACAGAGGAGGCCATGAAAAAGTCTGTGAGACCAAGTTCAATTTTAGGGCCGCTTTACACACACAGATATCTGTGTCCAATTTCTGAACAGATCTCTGGTTGCAGTGAAATCATGGACACATTGCTTCATTTGTACACAGCCACAAAATGGAGCAATGTGTCCATGATTTCACTACAACCAGAGATCTGTTCAGAAGTTGGACACAGATATCTGTGTGTGTAAAGTGGCCTTTAGAGAAAGCTACTCACAGGATTGATTGAGAGCCAAATCAGAACCTCGGCTTCACTGCAGAAGACCTTCAGGAAGATTTAGTAGACTCTGGAGTTGTGGTACATTCTTCTACTGTTCAGTGATACCTGCACAAATATGGTCTTCTAGAAGAGTGATCAGAAGAAAACCTCTCCTGCATCCTCACCATAAAATTCAGCATCAGAAGTATGCAATAGAAGATTTAAACAAGTCTGATGTGTTTTGGAAACAAGTCCTGTGAACAGATGAGGTTAAAACAGAACTCTTTGGCTACAATGATCAAAGATATATGTGGAGTAAAAAGTAAACAGAATTTCAGGAAAAGAACATCTTGCCTACCATTAAGCAGGAGGTTGGATCAATCATGCTTTGGGGATGTGTTGCAGCCAATGGCACAGGGAACATTTCACAAGTAGAGGAAAGTATGGATTCAATGAAATTTTAACAAATTCTTGGTGCAAACTTAGCATCATCTGTAAAAAAGCTGAAGTTAAAAAGAGGATGACTTCTACAAATGGATAATGATCCTAAACACATGTCAAAATCCACAGTAGATGACCTCAAAAGGCACAGGATGAAGATTTTCAATGGCCCTCACAGTTCTCTGATCTGAAAATCAGTCAAAATCTCTGGCTGTGCCACATTCAAGGTGACATGGTCGACAACTGCGCACATCTGCTGAAAAGGTGGCAACCACAGAGCTGAGGACCCTCTCAGAGAAGCGCACAATCACTGGCTCAGAGCTCTGTGTGGCGAGGTGCAAGGCAGAAAGGGCGAATCAAGCGCTGTGGGAGACGACCTGGAAAGGACAGAGAAGGCGTGCTGGTTACATACCGTCCTATTATCAGTGAGTAGCTGGATCCCTGCCTCCGAGAACTCAGTGCTCAGAGTGCTGCTGCACAAAGACTGTGAGTAAAAGAACTGGAGACTGCAGCCCACTGTGTCTGTGAACTTTATTACACATCATAATCACCAGAAACACTACTACCAAATTCACTCAGGTACCTTCAGCTACTCTAGGGGTCAGCCCTACCTGTAGAGGGCTTAAGAACATTGCTGCCTCCCAACCATCAGCCCCTAGGAAGACTGTCGAGCAGCGGCGGCCAGCTATAGCCTCAACCTTCAGGTGGCGTCATATGTAAATTAACAAGTATCCCTAAGTCTAGTCATCCCTGTCCAGAAAGAACCCTCCATGCCAGGTCCCTACCCCTAAGAGAGTGAGCCACCCACACCAAACTTGTAATTACACCGTCAGGGTCACGGAGCCGAGTCTCAGTGCCTGTGATGCCCGTGAAGATGAAGCCTCAAGAAAGCCTGGTTCTGAGTATCCTAAGGCCCTGGAGGGGTGTATCATTCGCTACTTGCACCGATAGTACAATATTCACGATACTCGTTACTCGGCGAGTATCACTGGCGCTCGTGAGTGATGTGTCAATCTTTATCGATCAGACACAAATTGACAGCTCCCTACAGTACACAATGGGAGAGAGAGCAGATTGAATGGTAGGGTCTCTCTGGAGGACACAGCCCTCCCGCCCTGTCCCGGAAAGACTAATTTTATGGCTGGATGTATGTGGGTGGAGCCTATCACTAATTGATTAACATTAGACCCACTATTTGGATGAATATGTGAATATTAAAAATGTCTCGCTACGAATCTCCTGAAGTCAAGTATTTCACTATCTGCTCATCACTAATCACTCTGAGCATTTACCCAGCACTGTTGCATACTTTACTAAGTGATTACTGAATGATAACATCATTGGTAAAGTATGCATCAGTGCAGAGTTAGTGCAAAGAGAACACAAAAAAACCTTAGGCCCAGTTCACATCTAAGGCTGGGCTGCGTTTGCGTTTTTATACATTTTTACCACTACAAACGCATCCAAACGCATGCGTTAATGCACCAAAGGCTGCAATGCAAAACGCATTGCAAATGCATGTCATTTTGCAAAAAACGCAAAATTCATGCGTTTTTGCAAACGCAGCCCTAGATGCAGCAGCCCACATTTTTGACTGCGTTTGCAAAAACTCATGCGTTTTGCACTTTTGCAAAATTACATGTGTTTTTGCTTGCGTTTTGCATGGCAGCCTATGAGTGTGTTAACGCATGCGATTGTAGCGGTAAAAACGCATACAAACGCGAACTCAGCCAAAATGCAAATGTAAAAAGACCCTTACGCTTTCACAATGAGGAGGGTCGATGTAGGTCTGCAAGTTTGGACCCAACTGGATCTGGCTTCTTTTGATGGCGTTAAGGATCCTTCTGGTCACTTTTGTTAATATGTGTTAAGTAGAAAAATCACCTTTATGAGGAAGCTTACTCTTTTCTTAAAACAAACAAACAAAAAAAAGGACAACCCCAGACTAGTGATAGGTAAGTTTCTAATTTGATGACATTGCACCACTAGGTATTAGCATTGTTAGTTAGCATTTAGGTCCACCATGAATATGGCACAGTCTATCAAATTTATATATCACTTCTCTGTTCATTTCCAAAAACAGTTTATACAAGACCACTCGGTATCATCTGGCTGACTCTGATCTCTCTTGTATTTGTATGTGGACTGGTTTTTGTGGCTTACAAAGTCAAGCAAGGGAAAAAACTGCTTCACTAATAGACTGTAAGTATAACTTAATATGATGTTAATTGGCTTAAAAGGGTTTTTTATCAAGAACAAAGTTCATTTTAATTAGTAGATCTTGGAATAAAACTACCGTATATACTCGCGTATAAGCCGAGTTTTTGAGCCCAAAAATTGGGCTGAAAAGTACCCCCCTCGGCTTATACGCGAGTCATACGCCCCCCATGAGTATACAGCAGCCCCAGCAGCCTCAGTAATCCAGGCCCCCCCCCCTTGATCCGGAAACCTGTAAAGTAGAATCTTTATACTTATCATTGTCCTGTCGCCGCCGTCCCCGCTGCTGCCGACATCGCACTCACCCGGCTGCATCCGTCTTCTTCCGGCTTCCTGTTCGGCGCACGCAATGACGTAATTGCCTGCGCCGAACAGGAAGCCGGAAGAAGACGGACGGATGAAGCCGGGTGAGCGCGATGTCGGCAGCTGCGGGGACGGCGGCGACAGGACAGTGATAAGTATAAAGATTTTACTTTACAGGTTTCTGGAGCATGGGGGGGGCCATGGATTACTGAGGCTGCTGGGGGCTGCTGGGGCTGCTGTATACTACCACTGGGGCTGCTGGGGCTGCTGTATACTACCACTGGGGCTGCTGTATACTACCACTGGGGCTGCTGTATACTACCACTGGGGCTGCTGGGGCTCCTGTATACTACCACTGGGGCTGCTGGGGCTACTGTATACTACCACTGGGGTTGCTGTATACTACCACTGGGGCTGCTGGGGCTGCTGTATACTACCACTGGGAGGCCTGCATACCACTGGGGGGCCTGTATACCACACTGCTGGGGGCTGTATACCTGTGCTGGGGTCCACCCTCGGCTTATACACGAGTCAATAGGTTTTCCCAGATTTTGGGGGCAAAAGTAGGGGGGTCGGCTTATACATGGGTTGGCTTATACACGAGTATATACGGTAATTTCCACAGTTGTGTGTGTGAAAAAATGTTCCTGTGCTGAGATAATCTTATATACACTGGCGATCAAAATTAGAGAGCAACACACAATTTCCTTAATGTTAAGGTCATTATTATTATTTATTTATATAGCACCATTAATTCCATGGTGCTGCACATGAGAGGGGTTTCATACAAAATACAGAATATAGGTTACAGTGAACAAACTAACAGTGACAGACTGGGACAGAGGGAAGAGGACCCTGCCATCACAGGCTTATGGTGGGTTTACACGTCCCAACGTCGGTCCGATATTGTATCCAACGCCGCGGGAGCGCGCTTTTTCTGGGCAGAATTCCAACATCTCATAGGAGATGTTACACAGCGCGATATCGGCAGCCAACGTCTCTATGATGTCTACGCCCCCCTTGTACGGCCGACCCAGGAACGACTATTTAACATGGAGAGGATAGGGGACGTTGTACTGCACATCGTAGTTGGGCGTTTACACAGTGCGATTCGGCTCCATCCTCCATCCAATATCGGCACGTTGAATAGCACGCTCATTCGATCCCCGATATCGGTTTGACATCGTTCGTGCATCGTATTGGTCATTTATACCATACAATGCACGAACGATATCGGGTCCAACGCACGAACCACGTGACTTTTGGTCGGAGTTGGACGCCGATATCGGGACGTGTAAACACACCATCACATCCTATAGGATGGTGGGGAGGGGACAGTAGGTTGGTGGGTTGCAGTGGTGGTGGGGTGGCCGCTCCAGTAGAGGTGGTGGTAGTGGAGCGCCAGCTCCATTGTCAGTAGGGTCATTGCAGGCTGTAAGCTTTCCTTATGAAATGGGCTTTCAAGTCCCATCTGAAGGTTCTGAGCGTAAAGGATAATCGTACGTTTTGGGGCACAGAATTACAGACTATTGGGGATATTTGGGAGAAGTCTTGGAGGCTACAGAGTGAAGAAAAATTAAGTGTGGAGGAGAGGAGGAGGTCTTAGGAGGATCAAGGATTATGTGAGGGAAGATAGTGAGAGATTAGTTCGGGGATATAGGGAGTGGACAGGTTATGGACGGCTTTGTAGGCTAGTGTAAGGCTGTGTTCACACGCTGCGTATTTCTTCATTTACACAGAGCTTTTTTGTGCTTGCGTAAATGCAGTGAAACGCATTGCTGGAAGTGCATCCCAGCAAAAGCAATGGCTTTTGCTGAAATGCGTTCAGACACGGCGTGGTTTTGCAGACATGCTTTTACTGCAAAGCGCGTCCGCAAAAAGAATCAACATGCCAATTCTTTGCACCTTTTTCGGCACTCTTTTCCTATAGGCCACATTATAAAATGGGCTCGGGAAAAGTGCAGCCAAAAAAGAGCAGCGTGTAAATGTCGTTGCGCTTTTTTGCGCAAAGTGCGGGCAAAAACGCACAACTGCATAAATATGCAGCAAATATGCTACATGTGAACGAAGCCTTAGTAGTTTGAACTGGATTAGTTGGGGAATTGGAAGCCAGTGGAGGGATCTGCAGAGGGGAGAAACAGGGAAATAGGGAGGAGAGAGGTTGATTAGTCAGGTAGCACACTTAGGGCCACTTTACACACACCAATTTATCTGTCCAACTTCTGACCAACTTGCTGGTTGCAGTGAAATCATGGACACATTGCTCCATTTTGTGGCTGTGTACAAATGGAACAATGTATCCATGATTTCACTGCAACCAGCAAGTTGGTCAGAAGTTGGACAGATAAGTTGGTGTGTGTAAAGTGGCCCTTAGTGTTCTCCTAAGTGAAAATATCCTAACATGAGTAAATTAGCAGTATTTTAAACTTATTTCATATATTGAATATTTTCTAAAGCACAGAATAACAATGTAAGTGAAATAAATGAAAAAGAACACTGATCAAAATTAAAGAATACCTTCAGATACCTGCAAATTATTGGTGTTAATCTGGCACCTAGTGCTAATTTCCTTAATTATCTGAAAAATATTAGAATATGAGATTCCTCAGTGGTTGATACCTTTTAATGGCTAACTGAAAAGATGGTAAGCAAAGCAAGCTTTCGGGACACTATGGCCCCTTCATCAGGCTGATAATGACACAAATTCTGAAGATACACACATATATACATAAGCAGGGTGAGATGATGCAGTAAATACGACAGGTGACTTAAAGCAGAATCAGGTTTGGGAGGGGGAGACAAGCTGGGGAGGTACAATCAGAATCCCGAGATAAGAGGAACCGATTGTATTATTGTTCTATGATTAGTGGTCTGTGCAGACCTGAAAATTCCTTACTGAGTGTAGAAAGCTATAAATCCATGCGAGACAGTTCATGTAAGAAGTGTCAAAAGTTCATTGTCCTCTAACTGGGGTCTGTTAGAAGATGTGATATCCCCAAATGCCCTTTCAATCGATATAAAAGTTGTATGAATCCATGTGAGACATTCAATCCTGTTTTGAATGTGTCAAAGGTCGTTATCAATTTGTATTTCCAAATTCTTCTCTTTCTGAGATTTGAAGTTAGTATTTAAAATGAGCAGCCTCATATCGGTTTCACTGTGGTCAGAACTGCAAAAATGCTTTGCTACAGGTAGATCCATACGCCTTTCTTTTGAACTGTGCAGCGACATAGAGGATTATTTCAGGAGACTACGCCTAAGGTACCTTTACACGCGGCAACTTTTCTAGGAATTTCACTGGCAACTTACTGTTTGCAGTGAAATCATGGACACATTGTTGTATCGTGTTGCTGTGTACAAATGGAACAATGTCTCCATGATTTCACTGCAACCAGTAATTTGCCAGTGGAATTCCTAGGAAAGTTGCCACGTGTAAAGGTACCTTAAGGGACTTTTACAGTGACAAAGAGGATTCCGAACCCAACTGGGCCGACGGAAGAGGAATCCTGACAACCAAATAAAGGTCAAAGTGGACACCTGAACCTGAACGCAACTCCCATTTGGATAAATATATAGACACTTTCAGACATTTGTAAAATCCCCTATTTTAGATACACACAAGAATCAACCATCCAATGTCAATGCCTAGGAGAGAAGGTCCATACAGTCTTTGAAAACCAACAAAGAAAACATCATTAAACCTACAGACAAGGGTGGTGCAATAGTCATGATGAACAAATCTGACTATCTGAAAGAAGCAAACAGACAACTGACGGACACACGCTACTACAACAAATTGGAGTCTGACCCCACACAGGACTATCACAAGGAATTAAACAGGCTGGTTTCTGGTCATGTAAAACACAGGGATTGATGCTGACTCTGTGGTGAAGCTTACCACATTCATCCTCACGCACAACTATTTTTTTTTTAATCAAGTGGTCTGCACCGTGGCAAGAATTTGTATCCAGAAGGCCCGTAAGCTGGGGCATGCCCACATCATATGTAATAAGTCTGCACCTTCGTCAGAACAATGCGAGCATCTCGAGTCCTCTCTTAATCCCACTCTCATCATCCAGATAGGGGTCCTATATAGCCTATATACTAAGTAGATCTGTGTCACCCTCCTAGCCTCACTCATAGATACCTTAGGAATAAACTGTAAGATATTCTCCCATTGAGAGGCAGAAATTGGACCCAGATCAGTCTCCCACTTCTCTCTGCTTGTCAACGGGTGTCTTTGTAAAAGAGTTTCCAATAGACTTCTATACATTAATGTGATGAACCCCCTAGTACTCCTCTGCGGCCCAATGAGGTTCAGTAAACTATCTGATTGCAAGACCATATGCGATACCCTAAGTTGTTGATTAAAGGCGTGTCTCAGCTGAAGATACCGAAAAAACAGACTGGTTCAAGGAAAATTCTTTCTAAAGTCCTTCAAACGTTTTAAAAGTGCTGCCGTCGAGCAGCTGAGACACGAACCAGATACTCACACGTCTCCACTGGCTGAAACCTCCTTAGATGTAACAATTCGACCAGTCATACCAAATTGATCTGTAGCGCGTTAACTCCATTATACCTCTGCATTTTTTAATATGTCTCCAGATTTTATCCAGCATGGCCACCATTGGAAACCGTTCAGGGTTCACTCGAAACTTACCGACCTCAAGACTAGCCAGTAACGGCCCCCTTTCTACCATGTATTCAAGAAGCTGTCCTGCTGCTGTGTTTTGCTTAGGTTCCCCCCACCCTACCATGTGTTGACACTGGGAGGCAACATAATACACTCATGGGTTTGTAACCGCCAAGCCACCCTCCTCCTTTGCTCTCAGCAGGTGCTTCAAGATAATACGTGCCCGGCCACCCTTCCATAGCAGATCCCAAAAGAGAGAATTAACACTATAAAATTTGTTTACTGCCAGCCAGACCAGAGAGTTATGTAATACGTATAGGAGTTGACTCATGAGAATCATTTTAATCAGATTGACTCTACCTGCTACTGACAGAAACAGCTTCTTCCAGGATTTACCTCTTCTGCTGGATCTGCCACCTAATGGCCGACTTACGGTACACCTGCAGCAAGCCCCCATTCATTCTCTATAGCGGTAAATCTGCCGCATTCAGCAAAAAACGCTGTTGAGACGAGACCTTGATCAAAATTTTCTCTAAACTAATGTTGGAAAATTAAAGGAATTCAGTGAAAAAAAACAACCTACCTGCCTGTTGTACCCGGCGACAGACTGGTATGCGATTTGGAAGCTTCCACTGATGTCACATCCACAAAGGAGCGCCTTGTCTGCTCTGTTGATGGGTGTCATAGCCGACGTCATGCTGATTGATAGCCTGCTCCTACAATTAGGTAGCGGGGAGACACCTGTTAATCAGCGTGAGGTCAGTTTTCCCACTCCTTTCGTAGGGCAGAGCCAAAAAGACGTCTGTTTACTCTACCATGCTATCCCTGGCAGGAGTGGTCTGTGCCCGCTCTGTGGTGAGGGTGAATGGCGCCAAGTACAACAGGCATGTAGATTGCAGCTACCTGCCTGTTAGTACTTGGGAACATTTTTTTTCCCCAAATTCCCAGATCACACCTTTAACCACTTTTGATGAACTTCAGATGAGGATTACAATCTCTTTTCTACATGCTAGGCCATCTTTTGCCTATCCTTTATGTTGCAATGGCTGGCATTGTACACTAAGAAGCTGACAGATCTGATCTAATTATAAGCTGTTGATATAATTATCCTCCAGTAATTTCCTTCTGGCAACCAGTAACTATTTACTACCATATGCATTGCGTTCAGTCCTTTTTACCGTATGGTCTTAATACTTGTTACTTTGGGACATGAGATCATGTTTTTCACCCATAGTTCTCTCTACACGCTGTAAATACTGAATTCTTCTAAATGTACCTACTCATTTCAGTCGTATTTGAGTAATAACCACCTAAACCACATGAAATATTCTACCGATCATAACTAACTGGCCACTAAGTGTATGACTTCCTTAACATATAACCAAAAGAGTTCAAGTAATCAAAGGCTGAAAAATTAACACAGGTTATCATCAAAGGACTGAGACAAATGATCATATGTGTGAGAATGCTCAGCTCAATTCAAGCAAAATGAATATTGCCAAAGTGGCAACAGGGAGTCGTACGTTATAGTAGAGATAAAGATAAGGCATAATTTAGACATCCCTAGTACACAGTCTGAGTATGGAGTGTGATTTCCAGACTCACTCAGGGTTTCCTGTCCTGAACTCAACAGCGTCATGGGCATATATGAGTCAGTTGAGGTCAGGTCAGTAGACCTTTCATCAGTCCTGAAGTCATGGTACATACTGTATGTGGGCCGTGATATACGCCCCCCTAAATTTTGCCAAGACCGGATTTCCACATCCATGTTTTTTAGCACAAGTACGGACCGGCCGTGGGTCCCCTGACCTGAACTTTACAGCTTCATAGGCACAGGATGCTTGATTTGTGCATCAAGGTGTGATGGCTGGTGGATGTGAACCCACTGCGCCACTAGATGGGCTTAAACTGGAGGGGAATGACTAAGTGACTTCCTGGTATTCACTAGAGCCTCTGAATGCGAGGATAGGCTAGGCTGCAGGTAGTAGCACTTGCAAGGCAGTCCCCAGGCCTGCAGCAGACCAACAGGCCAAGGCAAGGTGTACAAAGTACAGTGGGCACAGGCAGAGATGTAGTCAAGCAATGCGACGTCAGAGTAGGCAGCACAAGTTCAGTTAAAGTAGCGGAGGTCAGGAGCAGAGAGGTCGGGATAAATGATAAGATTAGCCAGGTCAGAAAACAAGAGACAATTCAAGAAGCACCTAGCTGGAAACTAAGGAGGAAACTTGGAAGAGCAGAGTGGTGACTGCAGTGAGTAGGTGGTGCTTACCACCTGCGCATGTTAAGGGCGTGACAAATGGTGCATACTTGGACCATGAAACAAGTGTATGAATCCAGCCCAATGTAGGGTTCAAATGGCCATTTTGGAAAACATACTTGCCGCATACTCAAATTACACACGAGTGGCTCCATGCCCTCATCTGCATCACATCTAAGTAGCAGGTTCGTCAACCTGCTATTCAATTTTTCCTTGACAACTGGACAAAAATTTACAGACAATCCAAATGTTTAAAGGATATTTGCATTGTTTCTTAATAGCCATGTGTGGCGCCCCTGCGGGTATTAGCCACAGTATAAGATCATAATAGTTGCACTCACTTAGAAAGCCATGCCACTGCACTACCACCTTTGGCCAGTAGGGGGAGCTCCAGAGACACCAGAGACTTCCCTAGAGATAAAACACTGGTCTGAGGTAAATTTTCAGACAGTTGGAGCCAGGAGCTCAGAGTGACTGGAGCTGCATTGAGTTCCTGAGGACTGACTGACAATTTCCAGGGCCAAGCCATCGGTCTGAGGAGGAGAAAACTGATAAGAGGAACACTTTCAGAATCGGGTAGTATCATTATCTACCCTAGATAAAAAGCGCAGATACGGATACCGGATCCGTGGCTGCATTAGTTATATACAATACAGCAACCGGAAAAACGTGAGGTAACAACAAGCTTCACAGGGCCAGACACAGCAACATACTAAGAGTTCAGCAGTACTCCCGGAGGGGGTAAGCAGAGAGAGACAAAGGACTCAAGTTGCCTGTTGAGTGGGACCCAGAGAGGACAGATTTGGGCCGGCAGCGAGTTCACACACGGCAGCAGGGCCACATAGACAGCGCAAGCAGGAGGTAAAGGACCCGGTGGGGCCTGAGCAACTGAACCCCTATTGCAGACTCCGGAGACGGGACTTGTTGTATTATAGTTTGGTTGAAAGTAAACCAGTTAAACTTCATCTGTGCCTCAGCCTCTGATTTAACAGCTACCATCTATCCAGGATTGGGACCATCACCGCTGAGAGAATTTGCTGTGAATCAAGTAAGTGTCTGTGCCCTTAACATCTCCTCACCATACTTCCATCTTCATTCATCATTAACTTTAACATCACCTGTCCAGGGGACCCTACAGCCCTACCCGGAAAAGGGCTATACCATCTCAGCTGCCTCTCACCATCATCCCCTGGCCAGTACAAGGCAGCGGTGGCCATATATAGCCACATTATTCCGGGTGGCGTCACGACAATAACATCTACAAACTTTATAAACTATATAAACTTCTAAATCCCCTGTAAATACCCCCCTTTTAGGAGTGTGCCAGCCTGGGGCCACGGCCTGGGTCCAGCCACCAGTGACTCCCCCAAGGAAAGGGACCCTGCGCCGGGTATCCCGGTCCCCTAAGCTGGGCGGCACACATGCCTCTTGATAAAACCACACCTACTGATAAAGCCATGTCCCTTAAGATGCTCTTAATAATTCAAAGTAAGAGCACATACTGAGAATTACACCCAGCATAAAGAACAGGAGAAGTGGTACTGTGCAGTGTATATACAGTATAATACAAAAACTGAGAAATACACCTAGTATACAGGACAGGACAAGTAATACTGTACAGTGTATATACACAATAATACATATCCTGAGAGTTACACCCAGTATACAGGACATCAGAAGTCGTACCGTGCAGTATATATATAGAATAATATAGATACTGAGAATGACCCTCAAAAAACTAGAGCCAGCACTACCTTGGGATAGTTTACAATATAAAACGTGCTCTGCACATATTTATTTCAATCTGTATTTATATTATAAAGTTTGAGATTTTTGGCAAATAATTGATCAATTATTTGAGCCACCCTGCCACGTCAAAGCAAATCTCATCAGGGTGGTCCTACTCTCTTTTTTTTAATTTCATTTAAGTTGTGCAAAGCAGCCTCCAATATACTGTATATAACAAGCAGAACCATTAAAAGCAGCACTTTTCTGGAGCGTTTCAGCTTGACTGTAGGGATGAGCGAGTAGTCAAATACTCAGAATCCCTATACTCGTACCGAGTAGATCGTAATACTCGGGTATTCAGTATGAGTAGCGAGTCCAATGTTAGTCAATGGGAAATGCGAGTAATTGTCTGCTGGACCCAAAAAAGCAGTCTGGGGGCTGAGAAAAAGGCTGAAAGGGGCACATAATCACCAGAAGAACGAGTGATGATGGAGGAGATCTTATGACAGCTTAATGTGTAAGTGGTGTAGAGAGAGCGATCTGCCCTAGGGAATGTGTGATGGTTAATGCAGGAAGAAGCCACCCATCATCATCATCATCATCATCATCATCATCACAAGGGCTTCACAATTATAAAGCTTGGACTACTGGCATTGTTGTTCCACTGCCACTGTACAATGTGTAGGCATAGTGACTCCAAAAATTAGCCCAAGGGGCTGTATCATGGTTGATGAGGGAAGCAGGCCTCAAGGGCTAAACAATCAAACAATTATGAAGCTAGCCTAGGACTACTAGCACAGTAGTTGCAGTTCCCAATGTCCAGGCATAGCCATAATGTCTCCAAAAAGTAGCCCAAGGGGCTGTACCATGGTTGATGAAGGAAGCAGGCCTCAAGGGCCAAACAATTATGAATCTAGGACTACTAGCACAGTATTTGCAGTGCCCAATGTCCAGGCATAGCCATAGTGTCTCTAGGGCCAAACAATTATGAAGCTAGCCTAGGACTACTATCACAGTAGTTGCAGTGCCCTATGTCCAGGAATCACCATAATGTCTCCAAAAAGTAGCTCAAGGGGCTGTACCAAGGTTGATGAAGGAAACAGGAACAGGCCTCAAGGGCCAAACAATTATGAAGCTAGGACTACTAGCACAGTAGTTGCAGTGCCCTATGTCCAGGCATAGCCATTGTCTCTCCAAAAACTAGCTCAAGGGGCTGTACCATGGTTGATGAAGGAAGCAGGTTTCAAGGGCCAAACAACTATGAATCTAGGACTACTAGCACAGTATTTGCAGTGCCCTATGTCCAGGCAAAGCCATAGTGTCTCCAAAAAGTAGCCCAAGGGGCTGTACCATGGTTGATGAAGGGAGCAAGCCTTAAGGGCCAAACAATTATGAAGCTAGGACCAGGGCCGGCTCCAGGTTTCTGTGGGCCCAGGGCGAAAGTGTCTCAGTGGGCCCCTTTAACATACACTGGTAGCATAATATATTATACTGCGAACCGTAGTACATATACAGTCATGGCCAAAAGTATTGACACCCCTGCAATTCTGTCAGATAATACTCAGTTTCTTCCTGAAAATGATTGCAATCACAAATTCTTTGGTTTTATTATCTTCATTTAATTTGTCTTCAATGAAAAAAACACAAAAAGATTTGTCCTAAAGCCAAATTGGATATGATTCCACACCAAACATAAAAAAGGGGGTGGACAAAAGTATTGGCACTGTTAGAAACATCATGTGATGCTTTTCTAATTTGTGTAATTAACAGCACCTGTAACTTACCTGTGGCACCTAACAGGTGTTGGCAATAACTAAATCACACTTGCAGCCAGACGACATGGATTAAAGTTGACTCAACCTCTGTCCTGTGTCCTTGTGTGTACCACATTGAGCATGGAGAAAAGAAAGAAGACCAAAGAACTGTCTGAGGACTTGAGAAACCAAATTGTGAGGAAGCATGAGCAATCTCAAGGCTACAAGTCCATCTCCAAAGACCTGAATGTTCCTGTGTCTACCGTGCGCAGTGTTATCAAAAAGTTTAAAACCCATGGCACTGTGGCTAACCTTCCTAGATGTGGACGGAAAAGAAAAATTGCCGAGAGATTTCAACGCAAGATTGTGCGGATAGTGGATAGAGAACCTCGACTAACATCCAAACAAGTTCAAGCTGCCCTGCAGTCCGAGGATACAACAGTGTCAACCCTTACTATCCATCGGTGTCTGAATGAAAAGGGAGTGTATACAGTAGGAGACCCAGGAAGACCTCACTTACTACCCCGAGACATGAAAAAGCCAGGCTGGAATTTGCCAAAACTTACCTGAGAAAGCCTAAAACGTTTTGGAAGAATGTTCTCTCTTTTTTGGCAAAGGCATCAACATAGAGTTTACGGGAGAAAAAAAAAGGCATTCAAAGAAAAGAACACGGTCCCTACAGTCGAACATGGCGTAGGTTCCCTGATGTTTTGGGGTTGCTTTGCTGCCTCTGGCACTGGACTGTTTGACCGTGTGCATGGCATTATGAAGTCTGAAGACTACAAACAAATTTTGCAGCATAATGTAGGGCCCAGTGTGAGAAAGCTGGGTCTCCCTCAGAGGTCATGGGTCTTCCAGCAGGACAATGACCCAAAACACACTTCAAAAAGCACTAGAAAATGGTTTGAGAGAAAGCACTGGAGACTTCTAAGGTGGCCAGCAATGAGTCCAGACCTGAATCCCATAGAACACCTGTGGAGAGATCTAAAAATGGCAGTTTGGAGAAGGCACCCTTCAAATATCAGGGACCTGGAGCAGTTTGCCAAAGAAGAATGGTCTACAATTCCAGCAGAGCATTGTAAGAAACTTATTGATGGTTACCGGAAGCGGTTGAACGCAGTTATTTTGGCTAAAGGTTGTGCAAGCAAGTATTAGGCTGAGGGTGCCAATACTTTTGTCCGGCCCATTTTTGGAGTTTTGTGTGAAATGATCAATGTTTTGCTTTTTGCTTCATTCTCTTTTGTGTTTTTTCATTTAAGACAAATTAGATGAAAATAATAATACCAAAGAATTTGTGATTGAAATAATTTTCAGGAAGAAACGGAGTATTATCTGACAGAATTGCAGGGGTGTCAATACTTTTGGCCACAACTGTATATACAATCCCCACAAATATAATCCCTCTCTTAGCCTGTCTTCCCCTGTGCATTGTGTCTCCCCGCACTGTGCTTGTCTACCCCCTGTGTGCTGTGTCTCTCCCCTGCTTCTGTCTCTCCCGTGTATGTCTCTCCCCCATGTGTGCTGTCTCACCAGTGCGCTGTGTCTCTCCTCTCTGTGCCCGTCTCCCCTGTGCGCTGTGTCTTGCCCTGTGTCTCCCCCCTCTGTGCGGTCTCTCCCCTGTATGATGTCTCTCCCCCATGTGTGCGGTTTTCCCTCTCTGTACCTGTCTCCACCTTGTACACTGTCTCTCTCCTCCACCTCCTTCCTTTCTGTGCACTCGCTTGCTCTCTTTTTCTCTTTATCTCCCTCTCTCCCAGAAACATTAATTTGGTAGAGTCTGAAACAGAAATTAAAACAAAAACACACCTTATCCGCAGCAAGAAAAAATGCACCGTTGGCACAGCCATTTTTCTGTTGCAGTGACATCAAAGCACAGCGGATGGCAGAGCGCAGGCAGCAGAGCCCACCAACGGCAGCAGAGTCCTCCAGTCTACACCTGTGCTCAGCGCAATGCAGCAGCCAGTGCACAGAGCAGGGCTGGTGGGATGCAATGCTCTGCAGCCCCTGCCCATCACATGCACACAACTGCAGCAAAATTGCTGAGCACTGGACACATTACATGATCTGCCGAGCAGTAGGCACTAGAGATGATCTGCAGAACACTGGACACACTGTGCAGAGCACTGGACACACTGTGCAGAGCACCGGACACACTGTGCAGAGCACTGGACATACAGCAGAGCACTGGACACACATTAGAGCACTGGACATACTGTGCAGAGCACGATACCCACACAGCAGAGCACTGGATGCACAGCAGAGGACTGGAAATACTGTGCAGAGCACCAGACCCACAGCACAGTACTGGACGCACAGCAGAGCACTGGAAATACTGTGCAGAGCACCAGACCCACAGCAGAGCATTAGACATATTGTGCAGAGCACCAGACTTACAGCAGAGCACAGGACATACTGTGCAGAGCACCAGACCCACAACAGAGCACTGGACATATTATGCAGAGCACCAGACCCACATCAGAGCACTGGACATATTGTGCAGAGCATGATACCCACACAGCAGAGCACTGGACATATTGTGCAGAGCACCAGACCCACAGCAGAGCACTGGACATACTGTGCACTGCACTGACATAGGGGCCTGGCTCCCTGTGTGCTGCACCACCCCATCCCCCCCTCCACTCTCCTGTCTCCTCCTTTCTCCCTCCAAACCTGTGTGCCGTGTGTGGCATTTCATCTGCACTGATCTCATTCTGCAGCGTGATTTCACATGCCCATCTGAACTGAGCCTGGGAGCTGATCTCTATGATCTGCTGGACCTCCAGCACCTCGGAGATCATAGAGTTCTGCTCCTGCTCAGTGCAGATGGGCAGGTATGATAGCATCTGCCACACACAGCTCACTGGTTTGGAGGGAGGGGGGTGAGGGCGCCACAGCAACACACAGGGGGACTCCTGGGGCCCACTATCAGGGGAACATACGCAGTGCCCACTGTTCCACAGCCATTGGAGGATTCAGGGTAGGGGACGCTGTCCTGCAGCAGATAGCGAGGACCCCCAGGCACCTCCGGGCCCCGGCATTTGACCGGGTGCACCAGGTGCTAATGCCAGCCTTGGCTAGGACTACTAGCACAGTAGTTGCAGTGCCAATGTCCAGGCATAGCCATAGGGTCTCCAAAAAGTAGCCCATGGGGCTGTACCATGGTTGATGTAGGAAGCAGGCTTCAAGGGCCAAACAATTATGAAACTAGGACTACTAGCATGGTGTTTGCAGTGCCCAATGTGCAGGCATAGCCATAGTGTCTCCAAAAATTAGCCCAAGGGGTTGTATTATGATTGATGAAGGAAGCAGGCCTCAAGGGCCAAACAATTATGAAGCTAGGACTACTAGGACTACTAGCAGAGTTTTTCCAGTGCCCAATGTGCAGGCATAGCCATAGGGTCTCCAAAAATTAGCCCAAGGAGCTGTATCATGGTTGATGAAGGAAGCAGGCCTCAAGGGCCAAACAATTATGATGCCAGGACTACAAGCACAGTAGTTGTAGTGGCCAATGTTCAGACATAGCCCTAGTGTCTCAAAAAATTAGCCCCAGGGGCTGTATTATGTTTGATGAAGGAAGGAGGGTCTCATGTTGCAGAAGCAGGAGTTGAAAGCATGCATAAGAAGAAGAAAAGGGGTTTTTATGGGAAGGGATGGACGTGATCACAAGTTGCCTAAAATAACATTTTGGCGGACTTTAGGTTGGGATGCTGTCATCAGGAGGGCTTAAATACTCTTGTGAAATCTAGTCCTTGTTAAATTTTATCAGAGTCAACCTATCTGCATTCTCTGTAGTCAGCCATGTGTGTGTGTATCTGTGATGATTGCCCCAGCGGCACTGAAAACACGCTCTGACATCACACTAGTAGCAGGGCAGGCCAGCACCTCCAAAGCATATAAGGAGAGGTCTGGCCATCTATGCAGCTTGGATACTCAGTAGTTAAATGGAACAGAAACATCAGGAAGGACACAGGTATGGTCACTTAGATAGTTGTTGACCATCTTGTGCTACTTCTCCCTCCTTGACATTGTTACCGGTCCAGCTAGCCCTTGCTGATGAGCCGGTTTATTGAAGATGGCCCAGATTGTGGACATTTTACCACCACCTCTTTTGGACCTGCTGGCCGTGTCTCTCTCCATTAATGCATGCTGTTGCACAGAGCTAGTACCTCTGCTAGCAGTGATGTATGAGGGTGATATTGCCATCAAATGATCAACAACAGCCCTCTTGAAGGATTCTATTGTGAAACCCCTTGGTGACTGCAACAGTAGCAAAGGAAATTTGTCCTTGTACCGTGGGTCTAGAAAGGTGGCCAACCAGAATAGGTTGCTGTTGAAAATGTGGATCACGCGAGGGTCTTGGCACAGACAGTTAGATATGAAGTGTGCCATGTGTGCCAAGCTGCAAAGAGGCAAATGTTCTGTGACCTCAGAAGGAGGAATAATACTCATGCTCACCTCACACTGAATCTCCTCCTTCACTTCCTCCTCTTCAACCCACCCATGTTGGACAGACATGAAGCTGGGGTTGGGAGTCCCCTGTTTATCATGAGGGGTCCCCTCGGTACCACTGAAAAAGAAGTCCTCTCCCTCCTCATCTTCCTCATCAACCTCATCCCCCAATCTTGCCTGATGAGATTGGCTGGGCTGTGTAGGATCACCCATTGTGAAATCTTGCTCCATACCCAGCTGCTGGGCACTCAAAGATTCCATTTTAGATTATGCAGCGATTCTTGCAGCAGACATAGCATAGGGATGGTTACGCTAATAGCTTGATCACTGCTGACAAGCTTGGTGCAGTACTCAAAGTTATCAAAGCGCCTCACAAATGTCAGCGATCCACACACACAGGAGATGAAGGAGAAGTTATTCCCCTTTCTGTTGTCTGAGGTTTGCGGGAGACAGCGAAGAAAGGAAGCTTAATTTTTATGCCATCAAAAACACAAGAACTTGAGCCTCATGGATGCATCAGACTCATGAGTGCCTTCTTTCTGTACTATCTGCCCATGATGCCCATATCGTAAGGATTCGAATTAGCCATGACTACTGGGTTGCCACATTGTTGGATCCACATTACAAGAGCAAATTTAGTCAGATGATTACTGCCTTGGACATGGACACGCGCATGCTGGAGTATCAAAAACAGCTTGTAGACAAACTTAGGAGTGGTTTTCCCCAACACAGCAGTGAGGGACACAGTATGCATCACAGATCTACACTTTCAACCCAGGGGACATCGAGTCATCAGCACAGAAACATTAGCAGCAGCAGTTTAACTCTCAGAAGCAATTTCTGGAAGTTTTTGTTAAACCAGCACATTCACTGGCAGAACTGAGTACAAGTCTAAGGGCCACTTCACAACAGGCAACAACGCCGCCGATTACATAGGTGATGTAGGGGCGTGGACTATCAGCGGCGACATCGCCCCTGCGTTTCCTAATATAATGGGGCGATATCGCCGCTAAATAACACCCCTGAGTGATCGCCTGGTTTCTGAGCAGTGCTCTGAAACCAGGCGAGCACTCTGGGGCGATGTACACACATCGCCCCATGTAACAGGGGGACGGCGACTTGACAGGTGATGAGAGCCATAGGCTCCCATTGTACTGCATCGCCGCAGGGGGTTTTGAGACACCCCGGCGGCCATGCCGCCTGTCAGATCAGCGGTCCGTCGCCGGAGGTGTCGCCCCATGTAAATGGGGGACAGCGACACTGGCGGGGCGCCAATAACGTGTGCACTCCTGCCAGTCGCCGCCGACATCTCCGGTGCCGTCGCCAGGGGGGATGGTACCCTAACACCTAGTGAACGACTGGAGAGAATGGTACAGGAGTATCTAGAACTCAATATCCATACCATAAGGGTGGTTTAGACCCTTTTGCATTTTGGGCTTCAAAAATGGAGGAGTGACCCGAGCTTGCCAGTTTTGCCAGCCTTGGAAGTTTTGTCATGCCTGCAGCCAGCGTTCTCAGAATGTGTCTTCAGCGCTGCTGGTGGTGTCCTCATGGATAAGCGTATCTGTCTGTCCTCTGAAAGTGTAGACAACCTACCTTTCATCAAGATGAACACGTTATGGATCTCCAAGTACTTTTCCATCCCAGTGGCAGACTGGGAAGACTAGGTGATGTACTTTTCAGTGTGCTGCACTGATCTCACCCTTGTACAATTTTTATTCTGGGTGATTTGAACTCACTTTCATTGTGTCTGGCCCTAATTTTTTGAAATGTGGAGACTCTTCTTGGAGTCTCCTTCTTGTCTGTTTCCTGAATTCAGCAGAACTCTCTTAGCACCATGCCTACACGTGTCACTCATCCCCTGTTACTTAAGCAAAGATTGTTGAAACGTAGCTGGTGTACTAAAGGGTTCTTGGTTTTTCACGCCATTGGATGTGCTGCCTCCTTTTGTAGAGTTTTACACATTTGATAGGTTACAGTATTTTTGGAGGAGTTTTCAGGCCTTTATGCCATGCCACCGTCCATCTATATTAGGTGTCAATGTATGTGCCTGTTTAGTCTGTAGCTGTGTGTCACACCCATGTTATTATACAAATAGAGTCTGTGGAGCCTCATTTAGGAGTCTAAAACCCATGCTATTGGGGCATTTATACTGTGCAATTTTCTGAGCCAAACCCCCAAAGATCATAAAGTGCACCATGAAACCAAATGAGATTATTGATAGGGACATGGGTTTTTTTATCAACTTTTTTAGATGCAATCATTGCCACATGGTTTTATGCACATTTACAATACTTGCTTCAAAAAACTATATTTCCTAAGAACGCATGTCATTTTGTTGCCTGTAGTAAAATAGTGTAAAAATTCCCGAGACGTTCGAGCATAACTTTTGGTTTATCTGCAATCGTTGATAGTAAACATCGATTTAGTATTGACAGTTTGTTTGGGGAGGGTAACCAAAAACAGTCTGGCACAGGGCACCATGAAGGCTTGGTCATACTAAATACTCCAACATCCCCTGCAGGGCACACTATACAGCCGCTGCTCATACTTCCAGGGTCTCCCACCGAACATTGTAATTCCTCTGCTGTAGATATGGGCATTTGACCGTTGAAGTCAAGCACTGGTGGTGATCGATACATCACTCTTGCAGCCAGTGATTCACTTAAGTTGGTAAAGATGATCCCAAAAGATGATCTCTGGTGTCCACTGTCAGGTTGCATGCATACAAGATAATTCTTAGATATCATTTATTAATATATAACCCTAGCCATACATGTGTATAGTGTTGGCAAATCGTGTGTCTAAAAGAGGTCACCACTTTCCCCATTATCTTGCATATTTAGTTTGATCAAATTTGGATATTATTATTCCAAATGGATAAGAACGATAAATGGCAGGGGTCCAGCTTTCTCGTGGTAAACTCATTTCTGCAGAGATTCATTATTGAGACCATAGGTCCCTTCTGTCTTATTTTGTGAGAAGAGAGGCACGCAAACTAGATAGTGAATGCGGCATGGATTAATGGAGAATTGACCTGTCCTGTACCTTTACTACCTACTAATAGATAGAGGACTATGAAAATAAGAGAAGTCCTAATATTCGTGCATTGCATTATTTAAACTTCCACAGTCTCCAAACTTTATTTTCCCCAAAGGAAGGTGTCAGGAAACAGCAGGGTGCCCTCTTACTCATTTTATTGTTGCTGGATCCTGTTGGGATCTTTGTCAGCGGATCTTGCCAAATTTAATTTAAAGTGCTCATAACTGCTGATTTATAAATCAACCATGTAATGTGTTTCTCACAGCTTCTGAATTACTAATATGATACTAATATATGGTCGTTTTCAGATTTTTTTAATATTTTGTTCCAGAAGGACAGAAGAATCAGAACTTTTACTCCAGTCTCCGAATAATCACTGAACATCAAGATACCGTTCACAAGTAATTATGGATGGACTACCTCGTACTGAAGCTGCTCACATCAATGGACGTTTATAAGGCGCACATACAATCTCTGATCGTGATGCAGATCACAAAGTATGGGGCAACCTGGAACGCCCGGTAGATTCACTAATTGCTTGTTTCCTGCAGTTCCTGCTCAGATTAGCGAGCAAAAATATCAACAGCAGAATACAGTTTTAGCTCAATAAATGAGACTTCAACAAATCTCACTTGCAGGGTGCTGAACATTTCTGTCTGGAAGAGTGACCTGCAGTGCCGATTTTGAATTAGATAAAAAGAAAAAATAAGTGATCTTTCCGTACCTATTTATCAGTCTATAGACACCATGGCTAACTTTCTGCAAGAAATAGATGTATAGAAAATGGTTCGTCAATAGCTATGTTAGAGCTAACTGTCTGACAAAAGCCAAACTGCTATAAGATTGTCCCCTTTTAAATAATAATAATAATAATAATAATAATAATATATTCAGGGAGGACAAAATAAGTCTCCCGTTCATTATAGAGAACCATTTTTCTTATTTTAAGTTGAGTCTACCTCATAATTTTAATTGCTGCTTAAAATGTACTTTAAATATAATCTGTCAGTAGGATCAATCCTGCTAAGCCATCTATATGGGCATGTAGGTCATAGGAAGCTAAATGAGATGAGACCTTGACACTTGCAATACAATGTTTCATTAAAGAAATATCCATGTTCTTCTTATATACAGACAAGCTATTAAGATGTATGGGCCTGACATACTGTAGATCTCCCTAAGAATCTGTTTCCAGAGCTTATTTTAAATTAAAGAGGTGTTACCAGTGTGGGACATGTAATGACTTGACAGTCTACTCTCATGATCACAAAAAGCTCTGCAATGAGATCAGAACTAACACAGTACAGCACAAGTGAACTCTGTCTCAATACAAACACATTTTCATCTACAGTTGTCATCTCATAGTGAAGTCAGCTCTTCTGCTGAGCTGTGTCTGATTATAACCAACACAGCACAGCAGAGCTAAACCCTGTCTCATTGCAAACACATTTGCACCTACAGATGTTCTCTTATAGTGCTGTCAGCCCTTCTGCCAAGCATTGTCTGATTTGGACCAATACAGCACAGCAGAGCTGAACCTTGTCTCATTGCAAACACATTTGCACCTACAGATGTTCTCTTAAGATACCGTCACACGCGGCAATTTTGCTAGCAATTTCCCTGGCAATTTGCTGGTTGCAGTGAAATCATGGACACATTGTTCTATCTTGTTTCCATGTACAAATGTAACAATGTGTCCATGATTTCACTGCAACCAGCAAATTGCCAGTGAAATTGCCTAGCAATATTGCTGCATGTGACGGTACCTTTATAGTGCTGTCAGCCCTTCTGCCAAGCATTGTCTGATTAAGACCAACACAGTACAGCAGAGCTGAAGCTTATCTCATTCTAAACACATTTAGCAGAGATGTCAGCTCTGTTGCATTGCCTCCCTCCCCCCACAATGGCTTCCGGTGAGATAGAAGCTGAAGTACTATGAGAGGACAACTGCAAATGTGTTTGTAATGTGTTCACTTCTGCTGTACTGTGTTGTTTTTTTTTATATTTTTTATTCAAATAAATCTTATAACAACAAATATAACTTGTTTACACAATTATCTACTTACATCTACTTTGCATCTACTTACTACATTGCAAGCCCACCACACAGCCTCCGCCCATCTGCCCGACATCCCTGCTGCACCACTATGCTACCGGTGCCTGAGGCTGTGACTATGGCCTGTGAGTGCAAAAGGAGATGGGGTGGAAGCACATCTTGCACCTGGCAGCCCACACGCAGTCCCCCCTCCCACCACTGACTTGCCAGCGAAGATGCAGGACCTGTGGTGATGTCACAGTCATGTGATCTGTCACATGACCATCACATCACAGTTCCTGTAGCAAGTGCTGCACAGCAGCAAGGGGGGGGGCAGAGGGCAGAGGGGGGGGCACAGAACGTGGAGGGGATAAGAGTGTGCAGTGGGCAGAAATAGTGCAGCCCCTGCTCAATGCCCCCTCTGTGCTCTAACCCTCCCTTCGCGCTCTACCCGCTTCAGCACCCTGTACTCTGCCTGTTCCATGCCCCTGCTCTGCCCGCACTCCCCACTCTGCCAGCTCTCATAACCAGCGTTCTGCCCACTCTCACGCCCTCGCTCTACCTACTCCTGCACCCTGCACTCTGCCCGCTCTCGCACCCTGTGCTCTGACCTCTTTTGCACCCTGCTCTGCCCACTCTCACCCCCCCGCTCTCACACTTCTCGCTCTACCTGCTCTCACACACCCAGCGCTCTGCCCACTCTCATGCCCCTCTCTACCTGCTCTCACACCCTCCGCTCTGCCCGCTCTCACCTGCCCACTCGCTTTGCATGCTTTCATGCCCCTGCTCTGCCCATTCTCTGCCTGCTCTCACACCCCCCGCTCTGCCTGCTCCTTCATCCCCTGCTCTGCCCGCTCCCACATGCCGCATTCTGTCGCTCTAACCCCCCTGCTGTGCCCAGTCTTGCACTCCATGCTCTGCCCGCTCTCACCCGCTTTCATGCCTCTGCTCTGCCCATTCTTGCATGCTGCGCTCTGCCTGCTCTCACGCCCCCACTCTGCCTGCTCTCCCTTGCTGTGCTCTGCCTGCTCTTGCACCCTCTCACTTTACCTGCTCTCACACCCCTTTCACTTTGCTGCTCACACACCCCCACGCTCTGCTTGCTCTTCCACCCCTTTTGCTCTGCCCACTCTCACACACCCTCTCGCATTGCACTCACCCACCTCTTTCACTCTGCCCGTTCTCACACCACCCTCACTCTGTTGCTTTGCCTGTTCTCCCCCCCCCACTTGCACTACCAGCTTTCTTACCCCCCCGCCTGCTCTGCCTGCTCACCGAGCAGACCCACTCACCCAGTAGCCCGCTGAATGAGGAACTGCACCTCAAGGTTTTCATGGCTTATTGAAGAGCTACATTTCCAAAAATTGAAAGTTTTTAGGCCGTAAGGAGTTAAAGTTTTGACAGAATAATGATAATACCCTGTTTCCCCTAAAATAAGACACCGTCTTATATTAATTTTTGGTTCCAAAGATGCGCCATGTCTTATTTTCATGGGGTGTCTTATTTTCCCATGAAAAAGATTTGACAAATTTCTTTGAACAAAAAAACCTTCCATCATCCATTATCTCACTGCAGCCTCCCATCATCCCATTATCCCACTGCAGCCTCCCATCATCCCACTGGAGTCTTCCATCATCCCATTATCCCACTGCAGCCTCCCATCATCCCATTATCCCACTGCAGCTTCCCATCATCCCATTATCCCACTGCAGCCTCCCATCATCCCAGTATCTTATTGCAGCCTCCCAGGACCATACAGCAGTGTACCTGCAAAAATCAAACACAAAGACACACACACACACCCATACCCACACGCAAACCGCTTCTTACCGGTTTCCTTATTGCTCCTCCGTTACACCGGTAGTCTCCTGCTCTGGTGGTACGGTCAACGAATCACAGCCCAGGAGCCCTGAACCAATCACAGCGCTGGAACCGCGAGCCAATCACAGTCCAGGAACCGCGAGCCAATCAGAGGCTATGCACTGATGTCAGCTGGCCTCGGATTGGCCCACGGTCCCTGGGCTGTAATTGGCTCATGGTTCCTGCGCTGTGATTGGCGCAGAGATCGGCACTTGGCTCCTGGGCTGTGAGCGGCGCAGTTGCTGGTGCGATTTTGAAACATACGGTGCCAGTAGGCTGAATACAGAGGCAGGCACCGGACAGAGGGGACAGCGGGGATGAGTCATAGCTGCATGCCCCAGTCTTGTGATCGGTGGCATGCTGATCAGCTAAAAACAAGGTATGCCTTATTTACGGGGGGGTGGGCTTATATTTGCAGGCACATTGAACCCCTTAGCATGCCTTACTTTCGGGGGGGGTTGGCGCGCCTTATTTTCGGGGAAACACGGTAGGTGTTAGAAAAAACGTCTGGGCCCAGGGCAAAGGACTTTTTAGTAGAACGGATTATTTCAATGATAGACATGGGAGTATTTAGATCACTTAGCTGAGCCGCTGATACTTTGCGAAGTGAGATTTTTTTTCTAGGAAGTTACCAATTTCTTGTGGATTAGGCTGAAATGTATGGGGATGATCTTCTTTTAGGTTGTACAGTGAATAATAAAACCGCCTAAATTCTTTAGCTATGTCGATCGGATTTGCTACTTTAGTCCCATCAGGTTTATTCAAGTATGCAATCCTATTTCTTATCCCTTTTTTTTTTATTCTCCTGCCTAAAATCTTCCCTGCTCTATCTCCCATTGCATAATATTTTGTTTTGGACTATTTAAGAGCTTTTTCGTACTGGAATAAAAGTAGAGTATGCAGCCTCTTTCTATGTTCTGTTATTTTTTGGACAACTGTGGGGTGGGGTTTTTCTTGTTGGTTTGTTCCGGATTATTAATTTGAGTTAATAGGTCTGACACTGCCACCTCTCTCCTTTTCTTTTCTACTGCTGCCATCTTAATAAAAATACCTCTCATGTATGCCTTGTGGGCTGACCATACCACTTTATCTGAGGTGGAGTTATTATCATTTATGTCAAAGAAGTCTTTTAACTTCTATATTAATTCAATGTTTTGTTTGTTGGTCAGTAAAAAATCATTTAAACACCACCTTTGACGTCAACTTTGACCGAAGAGTCCTTATCAGATATGGTAAGTGAGACAGGAGCATGGTCAGACCACGAGATCACACCTATCGTTGCCTCAAGCGCACAACCTAGAATTCTCTCATCCACAAAAATATAGACTATTCTGCTATAGGAAGTAAATCTAGGGGAGAAATGGGAGTAATCTCAGAGCTGTGGAGATATCTACAGATGTCATGCAAGTTATATTCTGAACCCAGTGATTTCATCTCTCCTCTAGCGGTACGTCTGTTTGACCAATCTAACACAGCAGACATGGGGAGGTTGAAATCTCCACAGACAATTTTAAAGCCTTTGGAGAACACCTGAACTCTCTTAAGTGTTTGATAAATGAAAAAAGGGTGCGTATTTGAGCCATATAGAGATACAATCGTGTACCTAGTGTTGTTTAAAGAACAATCAATGAAAATAAAATGCCCCAAAGAATCACTAGTAGTATCATACAATTTAAAGGATAGGGGTTCTCTTATTAAAATAGCCACTCCAGCTCTTTCAGTCTCGGTGTTTGCAAAAAACTAATGTGGACATCGAGGGTTCTTTAGCCGAGCATTGTCCTGTTCCAATAAGTGCGTTTCTTGAAAAAAAATTACATAAGCAGTTTCTTTACAAATATTCTCCCAGAAGATGGATCTTTTACCTGGCAAGTTCAAACCATTGGTATTTATAGATATAATCTTAATATGCATTGTTAATACTATATACTGCTTTATGTGAAACCATTGCTCCTAAATGAGTGAGAATGATGGGGAGGACAGGCAGGGGGAGGACAGACAGGGAAACAAATTTGTTTGTATAAATAAATGAAGGGTTACCAAACCTAAATTTTTGCTTCATCATAACAGGAAGTCCCCTTACAGTTCCAAAATTAAGCAAACAGCAAAGGAAAAGGAAAGAAGTAAAAAAAATAGTTAGAGAGTGAAAAAAGACACTCTGTGGGCAGGAAGCAGAGAATGGCTCTCCAGTAATCAATCATGCCGTAAACCAGTCTGGGTTCAGTTTTTTCTTTTTCTGTGCCTGAGGAGCTCCTTTGTCATTTGGATATATAGACTGAATCTTCCATTTTAGCAATAAATCTCTCGCCTTTTCCGGGGATGTGCAGACATTGTCTCTCAAGACTTTCAATTTTGTCGGTAACCCCCAGTGGTACTTTATTCTTTGCTCCCTGAGGGCTGTAGTATATGACATATACTCCCTCCTCTGAGTAAAGTACCTGCCGACAAGTCAAAGAATACCTTCAGGTGGGCCAAGTTATCTGGAAGTTTCGGCCTTTTCCTGAGGCAAGCCATAAAAGTCCCTTTATTGTATAGAAATGAATGCAGGCAATAACATCTCATGGTAAATCTGGGCTGAGGCCTTTTGGTTTGGGAATTCTGTGTATTCTATCCACAATTAAGTCCTTGCTGTCTGAAAAAGGAATCACCGTGTGTATGAAGCTTTGCTAGAGACTTGGCAAGTGTTTGTCAGGAGTAGATTCATCAATCCCCCTTATGCAAATATTATTCCTTCTAGACATGTCCTCCACGTCCAGTGTTTTCTTGTGGATTTGGGAAACCTCCTTTTCTAAAGTCTCATTAGCATCTATTTTATGAGATTTATTATTATAAGATTTTGCCAGCTTCTGCTCCAGATGGTCTATTCTAGTTCCCAGATCCTTCAGTTCTCCCCTGAACTCTGCCTTAAACTCAGCTATCATTACTTTAAGATCAGCTTGGAGCTCTTGCCTCAGGGACTTTAGCAAAGCCCGCATTGTTTTCTGTGTAAGGGGAATATCTGTCTGAGCTTCCTCCCCCCCTGTCCTGAGACTGCTCCATGTGAGCCACATTGTGATGAGCATGAAGAAGGGGTTGGGGAATGAGAAGCTGCAGCCATTTTAGAGGCTGTATTCAGTACCTGGTCTCCAGAGAAATATGCAGTCAACTTCCTTGGGGAGCTTCTTCTCGCTGACTTGCCACACACCATTGGAACCACTGTGTCCTCAGGTCACAAGGTAACTTAGGGCTTCCCGTAGCGTTTTTTCACCTTGTTGTGCCTAGTTGAAACCGATCTCTGCTGGAGCTCCTGCACTAAGCAGCCTGTGCCATTCAAAGCTTGCCACGCCCCTCGTACTGTGTTTTTTCTGATGTTACTGCGGAGGGAGATCCATGTCCGGCCCATAGGTCTCAACAGCTCATTTGCATTTAATAAAATGTGCATTTCTCTGAAATAAGATGTCAGATTGCAGATATCAAGATGTTCTTTCATTTAGTTTCCTATGCCCATATATACGGTTTAGGATGGTTGATACTACTGACAGATTCCCTTTTAGGGGTATTCCCATCTTTTATGTTTATGGCATATGAACTGGATATGCCATAATTATGTATTGGATGTGGAGTTCACCAATAGGACCTGCATCTATTTTGTGAACATGATGTGCGCAACTGTCAATAGGAAGGTGGTCAGAATTACCATTCATTTGTATAAAAATGTTTACTTCCTTTCCACTGGCAGTGCAGCACTTCAGAACCCATTTTCAATTGCTATTGGTGGAATGTACTATAAGTGTATGGAATGGGAATACCCTTTTAAAAGGCTAATACACTGTCAGTTTCTTTCACAAATAAGAAACATTGGATGTATCTTGAGTAGTTGTAACCCTTCATTCACTACACAGGAATAAAACAAGATCTGCTATATTTGCAGTGAGAGAATTATATATTCTTGCAAAACATAACTGTTCATCTCAGACTGATATTAAAGGCCAGTTCTTTGCATGGATCATCAATATCAATTTGGTTGAAGTGTAACGTTCTGCACAGCCTCCAGTCAGCTGTCTATAGGGGCCATGTGCTCTTCACAGTTTACACCGGATCGTCTACCTGCAAGGTGAACAGGAAGCCATGTCTCCACTCCATTCATTGCCCGGTTTGTTGGAAGTGGCAGGAGTCAGACAATGATCAATATTAATCCTATGGATAGGACATCAATATTGTGATCCCAGAAGAGGCATTGTATCCTCTGGTTACCTGATGTAACTATGTTTATCTGTATCTCAAAAAAATGAAAACTGTAGAATTTTGATTTATTGTATATATTTTTCTTTATTTCATTAAAATTCTGTACTGGTTTATACAATCTGTGTCAGAGTGTGTTGTGTGAAATATGTGGAGTTGATAATGGATACAAATACTTAACTGACCTTAGTTATAAAATGAAAAAAGACCCTTTGTTCTCCACCTCATTGTGTGGACTCGTCCTTGTTCATACAGAGAGTCATACACTTGAGTTTAGTAGGCCAACAACTTTTTCTTATAAACACACAGTGATTGTCCATGTTTATTTCAATAGGGAGAGGGAAATGAAGTGCTGTCAGGATCCTGCATTAAAGCCAGATTTTTTTTCTCCTTGTTATCTGCCTTTGAAACACCTGCATGTATAAGATCATCGATCAATCCCAAAGTTAGTTGATGAAGGATATGGACACACATGGGAGTTTAAAAAATGATCTGATTCTCGTACCCGAGAGTCAGACGAGTATCATCTGACTTTTGGTCAGTGTGGCTTGCGAGTGCTGTCCGTTTTTTCTTCAGCAGCTAGTTACTGTATAATCATTTACAGGTGCATTTTGTACAGTTGTCTGAGCTACAGAATGGTAATGTATCCATTAAAACTAGCATCAGACTCGGATAATGCGAGTGTGGTCCGAGTACAATCCGTGTTTTTTGTCAGACCCATAGACTTGCATTGGCGAGTCTCATCCGTGACTCGCATAGAATCGGAACATGTTTGATTGACTCGCAATCCGAGAATCGGATGCGGAAAAAGTGTATGAGACTCGGAAATGTGTGCTCGGACATTAGTTATCATTGGTCCAAGAGCAATGCGATTTTTCCGCACAGTAAACTCGGACGAGTTTCACTGATGTGTGTCCAAGCCCTAATGCAAATGTTATTTCACGCGTATAGCCAAGCTTCATTCTCTGCAGAATGGCCATTGTAAGTAAACAAGAGCACCACCAGTGTAACTGGTTCACAATCTAACTTAAAGGAATCCAAACAGGTAACAAAGAAAGCTATTAACCTGCAGATATAGGGTTAATTAATACTGGCCAGTGCCCGCACTGAGAGCCCTGCTACCAGGAAGAAATTAACTTTATTCTTCCTGGCAGCCTTGGGTTATCAGTCAGGGAGGTGTGGGTGAGATTTCAGTCATCGCTCAGTACATAGTGTGCAGCAGCTGTAGACACGCCCTGACACTGACTTGACAGATGATTCAGCATTAGAGCTGGCTGTCAGTCATTGTCGGGGGCGCAGTTAAAGACACAGCTCACTACACACCGAGCAGTGACTGAAATCGTGCTGGAGCCTCCCCGATGACTGAACGTCTGCGTCTGCCAGGAGGTATAAAGTTCCTTTCGTCCTAGCAGCAGGGCTTTCAGTGTGGCCGCTGCACCTCTTCAGAACACTATTAACCTGCGGATTAAGGCTGGTTTCACATCACATATTTTTTCCTGTCCGTGGGATCCTACATTTTGTAGGACCCCATGGACAGGAAAGGACACCTCAGGAGGTCCTATTTCTGTGTCCAGGTCCATGATTTTCACGGGTCCAGACACAGAAAGAGCTGTGCGGGGCACTTTCACTTCCGCAATGTATAAGATACATTGCGGAAGTGAAGTTAAAGTAAAAGAAAGGGTTAAAAATAAAAAAAAATCTGTATTCTCACCTTTCCAGCAATCCCCCGATGCCTCCAGTAAGCTCCGGTGTGACTACAGGACCTGCCGTTACGTCACAACCCGGCAGCGTCATTGGGTCACATGACCGCAGTTACCGATCATGTGACCTGATCAGAGGTCCAGAAGTGACACTCTGCTGCTGATAAAACATTGATTGTATTGAAACAGCAACATGAATCCTAGTAAATGACACATTGCTAGAATCATGGTTTCTTCCCTGAGGTTGCCAATGTGAAACATGCATTGAGGTTGCTCTTGTGCATGACTGACACTGAGGTGACTATGGGCGAGTTATGATGGCAACTTTACTTCTATGTGTGCACTATCTTAAGATCAATTATCTAGTGAAAAGTTATGTGGCAACTATGTGCAAGAAACCTTTTTTTTGTCATGTAAATCTCTGACCCCCTCTCTACATTGTGCCATTTGCATGCACTGTTGTGCTTTTGTTGCTCAATCCGTTTTTTATTGCATGCATATTTAAATTAAAGGAATTTTTTAGGGATATTCTCAAATAGTCATCAATATGTAAAAAGTTATTACTAAACTGAAAATATTGTTTAAAAAATACCAGTGGAAGCATCAAGACAACACTACTGATACTTTGGGAAAAAACGTGGTTGTTTGGATTTAAAATAAATAATCCTCAAAATACTGATTTCAAATGGTTATTTCCCCTCCATTCATTGTTTATCAGATTGCCAAAAAATATCAGCGCGATATATTAGTCAGTCCCATATACAATCAATGGTTCGGAGGCCGGACATGCGCACTCTGTTACATCAGAGATGGGGCAGAACCCTGTTCTTGTGATTGCTGGGTAGCAGTGGCGTAACTTCAGGCCCAGAGGCCCCGATGCGAAAGCTTCAACAGGGTCTTCAATTATTGCAAATCTTTAATAATATTAGTCTTTTTCTATGGGCCAAAGGGACTTTTGTGGCCCCCCTAGGCTGTAGGGCCCGGGTGCGATCGCAACCCCTGCACCCATTGTAGTTACGTCCCTGCTAGGTAGGGAATAAATTGGTCTTTTCACACTAATAATTAAATGTTAAGAAATTTTGGCAAAACTGTTGTCTGCTCAAAATAGTAAAATCTACATTAAATATGAATATCCGACACCTTCTGTTGTCAATGCTTTCTGAGTCAGACACACACAAGTAAAAACAAGTAAAAAATGAGCAATTACCCTGAAATAAAACAAAAATGCTTTAGTGCATAAAAATGAACAGGGTACTTGGTGACATTATTTTGATAAAAAAAAAATGTGCAAGCTATCCCACCACGACAAGGTGACCCTGTCGGGACGGTCCCTACCTAGCAGTATTAAAACCTTGCCATGTGTCCTGTGATGTGTGTGTGGGATCCGGGCCTACTCACTCCTTGCCATTCACATGTCACAGGACACATGTTAAGGTATTAATACTGCTAGGTAGGGACCATCCCGATGGGGTCACCTTGTGGTGGTGTATTGGTTTGTGTATTTTTTTTATCAAAATAATGTCACCAAGTACCCTATGCACTACAGCATTTTAATTTTGTTTATTTCAGGGTATTTGCTCATTTTTTCCTTGTTGTTGTTTTTGCTATTATAAGGTCCTTGTGAACATAGACCTATTGCATGATTACATTTAAGTTCCAGCTTTGGTTTTGTTACACTCATAAGTAAATATACAGCTGTCATAAATGAGTACACCACCTATGAAAAGTAAGATTTTAATAAATATCTTACTGAATAGAAGAACAGTTTCCAATAATTTGTCAAGGCTGAGTTTCATAGAACATATTATTAAACCATAACATATAAGTAAGGTTTATAATATAACTTTCATTATAAAATCTTCAGTTTTACTCAAAATTGGTTGATGCTAAATAAACCCTGCATAATTTTTAAGGACGACACCAAGTTTTCGAGACTTGGAATGGACAATATGGCAAAACATGAGAAAGAAAAGATATGTTGCGCCAAACTGTGCGATGTTAATCAGGGGGGATCGGTGCTGTCACCCCCTGCTCACCTGGTTCTGTTGTGCTGGCCGCACAACAGGTTAAACAGCTGTGGTTTATCCCGGAGTCTCCTCGCTGGCTCCGTGCCGAAGGTTGTTGTTGTTCACGTAGTCCGCCGGTGATCAGTCCACGTGACAGCAAGGGGAGTATTCGTGTAACGTAGGAGAGGTCCTGATTGCCGAGCGGCTGCTGATCACGCTTCCCGGATGCAACCAGAGATCTGCGAACAATATCTGCACAGATATCTGTGTGTGTGTCGTGGCCCTTAGAACTATCTCTTTTAGAGTCTGGATGATGGATGGAGAGTGACGACAACATTTCTTCAGAATCCTCCATAGGCGTTCAGTTGGGTTCAGATTAGGACACTTGGCCACTAAACCACTTTCACCCTGTTCATCTGCAGAAATGCAGATCTGTGTATTTGATCATTGTATTGACAATGTGTGTCTGACAAGTCATGGTCCTGAACGGTAAAGCTGGGTGCTGAGCGTGGTGCTGAAGCTGTTCAGATTGCTTGCTGTGGAGCTTCAGCACCACGGTCAGCACCCAGCTTTAACGTTCAGGACCATGGAGAGCTCCTGAGTCCTGAACTCCAGCTGCCAGTGATTTCAGCACAGAAGTGCTGAAATTGCCGGCTTTTAACTAAATAAATAATTAACACCTTCGGGCATATTCTGTCCTGTCAGTTTGTGTCCAGAAAGTCTGGACAAAACTGGACACAACCTGGCAGGACAGAAGCATGGAGTTAAGCCGACATAACTGGCTTATTAACCGCATCTGCCGACTCCCGGCTGACATGCAGCACAGAAGCTGAAGATGGGGTTAATATGCCGGTTATCCCTGGGAAATTCAAAAAACGCTGCTGTCAAAGCAGCAGAAAGCCTACAGATCTATATCTGTAGGTATATAGCTATTGGGCTTTCCTGTGTCGGGTGTTTCACCTGCATGAGAAAGCTTATGTTACACTTGCACCACCCTTGCACTACCACACAGAATGCACTCGTATCACTGTCGTGCATCAAAAACGCTCAGTTTTTGATGCATGACAGTGTGCCTCCACCCTAAGTCTGTTTAGGTATGCGGTGTTACCCATGTCCTACATACGATGATATAACTAGGCAGATTAACCAGTCATTCATGAAGTTTGGGGAAACATTCATGGTGTGTCTACAAAGACAAATAACTATGTAATAATTGTGACCTTATCCTTGTAGGCACAGCCACAAAGAAAGTAACAGCGAAAAAGAAAACTCAGATTTTCACTTTTTGCTCCATAAAGATACATTTATTATCGCTTAAAGTGTCTATTATTTATAAAGAAGCTCTTTTAGGCTTTGTTTGCTTCTGACTTTTTAAATATTTTGTACTACTTGGAACACAGGTGTATTCTCTGTCAGATACAGCAACATACGTCATAGAATACTCCGGGTGTATACCGCCAACATGCCTGAGCAGCTGATGTGAACAGCGCCATAATGGTACGCAGAAACTTGGTATGTCTGTCACTTATCCTAACACTACTATGACCAATTATATTATATCAACTATTTATGCAGAAAATACATTTAAATAATTAAAGACATTTAACTGTAAACAAAAATTCCTACTTTAATGGCATTAACAATTAGTGTTTTTGAAATGGTTTCTGACATTTTTTGTGTTGGGAAAAAAAAATACATGGAAAAAACTGGACTGTGTTCACTATAGTCATATTGTCTCATCAAAATCAATAGGAAGCTTATTCATATAGTATTTGAAGCTATTTTTTGTGAATTTGGGACAGAATCTGCTGAAAGCCACATTAAAAGTTACATGAACAAACCCTAATGGTACATTTACACGCTGCCACAGGAAGGTAGGAACAGGCAGGCATCGGACACAATTGTGCCTGTTGCCTTGAAAAGACCACGATGTGGCTGCGTGTAATTCAGGACTTTCCTTCCTTCAGGGAAGACACAGGAAGGAAAGTCCTGAATTACACGCAGCCACATCGTGGTCTTTTCAAGGCAACAGGCACAATTGTGTCCGATGCCTGCCTGTTCCTACCTTCCTGTGGCCGTGTGTAAATGTACCATAAGGGTACCGTCACACCTGGTGACGGCCCCGGAGATGTCGGCGGCGACGGGCGGGAGCGCGCATGTTTTTGGCGCCCTGCCAGCGTCGCCTCCCCCCGTTTACACGGGGAGACATCTCCGGGGATGGGCCGGCGAGCTGAGAGGCGGCACCGCCGCCGGGGTTTCTCAAAACCCCAGCGGCGATGCAGTACAATGGGAGTCTATGGCTTTCAGCTCGTCGGCGGCCGTTTATATGGGGCGATGTGGACACATCGCCTCAGATCGGCCGCCTGGTTTCAGAGCCTTTACAACAGATGTGGAAAATTTGCAGGTAAAAAAAAAGGTTTTAATGCGCTCCCATTACACAAACAGACTATTAGCACATGTGAAACCCAAATACTAGGAAGCATGAAAAACAAAGCAGCTTTATTTAAACCATGAAAACACCAAGAATAGACAAAAACCGCATTGGCAAAAACAAGAGTTTTCACGCAGTTTCTGCTCAAAAAAACTTAGCAAAAATACTGTAATGATTTTTTGTTGATCAAATAATTGGAGTAGAATCTGCTCCAAAATACAAGTCACAAACCATTTGAGCATACCGAGTGTTTTTGATGTGGATTCTCACGTAAATTTTGGAATTCTGCTCAAAAATCCACATCAAAAGCTGATGATAAGCTTCGTATTCATTTAAATGGGAAAACATGCCTGCAGGGCACAGAGCGCTATTTATCGCCACTTGTTTTTCAGGCTTTTTTGAGGTTTTATTTCTTGAATAAACACTCAAAATGTCACCACTGAATCAATATGATCAAGAAAAAGAACTCTGCATGCACAAAACCCTATACAAAACTATATAAAATGCTGCAAAAATATGTTTTTTTTAACTTATTTTTCATAACTGGATTTTTTTTTTGGCTGAAAAGTCACTGCTCTTTTACCCTTACATTTGTGTGAACATATTAGAAGACTCTTGGATTGTTTTTATATAATGTGCAAATCTACAAGTGGCAGACACAGCGCCTGTCCCCGGGCAGACACAGCGCCTGTCCCCGGTGTGTTTGTTCACTTAAAACTAATTTATTGACTGGAACATTTTCAGCAGGGCAGATTTCCACTGGCTTACATAAATTTCAATAACCCAGTACAAACATGTACAATAATCTAGCTGTGCTGGGTGTGAGCGCCGACTGGATCAGAAAATCTGTTATGTTTTAGCAGCAGTAGACTGAATATGGGAGAACTGGAGAATGGGAAGAAGGAGCCGGAATGCGTCTTGGATGTAGGTTCTGCTGTTATTTCCCTGTGGGATAAAAATACATGGTTATTGATATTGTATCCTTTTCATGAAGGCAACATTTATCATCTGTTTTGTCTCCTGAAACAATGAACAATACACCAAAATCCAGGGCTGTGGAGTCGGGAGTCGTGGACTCCGAGTTGGAGTCCATTTTGGGCGGAGTTGAAGTCTGATTCAGGGAAATTGTGGAGTTGGATGTTTGTCTTACTGACTACACAGCCATGGTTGTGAAGTCTGAGGCTGGTTTCACACTTTTGCAAACCGTGTGACTGTGTGAAAATGGATGCCCACGGATCAGTCTGTCTCCATTGGTTTTCAATGGTAACGGATGGGACTTGCGTGTACATCCATTTATCACCATGTTGCACGGATCTGAGTCTGCATATTTTTCATGACACAAAAACTGCAAAGGTTGCAGATTTGTGTCACCAGCAAAAACACGCGGTCACCCGGACGTGCACGGATCCATGGCTATACGTCTGTAGTTAAAATGGAGCTCTATGTACCACGGATCCAGGACAACACGGATTTATGTGCTTGAGTGTGCAGGCAGAGATCAGTTTTGCTGTACTGAGCATGCTCGGAAGCAAGGTTGAGCACCTCCCACCCCCATCTCTGGAGACTGTTGACAGATCTGTGTAAATAACGTTGCGTGGGCATCCGTTGGCATCTGTTTTCATAATTCTGTGGGGGTCCGTGCGTGTCCAGGGAGATGCAGGTTTAACATGCATGCACACGGATTGCAAAACAAGCAAGTGTGAATCCAGCCTGAGTCGTGGAGTTGGATTCAGGGAAATTGAAGAGTCTGAGTCAGAGGTTTGGCTTAGGCGGGCGTCACACACTACGATTTTGTGTGGGCACTCAATAACGATCTCAGGGTTGTGCGTTCGTGGACACATCGTTAGTGAGGTGTCACATGTATAGATAACGTTCAGGACGCAGCAGCGATATTACGTGCAGGGATCGTTCACACAACCAGCGATTGATGCTTGTCAATGATGTGAATAGGAGAAATCATAAAGGAGATCTGTTATGGTGGTGTCACACAGAACAATGAAGCAGATTGGATGATCGACATCGTGTGATATGGGGTCCGGTTCCCATATCTGTGATTAACGATCTGACCACTTATCGCTAGTCACATCATGCTGTCACACGCAACGACGTCGTAGGAGCGATGCAAAATCAGGCACTTTCCACTGATATGTTTGCATATATCGTAGCGTGTGACGCCCGCCTTACTGACTCCACAGCCCTGCCAAAAACTCTGCAAAAAGTTACAATCTAATACAAATTTTTGGTGTACCCAGCTGGAGTACATGTACACAAACCATAAGACCTTGATTAATGATGAGCGAGTAGCTTAATATTTGTAATCACTATACTCTTAACGAGGACTTTGTAATACTTGCGTAATCCTCTGAATAGCATGCCCAATTTTAGTAAATTAGTGATTGGCTCCGCCCGCACACATCTGGACAAAAAACTAGCATTTTCGGGACAGGGTGGGACAATGGGCATTTTGTGTTTCCAATGCATACAACACCTTCCTGTGCCCCCCAGAGAGAACCTAAGGCTGCAAACACACTGTCCGTGTCGGATCATTAACCCTGAACGACCTAGAAACACAAGCAGCTGACGCTCCCGTCCTGACTGGGGGAGGTTGTTCAGGGTTAATGATCAGACAATAGTCCCAGTGACTCGTATATCCCACAGACAGTGTGTTTCCAGCCTATCAATCAATCTGCTCTCACTGGGTGCCAGGTCCCATTGTTCACTGAAGGGAGCTGGCAAGTTGCGTCAGATCGTTTATGATCAACACATCGCTCACAAGCACCAGAATTACTCGCCGTAAAGAGTATCGCGAATACTGTACTGTCTGTGCGAGTAGTGAATAGTAATGATTACACTTGCTCAACACTAACCTTGATGCATCCATTGAGGGGCATGTTGAGTTGCACATACTATACTGTGCCATATACCACTCAAATAAGCTGCATACGTTGCACCAACTTTCTGACTATACCAAAATCGGAAATTTGGAAAGGACACAGTTAACACAAACAGAAATAAAAGGCGTATTTAATGCGAGGAAACAAAAAATTGTCCATTTTTAATCCAGAATAAAGTGGACAATTTTTCATCCATATTATCATTTGTGTCCAGTTTTTTTTACATATATCTGACATCTTTCTGCCATCTGTTCTTATACATCAGCAGTTAGTGAAATTGAGAAGGAGAAAAACAGTTTCCTATGTTAACAATTGCAATGTATCCATTACAAATTGGATGCAATAAGGATGATGTGATTTTTGGGTGCAGACTTAGGGCTCATTCAGGTGTCCGTGTACATCGGTCTGATCTTGGACCGCAGTTCTCAGACTTTACGCTAGTTTCCTGTCCAAACTCAGTATCTTCATAATAAATGCCTATTGGGCCACTGGGCATGGGTCAGGAGACCCTCGACAAGTCCATGTATTGTGGTTGGAGATCAGACCGATGTGAACGGGCATCTTAATGAGACCTTAGGTCTCATTTGTCTGTTATTTTTTATGTGAACGAAAAATAGACCGAGCTTCATCATAAATTTCATCTAAAAGTTTGGTCAAAGTTTCAGTTTTTTTCACTGATAGGAGAAGGTGGAGAAACTTTTTTTTGCCAATCTATCAGTTAGTGAAAAACAGGCAATACACAGATATCATGTGAGTGCGGTCTGATTGGTTATACTCATACACTTTCATTGCAGAGTTTGATCCGACACTCGGATCAATATTGGACATCACTCCGCGATTCTGCACACACCACTCGGTCTGCAAAAAAGAAATCACTGACATCTGAACAGCCCCATAGACTTTCATAGGCATGAGTCTTATCTGTGAATACACGGATAGCTCCTCTACATGAAACACTGACGTGTGAAAGCTATAAGTTTTCATTGGAAATACAAAAGATCAATAAATGCTGCAATTTTTTTTCACATGGATATTTAGTCCTTGTGAAATACCTGTCATCTGTGTAGTCCAGATGAAATATATTGGTCTGAGCGCTGTCCATGTGAGGTCAGTTTTAACATGGTCAGCACTCAGACCCAATTTATGATTGTACGAATGTACCCTAAAGCTGCATACACAATCCATCTAAAATGCTGCATTGTACAGTACAAGTATAGTGGATTGGATTTTTGGAAATCCCATGCTCAATGTGCTTCTCCCCACCGCAGCGTTATTTCACCTGTGGTGCTGGTTACCGCACTTCCACATCTTCCCAGAGTGTTAATTTCATGCTGCGGAGTCAGAAGCGATCTCCAGCGAGTGAATGCAGGGAGAAGCCGCCCCGCTTCCAAAGCAGATCATGGGAACAGGGCAACTGCGTTCTCCCTGCGATCACCCACTGCTTACTGCAGGTCTGGAGACAGTGTGTCCAACACGCAGTGTCTCCGGATCATGTGCACATACCCTTAGAGAAATGTGTAATTAGGCCAGACCCATGTAGATGAGACCAACTTTCAGAAGACGCCTCCTGACGAAGCCGCAGTTAGCAGGGAAACGCGTTGAGGGTTTAGGTGGGCTGTGCGGTGCTTTCTCATCCTTCCCCTCTTCCAGCGCATAACCAGTAACCTGGCACAAGGTATGAACACTATTGATGTGGCTAACATGTGGATGATTTGGCTATAGTCATGACTGTATAGTACGAACTTAGAGCTGGTTTACTTTATTGGGGAGAAGGAGAGAGCTACAGGGATAGCCTTTGGCAGGGCTGGAGTTGTCATTTTGGGATAGGAAATTTAATTATTTCCAGATATAGCTTTACTGGGGCGATGTATAATATAATGTATGCTTCCTAGCAGAGAGTAATAACTTAGTGAGCATGTGATGCTAATATTATAATTTCTGTCTTATTATGTTTTTTTGCCCTGATAACCAGTCAATTGACCTTTTGCCATAAAAGGAACCCTTTGTTTAATTTATTACTTTTTTATGCATTCTGCACAGGCCATATCGGCTTACATTGCTCCTCAGTTGTGGTTTTTACCACAGCTAGTAGTTGTTTGTAACCATGGGTGTTTATATTGTCATTGAAATCCATATAGAATTGTATTTATTTCTTGCTTTTTTTTAAAATAAATACTACTGGATCTTTACTCACTTTATCTACCACCTGGTACTCAAGGGGGGCGATTTATGTGGGAATTTTAGGTTTAAAGTATTGATAGATCCAGTCTGGACGCGAAGTCCAATTCTTTTTAGGTTATCAACTTTCAGATGAATCTTGAGATTTAAGTGCTCATATTATACAGAAAGGAGATGAACATTGTCAGTGTTACCAAGTTATTGCTTCAGACGTTCAACACCTGACATAACATGCAATGTCGTGGTCACTAAGACACCTCTCAGCAGGTTTTTACACCCCAAAGTAACACCATCACAGTAATGTACCTATAATGATGAGGACTTCCATACCTTTATTTCACAAATGTGCCGAACCCTGGACTAACATCACCAGTTTCTGGGACCTGCTTCCCCAGCTGACTTCTTCATAGACCGTGAGCCCTCGTGGACAGGGTCCCTGCCCCTCCTGTACCTGTACGTCCTGATCGCCTAGATTTAGTGTACTTGTTCTTGTCTCCCTCATCCTCATGTAAAGCGCCATGGAACCTAATGGCGCTATATAAATAAACTAGCTGTGAGCCCGATGCAAATGCATCGGGATTCTAGAACGTGCATTAATTTGATTATAGTAGTTATAGCTGTTAGCCTGATGCAAATGCATCGGGTATCTAAAATATGTTTATTGTTTTTTTAAACATTTTTAAATAATAATCGCATCATCAATAGCAATAATATAAGCCATAGCATTATTATTAGCAGTAATAGCAGTATTAATAACATTATTAGCAGTATTATGAGCATTAATAACAGTATTAATAGCATTAATAGCATTATTATTAGCATTAATAGCATTATTAGCATTAATAATAGCATTAATAATAGCATTAATAACATTATTAATAGCATTATTATTAGCATTAATAGCATTAATAATAGCATTATTAGCATTAATAATAGCATTAATAACATTATTAATAGCATTAATAGCATTATTATTAGCATTAATAGCATTAATAATAACATTATTAGCATTAATAATAGCATTAATAACATTATTAATAGCATTAATCGTATTATTATTAGCATTAATAGCATTAATAATAGCATTATTAGCATTAATAATAGCATTAATAACATTATTAATAGCATTAATAGCATTATTATTAGCATTAATAGCAATATTAATAGCATTATTAGGATAAATATTAGCATTAATAGCATAATTAATAGCATTAATAGCATTATTAATAGCATTAATAGGATTATTATTAGCATTAATAGCATTATTATTAGCATTAATAGCATTAATAATGCCATTAATAGGATAAATATTAGCATTGATAGCATTAATAGCATAATTAATAGCATTAATAGCATTATTATTAGCATTAATATCATTATTAATAGCATTAATAGGATAAATATTAGCATTAATAGCATTAATAGCATTATTAATAGCATTATTATTGGCATTAATAGCATTAATAATAGCATTATTAGCATTAATAATAGCATTAATAACATTATTAATAGCATTAATAGCATTATTATTAGCATTAATAGCATTAATAGCATTATTATTAGCATTAATAGCATTAATAATACCATGAATAGGATAAATATTAGCATTAATAGCAATCATAGCATAATTAATAGCATTAATAGCATTATTAATAGCATTAATAGGATAAATATTAGCATTAATAGCATTATTAATAGCATTAATAATACAATTAATAGGATAAATATTAGCATTAATAGCATTAATAGCATAATTAATAGCATTATTAGCATTAATAATAGCATTAATAACATTATTAATAGCATTATTAGCATTATTATTAGCATTAATAGCATTAATAGCATTATTATTAGCATTAATAGCATTAATAATACCATTAATAGGATAAATATTAGCATTAATAGCATTAATAGCATTATTAATAGCATTAATAGCATTATTATTAGCATAAATAGCATTAATAATAGCATTATTAGCATTAATAATAGCATTAATAACATTATTAATAGCATTAATAGCATTATTAGCATTAATAATAGCATTAATAACATTATTAATAGCATTAATAGCATTATTATGAGCATTAATAGCATTAATAGTATTATTAATAGGATGAATAGCATTATTAATAGCATTAATAGGATTAATAGCATTATTAATAGCATTAATAGCATAAATAATAGAATTAATAGCATAAAAAATAGCATTAATAGCATTAGTATTAGCATAAAGAGCATTAATAGCAATATTATTAGCATGAATAGCATTATTAATAGCATTAATAGCATTAATAGGATAAATATTAGCATTAATAGCATAATTAATAGCATTAATAGCATTATTAATACCATTAATAGCATTATTATTAGCATTAATAGCATTAATATTAGCATTATTAGCATTAATAATAGCATTAATAACATTATTAATAGCATTAATAGCATTATTATTAGCATTAATAGCATTAATAGCATTATTATTAGCATTAATAGCATAAATAATACCATTAATAGGATAAATATTAGCATTAATAGCATTAATAGCACAAATAATAGCATTAATAGCATTATTAATAGCATTAATAGCATTAATAATAGCATTATTAGCATTAATAATAGCATTAATAACATTATTAATAGCATTAATAGCATTAATAATAGCATTATTAGCATTAATAATAGCATTAATAACATTATTATTAGCATTAATAGCATAATTATTAGCATTAATAGCATTATTATTAGCAGTAATATCATTATTATTAGCATTTTTTTTTAATTATTATTTTTTATTTAATTATGTATTATTTTTTATTTATTTTTTTATTATTTTTTAATTAATTTTTTTATTATTAAATTTATTATTTAGGCTGAGACCCAGTTCTCTTTCAGGTCCGCTGAAAGGGCTGATATAATTAGCATATATTTATTTTTTTTATTATTATTTTTATTGAATTATTTATTATTTTTTATTTATTTTTTTATTATTAATTATTTTTTAATTATTTTTTTTATTATTAAATTTATTATTTAGGTTGAGACCCAGTTCTCTTTCAGGTCCGCTGGAAGGGCTGATATAATGAGCATATACCGTATATACTCGCGTATAAGCCGACTTTTTCAGCCCAAAATTTGGGCTGAAAAGTCCCCCTCGGCTTATACGCGAGTATATGTATACAGCCGCAGCCCCGGAGGTATACAGGCCCCCCCCATCAAGCTCCAGGGCCCCCCCCTTGAGCGGCGTCCTGTAAAGGAATATCATACTTGCCAGTCTCCTGTCGCGTCGTCCGCAGCTGCCGACACGCGATCCCGGGCTTCATTCAGTGAGATGTGTACTGACAAGACCTGTGGTGACGTCAGAGGGGGGGGCGTTCCCGGGGCGTTCCCAGCGCTGATTGGCTGTTCGCAGTCATGTGATATGTATCACATGACCGCGAGTGCCCGGGAACGCCCCTCTGACATCACCACAGGTCCTGTCAGAAGAAATCTCACTTGGAACTGGGGATCGCACAGCGGCAGAAGGCGTCGGACAGGTGAAGTATTGATTCTTTTTTATTTTTCAGACCTCAAGGGGGGGGCCCTGGAGCTTGATGGGGGGGGCCTGTATACCTCCGGGGCTGCGGCTGTATACAGCCCTGGGGCTGCGTCTGTATACAGCCCTGGGGCTGCGTCTGTATACAGCCCTGGGGCTGCGGCTGTATACAGCCCTGGGGCTTCTGCTGTATACAGCCCTGGGGCTTCTGCTGTATACAGCCCTGGGGCTTCTGCTGTATACAGCCCTGGGGCTGCTGCTGTATACAGCACTGGGGCTGCTGTATACTACCTAAGGGCTGCTGTATACTACCACTGGGGCTGCTGTATACACCACTAGGGCTGCTGTATATACCTCTGGGGCTGCATATACCTCTGGGGCTGCATATACCTCTGGGGCTGCATATACCTCTGGGGCTGCATATACCCCTGGGGCTGCATATGGGGCTGCATATACATATGGGGCTGCATATACATATGGGGCTGCATATACCTCTGGGGCTGCATATGGGGCTGCATATACCTCTGGGGCTGCATATGGGGCTGCATATACCTCTGGGGCTGCATATGGGGCTGCATATACCTCTGGGGCTGTATATACCTCTGGGGCTGTATATACCTCTGGGGCTGTATATACCTCTGGGGCTGCTGTATACTACCACTGGGGCTGCTGCTGTATACTACCACTGGGGAGGCTGCTGTATACCTCACTGCTGGGGGTTGTATACCTGTGCTGGAGTCCACCCTCGGCTTATACGCGAGTCAATAAGTTTTCCCAGTTTTTGGGGGCAAAAGTAGGGGGGTCGGCTTATACACGGGTCGGCTTATACACGAGTATATACGGTATTTAATTTTTTTATTATTATTTTTATTGAATTATTTATTATTTTTTATTTATTTTTTTATTATTTTTTAATTATTTTTTTTATTATTAAATTTATTATTTAGGCTGAGACCCAGTTCTCTTTCAGGTCCGCTGAAAGGGCTGATATAATTAGCATATATTTAATTTTTTTATTATTATTTTTATTGAATTATTTATTATTTATTGAAATACATTAGCGGTGTGTCGGCGATTTTATGGCCGCCCACCTGGTTCTATTTGTCGGCCCTAAAATCGCGGACACACCGCTAATGCATGTCTATGGGCAGTCCGCCCGATTTCGGATTGGAAGCAGACCAATCAGAATTCGAGCTCACTGCCCATATTCTGATTGGTCGCTGTCTACTTCCCTCAGCCAATCAGAAGAGCCCCTCACATCTCATTGACATAGAATGGTGGATTTGTCGTCCATTCTATGTTAATGATAAGTGAAGAGGACGTCGGAGCTGGAAGTTGGCGGAAAGAAGACAGAAGATCCCCGGGGCCGGACGAAGAGGCGGAGATGGCGGAAAGAAGAGAGAAGACCCCCGGGGCCGGAGGAAGAGGACGCCTGGCCGGACGGAGGACTAGTGGATCGGACGGATGATCAGATGACTAAGAAGGCATGTAAGTGATCGACGGGGACGTTAGGGTAGGGGACGGCGGGGGCTTCGGGTGTAGGGCTTTAGGTGTTAGCGACAGTGGCGGGGGAAAGCGGCGGGAGCTTAGGAGGCGGCGGGGCTTAGGGGGTAGGGGCATAGGTGCGGCGGGTCGGGGCTTAGGGTGTAGGGGTGCGGCGGACTTAGGGGGTAGGTGCTTAGGTGCGGCGGGTGGGGGCTTTTAGGTGCGGCGGGGCTTAGGGGGTAGGGGCTTAGGTGCGGCGGGGCTTAGGGGGTAGGGGCTTAGGTGTCGCGGGGCTTTTAGTTGCGGCGGGGCTTAGGGGGTAGGGGATTAGGTGCGTCTGGTCGGGGGTTAGGTGCGGCGGTGCTTAGGGGGTAGGGGCTTAGGTGGGGCGGGTCGGGGCTTAGGATGCGGCGGAGCTTAGAGGGTAGGGACTTAGGAGCGGCGGAGTTAGGGGGTAGGAGCTTAGGTGCGGGGTGGGTGTGCGGACATGGGGTGGCTGTGCGGACATGGGGGGGCTATGTGTACGACATGGGGGTGGCTGTGCGGACATGGGGGGGCTGTGTGTACGACATGGGGGTGGCTGTGCGGACATGGGGGGGGCTGTGTGGACATGGGAGGGGCTGTGTGGACATGGGAGGGGCTGTGTGGACATGGGAGGGGCTGTGCGGACATGGGGGGGGTCTGTGCGGACATGGGGGGGGGGGTCTGTGCGGACATGGGGGGGGCTGTGCGGACATGAGGGGGGGGGCGAATTGTGGGTAGCGGGGTGCACTGGGGCACTGGGGCACAGGCTCCGGAGCACTGTGTTAGCATGTGCTGACAGCAGCTGCTCCGGAGCGGGATGACAGCGGCGAGGGGTCGCAATGCCCGCTACGCGGGCAATGCCTCGCACGACGTGGTGACGTCACATAGTGACAAAGCCACGGCGTGCCGGGGTCCGACACAAACGTGCCTACGGCAATTATATAGTAGATAATAATAATAATAATAATAATAATAATAAAATAAATGGTGTTATTCTCAGGGGCAGTACATTTGTAGATGGATATTCTGGCTCTTACAACGTCATCAGCACATTACTGGGCATGCCAAGTCCCCAGAATGATGGCTTCTGCACAATATGTCAGCCAGGGAGAGCAGGTCACAGAAAAAAGTGATCCGTAAATCAATGGCAGAAGGCTGAAGCCGGAGGGAAAGGAGGCCGGAGAAACTGGAGAGCTGTAAAATGTAAGCGGAGCTCGTGTGCACAAGAATTCACTTACGGATTAAAAGGCAACGGAGACATGGATTTGTAATATAAAGGTATAAAAGTAATCATCATTAGTTACTTTACTGTGATTATGTTACTGGGGCCTAAAAACCTGTTGATGGGTTCTTTTTAATATAACATTTTGGACTAAGGGGAAGAAGCAACATACAGTATATTCAGTAGTGATACTGATTACTAATTCTCATTCAAGATAAGTACTAAATATTAGACTGTTGGGGACGCTAGCAGTGGCGTAACTGGAAGCTCATGGGCCCTCAAATATTGCAACTCTTTAATAAAATGTGTCTATTTCTATAGGTCAAAGTGACTTTTGGGGCGATTGCAACCCCTTCACCTACTGTAGTTATGCCCCTGGACACTGGTCCTCTTTCCCATTTGCCAGCATCACTCAGGTCCTGTTCACTGGTAATTGTTTGGGTCCCAGTGGTTATAAAATGTAACCCTAAGCAGCCATGCTCTGGAAAGCCAGTAAATACTATGGGTGAAAAACACCTCTAGATTATGGCCATGATTCATCATTAAGGTTTTCATGAGGTCATTATTTTTGTGGGTAAACAGGGTTTGAGGATTCGGCGTAAATTAATAGATTATTATTTCAAAGAAGTTCTGTTTTCTCTAAAAAAAAAATAAAAAAAAAAAAAAAAAAAGTTTCACACTCCCTTTAATAAGCTTCACGGCCAAGGAAGCATAGGTGTGTCCTTGGCCGTGTCTCTCCCTATGGCTGGAATCACACTGTCCGTGTGATATACGACTAAGTTGGAGGTGTCATGGATGAGTAACTTGGAATGGCTCTTCCCCCAGTCAGGACGGGAGTGTGGAGCTTCTTAGAAACACAAGCAGCTGACGCTCCCGTCCAGAGAAGGGAGAGCCATTCCAAGTTACTCATCCGACTTAAGGTACCGTTACACGCTTCAATGTTGTAATGATATCACCAGCGATCTCATGGGCGCGCAGTCGTTAGGACATCATTTTGACATCGTTGGTGAGAGGTCACACGTGTAGATATCGTGCACGATGCACCAACGATCTGGCGAGTAGCTATCGTTCGCACAACCCAGCGATCGATACTTGTTCACTGATTGAATGGGCGAAGTCGTTACAACGATGCAGCAGGTTGGCTGATCAAGGATCGTTTGATTTGAGAACATGTGCTCAAATCTGCGATCAACGATCCAACGATTTATCGTACTCATAACTCTTTTAAAACAGTTGGGTCCTGCACACAGCGAACAAGTCTGTAAGAACATGTTCACACCGCCAACATATTGGAACAAAAGCTAAGTGCAACAAAAACAACAGTACACTGCAGTAAAAATATTAAATGCGAGTGAAGTATAAAAATTAATGTAACAAATACAGGGTACTTAGTCCATCCATTTTTTTGCGCAAAAAAAGTTATTTCAAGCCACGTCACTAACTTCAAAGTGTACCATCTATGACGCAGTCCTAACTGTTGTATTCAAAAACCTGACTAGTGTGAATGCTTACCAGTGAGCAGGAGCCAGCAGGACCAGTGTCTGACATGGGCTGAAGGCGACGACAGCTATATGTGTGCAGGGCCCAAGAGATGGAGTTCCCCGCCCCTATCTTGGGCCCTGCACACATATAGCTGTCGTCGCCTTCAGCCCATGTCAGACACTGGTCCTGCTGGCTCCTGCTCACTGGTAAGCATTCACACTAGTCAGGTTTTTGAATACAACAGTTAGGACTGCGTCATAGATGGGTACACTTTGAAGTTAGTGACGTAGCTTGAAATAACTTTTTTTGCGCAAAAAAACGGATGGACTAAGTACCCTGTATTTGTTACATTAATTTTTATACTGCACTGGCATTTAATATCTTTACTGCAGTGTACTGTTGTTTTTGTTGCACTTAGCTTTTGTTCCAAGTACTCATAACTCGTCACACGTACTAACGAAGTCGTTTGAACGACTCCAAACCGTGCCGTTTGAGTGACATTGTTCATGATTTCGTTCTGTGTAATGGGGCCTTTAGTCGTATATCACACAGACAGTGTGATTCCAGCCTATAATGTGAGCTCATGTGTTAAGCTCGCATCTTCCCCCACACATCTCAGCTGATCTGATCAGCTGAGATGTGTAGCTACCGACACTCCTCTGATCAGAGATCCAATCGATGCTGTTAACCCTTTGGATTGCGCTGTCAATCACTGTCAGCTCGATCCAACGCCCCACGGCAGGGATCATGCCGTTCCCTGCTGGTATCGGAGGACTTCTCATCTCTAAACTTTATAAAGTGTTTTTTACAGCTTACAGGGCGGGTAGAAAGTGGGAGACCCCTTCCCTGACACGCTGCATTCAGTGGTGCTTTCAGTTTGCATAGCACCAGGGGGGGCAACAGGTCTTCTTTAAAAGTTCAAATCATCCCCATTGAAAATATAACTATTAAAAAGACCCACATATTTGGTATCTCTGCATACAGAAACCTCCGACTTATCAAAATATAAAATCAATTAATCAGATCTGTAAACTGTAACGAAAAAAAAAAAGTCCAAATGCCAAAATTAAGTTTTTTTTGGTCACCACAACATTGCAATAAAATGCAATAACGGTTGATCAAAACAGCGCATCGACCCAAAAATGGTATCATTACAAATGTCAACTCAAGCTGCAAAGAATAAGCCATCAGACAGCCCCAAAACCCGAAAAATGAAAACGCTAGGGGTCACAGAAATGGTGCAAAAATGCCATTTTTTCTTTAAAAACTTCAGAATTTTTTCTCTCCACTTAGATTACATGCTGCCTAACTGAATGGCATCAAGAAACCACTCTATAGTAGTGCCCGGTTCTTGCTTATTACTAGGAATAAAGGAAGGACACGTTACCTCCAGCTGTATACTGCTGACCATGGGGTTCAATATTTCTGCCTTCAGTTTGCTCTACGAAACAAAAAATATATAGGTTTCCAGCATGTATGTTCAATATTGTACACAAAATAACCAAAAAATAACATATAGAAATGCAATGTGACCTACAAAACCGGTAAATTACATTACAACTACATTCGTGGGCATGCTGTACAAAATGCAGTATCGGAATATGTATGTATGTATATTATTCTTCATGTATATGTATGCAAGACAATTGACTAAGTAATATACTTACACCAGCAGAGGTCAGACAGACAGAAAAGCTTTTTGACAGGGAGGATACTTCCTTACACATAGCACTAGTTAACCTAAGGAAGCAAACAGTAAAAAAAAGATTTGTGGTATAAATTACTTATATAAATAAAAATAAAATCATACAAATGTCTTTATGGTACAAATGTACAAGCATTCACCTGAGAGCGTAGGTTGCATAATGTGCTCTCATTCATGTACTTGTCTGTATTGTGTATACCCTTCTACATGTAAAGCAACAAAGAATGAATGATGCTATAATAAATAATAATAATTCATGTGGTGTATTTGGTTGGTGATTAGCTACCCTCTCTCTGAGGCTGGAGTCACACGGCCGTATGACTCGCATGAAGATTGTATGAAAATGCCCAGACCGACCACTGCTCCCTTGACCCGAGCATTATAGCTTCTTGTATTTCTAATGCAGTTGACACACTCAGGTCAAGAGAGCCGTGGCCAGTCCGGCCAGTCCAATGTCATTCTCCCACAAGTCATATGCTAGTGTGACTATTATTATTATAGTGCCATTAATTCCATGGCGCTTTACATATGGAAGGGTACACAAAGACAAGTACAATGTACATTGACAATATAAGGCATACAGGTACAGAAGGAGAAAGAACGCTGTCTGCGAGGGTTCACAATTGAAAAATTACATGGGGCTTCGGCGTATTTGTGGTTTCAAGACAGGTACAACTAGGCAGCTGGGGACTTGGATCCTTAGCACAAGGTGGGCCAAGCTTTCTGGGGTCCCCTCATTGTAAATTGCAGACCACATCTGCCCCAGAAAATGGCAATTGCATAGAAGCGCCATTTTCTAGCTCTGTACCATGACTTTACCCGAGGCCCTGGTGGCGGTGGCACACTGGGTAATAAAAGGGTTAACGCCAGCTTTGTGTTGGCAGCGGGCACTAAACCTGAAATTCATAGTGTCAGGTCAATATTAGGCCCACCCCCTACGAATTTCTAGTAAGAAGTAAAAAAATCACAACACCCAAACAATATTTAGAGATAAAAACACAAGACAACCCTGTTTCCCATCTTTAATTAACAAAAAAACTCTCCCTCCGACATAATCCACAGGGAACATCTTCAGCTCTGCTGCATAACTCTGAGCAGATGCCCATTCTCTGTGACAGCGTCTGATTGGCTGTTGGGCCCCTCTGCAGTGAATATCTAGCAAGTTAATGAGCAGCAACGGAAGTAGACGCAGCGGGGCGGTGGAACGCAGTGAATATAATGCTGTTTAATAACTACTTCCTTTATTTTTACAGCTCCCCTGCCCCCGAAACAAAATCCGAACACTAGGTGTTCAGTACTGAACCTGAACTGTTCGTCCATTGCTACACTATAAGTACAGTTAGGGCCAGAAATATTTGGACAGTGACACAAGTTTTGTTATTTTAGCTGTTTACAAAAACATGTTCAGAAATACAATTATATATATAATATGGGCTGAAAGTGCACACTCCCAGCTGCAATATGAGAGTTTCCACATCCAAATCGGAGAAAGGGTTTAGGAATCATAGCTCTGTAATCCATAGCCTCCTCTTTTTCAAGGGACCAAAAGTAATTGGACAATGGACTCTAAGGGCTGCAATTAACTCTGAAGGCGTCTCCCTCGTTAACCTGTAATCAATGAAGTAGTTAAAAGGTCAGGGGTGGATTCCAGGTGTGTGGTTTTGCATTTGGAAGCTGTTGCTGTGACCAGACAACATGCGGTCAAAGGAACTCTCAATTGAGGTGAAGCAGAACATCCTGAGGCTGAAAAAAAGAAAAAATCCATCAGAGAGATAGCAGACATGCTTGGAGTAGCAAAATCAACAGTTGGGTACATTCTGAGAAAAAAGGAATTGACTGGTGAGCTTGGGAACTCTAAAAGGCCTGGGCGTCCACGGATGACAACAGTGGTGGATGATCGCCGCATACTTTATTTGGTGAAGAAGAACCCGTTCACAACATCAACTGAAGTCCAGAACACTCTCAGTGAAGTAGGTGTATCTGTCTCTAAGTCAACAGTAAAGAGAAGACTCCATGACAGTAAATACAAAGGGTTCACATCTAGATGCAAACCATTTATCAATTCCAAAAATAGACAGGCCAGAGTTAAATTTGCTGAAAAACACCTCAAGAAGCCAGCTCAGTTCTGGAAAAGTATTGTATGGACAGATGAGACAAAGATCAACCTGTACCAGAATGATGGGAAGAAAAAAGTTTGGAGAAGAAAGGGAACGGCACATGATCCAAGGCACACCACATCCTCTGTAAAACATGGTGGAGGCAACGTGATGGCATGGGCATGCATGGCTTTCAATGGCACTGGGTCACTTGTGTTTATTGATGACATAACAGCAGACAAGAGTAGCCGGATGAATTCTGAAGTGTACCGGGATATACTTTCAGCCCAGATTCAGCCAAATGCTGCAAAGTTGATTGGACGGCGCTTCATAGTACAGATGGACAATGACCCCAAGCATACAGCCAAAGCTACCCAGGAGTTCATGAGTGCAAAAAAGTGGAACATTCTGCAATGGCCAAGTCAATCACCAGATCTTAACCCAATTGAGCATGCATTTCACTTGCTCAAATCCAGACTTAAGACGGAAAGACCCACAAACAAGCAAGACCTGAAGGCTGCGGCTGTAAAGGCCTGGCAAAGCATTAAGAGGAAACCCAGCGTTTGGTGATGTCCATGGGTTCCAGACTTAAGGTAGTGATTGCCTCCAAAGGATTCGCAACAAAATATTGAAAATAAAAATATTTTGTTTGGGTTATGTTTATTTGTCCAATTACTTTTGACCTCCTAAAATGTGGAGTGTTTGTAAAGAAATGTGTACAATTCCTACATTTTCTATCAGATATTTTTGTTCAACCCTTCAAATTAAACGTTACAATCTGCACTTGAATTCTGTTGTAGAGGTTTCATTTCAAATCCAATGTGGTGGCATGCAGAGCCCAACTCGCGAAAATTGTGTCACTGTCCAAATACTTATGGCCCTAACTGTATAAGCCAGCCCTTATTTAATGCACATTTTGGTCTCTGGTGCATAGCAGCTGAAAGACTCGCCAAATGCATTAAGAAACGCTAACCTTTTAATTAAGTTGGCGTATCTCACTCCATCGCACTGTTCATCAAGACCGGCATAGCAAACGCAAACCCTGACTAATCTGACATATGTGTGCCATAAAATCCATAATTTAGACTTTTATGCAACTATTGTAAAATCAAATATTAGAGTGGGTCTATAGACTTAAATGCACTGATTGTACAGAAGACAAGCGCGGCCCCCCAACATCACAATTATGATCAGAGTTCAAACCAAATTGTATTTTAAAAGGTTTACTTGTCCGGTAAGAAGTTTTCAAGGGAGATAAAAACAACAACTATTACATATTAGCTTATTTATCTTACCCTCAAATCCACCCACCTCCACCTATAAACTGATTATTTCTAGGGTTGTATGTTTTTTCTGAGCACAGTTGACTCTCTAAGCAACAAACAATTCATGATCTGCTCAAAAATTAGAAGTATAATCATTTCTAATAGGGGCAGCAAAATCTCTATAGTTTCCTAGATGTGTTGCATGGCAGGATCGTGACACTTACCCAATTATTAAATAGTATTGCTATAGTTTCGACAATATTACAAATAATGACATTGATAAATGTGAATGTGAAGCTACATCATTGGAGCAAAAGTGGTGTTACGATACCTATTAAAGATGGAACTAAATGCTTTTACAATAGCACATACAGTATATTGGTCCCTGTACAGCATTTCTATTACTCACTTGGCTAAAACAACCGCTTGGTCTTTCACTGGTTTTTCTATGTCTTGTCCGTGCAGGATGAGTTCTGCCACTTTATGCAGTTGCTCAATGCAGCGAGCTGTAATTTCTGCCAGATTTTCCACAGATCTCATGTATATATCCTGAATGTAATGAGTAATAAACCAGTGTTATTTTTAAAATTATTATCAAATTAAAATGTTTCTCAACCTCAAGATAATCTTGTAATAAGTATTTCACCATCAGCAACAGCCAGTCCCGTTCCATTCTACAAAACCAAGGTAGGTCACTGCAGTGCAATATATATGTATATGTGTGGGATCAAAGGAAACGTAGTTTCTGCAGTCAACTCAGGCGGACAGCAGAGATCCGGGTGCAACTGACACTGGGTCAGATTTATTTAGGTGAAAGCAAAAAAACAAAAACAAAAAAAAAAAAAACAATACAGCAACGAAATAAATCCTTGCCTGTCCGGCACTAACTAAACAGGATGATATCCTAACTGCAGACTGGAGGGCTTCTCCCTTCCAGTCAAACCACATAAACACAGAGCAATGCTTCCACTCACATGTGTCTCATACACAGACAGACTTTCTGTGTACCTAGGCTGAGACTCACACCCGACCTCCTAGCTTCCTTTTACATCTGCCCACCGCCTCCCATTAATTCATTAGTAGCTAGGTGATACTGACCAGGTTAGGTCACATAGGATGGATACCTGGGAGGAGAGATATACCTGGCCTCATCTACTAATCCCACATGATTCTCACAATATATTAGGTGTAATGGATCAATATACACATAGCGTATGTTTTTTTTTTCCACAAGAACCAACCAGAAGCTGAATAGCTAAAATAGGGCACTCGACATTGAAAAAAATTGCCCCTCAATATTCGGCCCATTTAATAGGTCTTGTTGCCCATTATATGTCCAACCTATACAGTCGAACAATTGACACACAAGAAGGGGGAAAGGGGTATATAAAGACCCTGTTCTTTCCCTAGCTCGCCCTGCCTGGCAACAGAGTTTTAAACACATAAAAACCCCTGGTGTCCCCGTACAGCGGCAGCTAACCCTACTGACCTTACTTTATGTCTGAAAGGGGCCAACCATACAACCTTCACCCAATTCCCCCTGTATGGAAAATTCACTGAGGGATCACAAAAAAATGGGGTTGATCCTCAGAAGTTTGGGTCTATCCCTGGAACTCGGTGGTGAAAGGAACAAAAAAAACCAGGCAAGACATGTCAGCCTAATATATGGAGGGATTAAACTCCAAAGGTACCTTTACACGCGGCAACTTTTCTAGGAATTTCACTGGCAACTTACTGGTGGCAGTGAAATCATGGAGACATTGTTCCATTTGTACACAGCAACAAGAGCAATGTGTCCATGATTTCACTACAACCAGTAAAATGCCAGTGAAATTCCTAGAAAAGTTGCCGTGTGTAAAGGTACCCTAACAGTGTGGAGTCTTATGGGTATAAGTGCAGATTATTCAAAGTATCATTTAATCACATTCCTGCAATGATGCTGTTGGTGCATGAATACCCAACAAATGTTAGCAATCCATCTATCAAGAGAGCATATCCTAACTTCCCAAAAAGAAGGTTTCCCACCATACAATGAACATTTCACACCACGTGTAATGGCCACTTTACACGCGGCAACAGGAAGATAGAAAACGGCAGGTGTCGGAGACAATTGTACCATTTACCTTCAAAACACCTTGAAGTGGCTGCGTGTAATTCAGGTATCTGCAAGGTGTTTTGAAGGTAAAAGGTACAATTGTCTCCGACACCTGCCGTTTTCTATCTTCCTGTTGCCGCGTGTAAAGTGGCAATAAGGAGGGTGGTCTAAATGAAGAGATTATTGATCAGAGTCTAGAGGACATGTGTACTACATTTCTCAATAGGGGCTACCCTAGGGACAAATTGATGAATTTTAAACAATGTGCCCTAAAAACTTGAGACATGAGGACCTGTTGGTTCAGAAGGAAAAGGAACAAAAAGAGAAATGGATACCTCTAGTTACCACCTACACTAGCTGCAGTAAGGAGGTTAAAAATATTGTTAAGAGGCACTGGTCACTTGAGTAGAGGACATGAGAAGATTGAAGAGTTCAAGTTTCCACCATTGTTCTCCTATAAGAGAAATCGTAACGTTATGGACAAGCTGGTTAAATCAGATATTGGCAGCTCCAAGAAAGATCTGCAACTTACCCTAAAGGTGGGGTCACACGCGGCGATCTGGCCTGCGATGTCGGAAGCGATGCGCGGGTGCCCGCTCGCTTCCGACATCGCAGGCCAGCTGTCACACGGCACGACGTTGCCGGTGACGCGGCAGCGATGTGGGCGGAGCCATCGCTCGCTGGGCTGGGCTCAACTCAGCGAGCGATCCTGAGCAACACTGCGATATAGGCTGGATCGCGCCGCCTACAGTGTCAGACGGCGCGATCCAGCCTAATCGCTGGTCACAGGTTGACAGGTTTATGAACATGTTCATAAACCTGTCAACCTCCGACCAGCGATAATTTGCAGTTGCGTCGCGCTGTCACACAGCGCGACGCACTTGCAATATCGCCCGCGACTTCGCTGTGACGTCACTTTGCGGCGATGTCGCGGGCGAGATCGCCGCGTGTGACCCCACCTTAAGTCGTCCAAGTTTGGGGAATTTCCTATGTCTCGGTTGTGCAAGCTGTGGGAATATGATTAAGGGGCAGGAGTTCTTGCATCCCCAGTCTGGCAAGAAATATATTCAAACCAAAGGAGGTACATATGTACCAGTAGCTTTGTTGTTTATACAATCTGCTGTCCATGTGGTCTCCTCTAAGTAGGGAAGACCACTATGGAGGCAAGATCAAGGATAAATAAGCACAAAAGTACTATCAGAACTGGGATGATCGAACTGCCTGTACCAAGACACTTCAAGGAATTTGGGCATAATGTGAACCAGTTACGATATAGAATAATTGATGATGTCCCCCAATGAAGAGGAGGGGATAGGGTTGCACTATAAAAGAAAAAAGAGCTTAAGTAGATTTTTGAGCTCGATACTCTAAGCCCAGAGGGGTTAAATTTGGAATACAATCAGCATGGATGTCTACTCAAATAAACCAGTTATATCACTAGACCCTATAATTGTACTGATCTTTCTGCAATTTTGTATTGTTTTTAACTTCTCCCTTTTAACCTACCCCAGACAGATCTATGGAAGATTATGTTATAAGTGTAGTGTGTATGTTTGGAAATACAACTCACTTCTCTCCGCCCCCCCCCCCCCCCCCAAATCAGCCACCGTATTGTATGAGATTGAGGACTACCTACGAGAGAATATCTGACCCCATGGGATGGTGTGTATAATGAGATCGCTAAACTTGGAATTGTTGAGTTAGTATCATAAATATATTGTAAGGGGAGATCGACATGCAAGAGTGGAAGCATTTTTGGAGTAGCCCACACCATTGTAATATATTTAGAATGCTCCTGTGATTGAGATAAAGGGGTTTTAGTCCCAGGATTCTTGTGTGTATAAAAAAAGTTTCTGTTAATGACTTTCTCCTTAAATATGGTAATGGTGGAATTATTCAAAATGCTTGCACTTTCTGATGTTATATACAAATTTTGAGGGGGTTCTAAGGAGCATGGATATCTTAATCTTATACGACAGGATCATACTTTTCAACTTTGAAGTTATTAATCACTATGTACGATTATATCATGTAGATCTCTGACTATACAGTATAAGAAGAGAGGATATCGAGATTCAACGTTGTGAATAGGGGTATACGTAAATTATGCCATAGAGATGTGTTCCTGTCACGCGCTTAGATGGCGCTGACATTGCTGGATGCTGCTGTGTATGTTGTTTGTCTTTAAGAGCTGCATGGTTGATAGTTGTGAAGGTCCTGACTCCTGTGTTGTGCTCCAGAACTGCAGTCACTATTATGTTCAGCTGCTGGTTGAGTGGTTGAAGTGTGACTCACCTGGAATTCCCTCCTCCTGGCTTTAAATAGCCTTCCCTCTCCTCTGTCAGGTGCTGCTGATAGCTATGTTCTCTAGGTCTTGGTGCTGTGCTGATGCTTAGCTGCTGGGCTAAAGTCTTTCCTTGGGAGAAGCTGCGATTCCTGACCCGTGGGTGGAGGTAGGGGCCCTCAGCTCAAAGGCTAATCAGAAGTTTTAGGGTACAGGGTGGCATAGGTACCTCCGAGATCAGGGCGAGCTAGGCACCCCAGCATCAGGGTCAGATTAGGCTCTCCTAACCCCCTTTTGCCCAATTCACCTACCCGTTACCTGATTCCCTTACCTCTCAAGCGTGACAGTTCCACTACTCAAATAACGTAAGTGGAATGCGCAGTTATCGAGGGGTGTGACCGCAGTGAAGATCCACTTATTGATGCCGTGGTGCAATGAAATTGGGATGCCGATGCATGCGCATTTGGTGGACTTGTGACCAATGATGAAGAGACGCCGACGCCTGCATATTGGAGGACAGCATCGGATTGGTCACTGTGTACTAAGGGGCGGTCCTAGAGACCTAGTTGGAAGATTGCTATGACTATGAATGATGCTTAACGGTGATTGGAAGATTTGCTATGACTATGGGTGATATTACGGATGTAACATTTGTTTGCGGGACGCTAGACATTATGGACCCGATCTATTGCGGAGGGACGAGAAGGTTGAGTCAGGATGATGAAGTTGGGCAGTAATTCTGTGGGGATATTTTAAACATCTGTATATGTGAGAATTAATGTTTATGATGTTTTGATATCTGTGATTGGTTGTGTAGAATTGGTGGGTTGGGTTTACACTATATAAGGGTGATTTTGTGTACTGTGTATTGTGCTTAAGAAAGATCTTGATGGATCGAAACGTCGCATGGATGGCAGAATAAAGATGAAGATTTAATATCAATACCAACTTGTGAGGCACTATCCTATTTCAATTTTGGCTCCATGCCATCCAAGATGGACTCCTTGGAATCTGACGTGTGTCTCCGCTAAGGGTAACTACAACCCCTGGCAAAAATTATGGAATCACCGTGCTCGGAGGATGTTATTTCAGTTGTTTAACGTTGTAGAAAAAAAGCAGATCACAGACATGGCACAAAACTAAAGTAATTTCAAATGGCAACTTTATGGCTTTAAGAAACACTAAAAGAAATCAAAATAAAAAATGTAGTAGTCAGTAAGTGTACCTTTTTTCAGACCAAGCAGAAGGAAAAAAATGATGGAATCACCTGTAAATTTTCATTCCCAAAACTAACACCTGCATCAGATTAGATCTGCTCGTTAGTCTGCATCTAAAAAGGAATGATCACACCTTGGAGAGCTGTTGCACCAAGTGGACTGACATGAATCATGGCTCCAACACGAGAGATGTCAATTGAAACAAAAGAGAGGATTATCAAACTCTTAAAGGAGGGTAAATCATCATGCAATGTTGCAAAAGATGTTGGTTGTTCAAAGTCAGCTGTGTCTAAAATCTGGACCAAATACAAACAACATGGGAAGGTTGTTAAAGGGAAACATACTGGTAGACCAAGGAAGACATCAAAGCGTCAAGACCGGAAACTTAAAGCAATATATCTCCAAAACAGGAAATGCACAACAAAACAAATGAGGAACGAATGGAAGGAAACTGGAGTCAATGTCTGTGACCGAACTGTAAGAAACTGCCTAAAGCAAATGTGATTTACATACATAAAAGCTAAACATAAGCCATCATTAACACCGAAAAGAAAAAAACAAGATTAAAATAGGGTAAGGAAGAGCAATCATGGACTGTGGATCATATTCAGTGATGAATCGCAAATCTGCATTGGGCAAGCTGATTATGCTGGAACGTTTTGGTGCCGTTCCAATGAGATTTATAAAGATGACTGCATGAAGAGAACATGAGAATTTCCACAGTCATTGATGATATGGGGCTGCATGACAGGTAAAGGCACTGGGGAGATGGCTGTCATTACATCTTCAATGAATGCCCAAGTTTACATTGATATTTTGGACAGTTTTCTTATCCCATTAATTTAAAGGATGTTTGGGGATGATGAAACAATTTATCAAGATGATAATGCATCCTGCCATAGAGCAAAAGCTGTGAAAACATTCCTTGAAAGAAGACACATAAGGTCAATGTCATGGCCTGCAAATAGTCCAGATCTCAATCTAATTGAAAATCTTTGGTGGAAAATGAAGAAAATGGTCCATGATAAGGCTCCAACCTGCAAAGCTGATCTGGCAACAGCAATCAGAGAAAGTTGTAGCCAGATTGATGATGAGTACTGTTTTTCACTCATTAAGTCCATGCCTCAGAGACTGCAAGCTATTATTAAAGCCAGAGGTGGTGCGACACAATACTAGTGATGTATTGGAGTGTTCTTTTATGTGTTTGTTTTTCATGATTCCATATTTTTTTCCTCAGAATTGAGTGATTCCATAATGTTTTCCCTCTGCTTGGTCTGAAAAAAAATTAACCTTACAGACATTTTTAATCTTGATTTTATTAGTGTTTCTTAAAGCCATAAAGTTGCCATATGAAGTGACTTTAGTTTTGTGCCATGTCGGTGATCTGCTTTTTTTCTACAACATTAAACATCTGAATGAACATCCTCCGCGCCAGGTGATTCCATAATTTTGCCAGGGGTTGTACAACAAACCCTATTCAACCAAGGTGCTGGGAATCATTTATTTATTTATTTTAACCCCTTCCCGACCCTTGGCCCACCGTTTGGGCCATGAAAACAAGTTCGTTCCCGACCTTTGGCCCAAACGGTGGGCCATGGAATGATCGGGCTCCTGCGGCCCGTGTGAGGGGGGTGACTCAGGTGTCACTGTACATAATGCACAGTGACAACCTGTAGTACACCCCACGGGGGGTGGATTAACCCCCCCGTGCCCAGGGCCCCTCTGATTGGCAGTTGAAATTCAGACTGCCAATCAGTGCTAGTAACTCCCTCCAGATCCGATTGGAGCTCTCCAATCAGATCTGGAGGGGCGGGATGGCATGTGCCGTCTCCCTCCTAGCCCCCCCTCACTCCAGGGCCCCCCGATCGGCCTCCTGGCCCCCCCGATCGCCGTCCTACCCCCCCCACGGCGGCGGTAACAGTCATCCCGCCGGCGGTAAATGACAATCACCGCCGCCGCCTGTCAGCTTCCACAGCCCCCTCCGTGCGATCACGGAGGGGGCTGATGAAGCTAACACCCCCATGCCCCGTATCCACCCCCCCATCCCTCTCTCACCTACCGGCGGGCCCGCCGGTGCAGCCGCGGTCCAGCTCCGGTGTGGGCTCCTCCTCTTCCGGGCTCCTCCTCCTGGATCAGGTAAGTATGTGTGAATGAATGAATGAATGAATGAATGAATGTATGTATGTAGTATGTATGTAGTATGTATGTATGTAGTATGTGTGTATGAATGAATGTATCTATGTATGTAGTATGTATGTATGTAGTATGTGTGTATGAATGAATGTATCTATTTATGTAGTATGTATGTATGTATGTAGTATGTGTGTATGAATGAATGTATCTATGTATGTAGTATGTATGCATGTATGTATGTAGTATGTATGCATGTATGTATGTAGTATGCATGTATGTTTGTATGTATCAATGAATGAATGGATGTCTGCGTGCGTGGCTGTCTGCGTGCGTGGCTGTCTGCGTGCGTGGCTGTCTGCGTGCGTGGCTGTCTGCGTGCGTGGCTGTCTGCGTGCGTGGCTGTCTGCGTGCGTGGCTGTCTGCGTGCGTGGCTGTCTGCGTGCGTGGCTGTCTGCGTGCGTGGCTGTCTGCGTGCGTGGCTGTCTGCGTGCGTGGCTGTCTGCGTGCGTGGCTGTCTGCGTGCGTGGCTGTCTGCGTGCGTGGCTGTCTGCGTGCGTGGCTGTCTGCGTGCGTGGCTGTCTGCGTGCGTGGCTGTCTGCGTGCGTGGCTGTCTGCGTGCGTGGCTGTCTGCGTGCGTGGCTGTCTGCGTGCGTGGCTGTCTGCGTGCGTGGCTGTCTGCGTGCGTGGCTGTCTGCGTGCGTGGCTGTCTGCGTGCGTGGCTGTCTGCGTGCGTGGCTGTCTGCGTGCGTGGCTGACTCCGTGCGTGGCTGTCTGCGTGCGTGGCTGTCTGCGTGCGTGGCTGTCTGCGTGCGTGGCTGTTGCTGCGTGCGTGGCTGTCTGCGTGCGTGGCTGTCTGCGTGCGTGGCTGTCTGCGTGCGTGGCTGTCTGCGTGCGTGGCTGTCTGCGTGCGTGGCTGTCTGCGTGCGTGGCTGTCTGCGTGCGTGGCTGTCTGCGTGCGTGGCTGTCTGCGTGCGTGGCTGTCTGCGTGCGTGGCTGTCTCCGTGCGTGGCTGTCTGCGTGCGTGGCTGTCTGCGTGCGTGGCTGTCTGCGTGCGTGGGCTGTCTGCGTGCGTGGCTTTGTCTGCGTGCGTGGCTGTCTGCGTGCGTGGCTGTCTGCGTGCGTGGCTGTCTGCGTGCGTGGCTGTCTGCGTGCGTGGCTGTCTGCGTGCGTGGCTGTCTGCGTGCGTGGCTGTCTGCGTGCGTGGCTGTCTGCGTGCGTGGCTGTCTGCGTGCGTGGCTGTCTGCGTGCGTGGCTGTCTGCGTGCGTGGCTGTCTGCGTGCGTGGCTGTCTGCGTGCGTGGCTGTCTGCGTGCGTGGCTGTCTGCGTGCGTGGCTGCTGCGTGCGTGGCTGTCTGCGTGCGTGGCTGTCTGCGTGCGTGGCTGTCTGCGTGCGTGGCTGTCTGCGTGCGTGGCTGTCTGCGTGCGTGGCTGTCTGCGTGCGTGCTGTCTGCGTGCGTGGCTGTCGTGCGTGGGGTTGGTGCGTGGCTGTCTGCGTGCGTGGCTGTCTGCGTGCGTGGCTGAGGTCGTGTGTGCGTGCGTGGCTGACTGCGTGCGTGGATGTCAGCGGGCGTGGATGTCAGCGGGCGTGGATGTCAGCGAGCGGGCGTGGATGTGTGTGTGCATGGCTGATGGGTGCATAGGTGAATGGATGGGTGCAACAAGGGATCAAGTTTCCTCTTGTTGTAGTCTCTGGGATCATAGTCATGGTGCACTGTATGACAGATCATTGTCATACAGTGCAACATAACTCTGACCCCATAGGCTGTAGGAAAAGGACACTTGATCCCTTGCTGCAATCTCTGGATTGAGCAGAGGCGATCGAGCGTCGTGGGACCTTCGTTGTGGACTACGTCGGAGGCGGTCGAGCGCCGTGGGACCTTCGTTGTGGACTACGTCGGATCTTTATAATAAAGATGGAGTCCAAATTTTGTTTGTTTTTTTTTTCAAATAAAAAGATTTTTCTCTGTGTGTATTTTCTGACTATTTACCAGAGATTCCTAATGGCGGGTCTACCATTGGCCCTAAATTATGAATCTCGGGGCTTAGTGCCAGCTGCCAATAACAAGCTGGCATTAACCCCTTTATTACCCAGTTTGCCACCGGCACCAGGGCAACTGGAAGAGTCTGGGTACAGCGCCAGAAAATGGCGCTTCAATGAATGCGCCATTTTTTGGGGCGGCTGCGGGCTGCAATTCGCAGCATGGGGGGCCCAGAACGCTTGGGCCTCTCCATGCTGTGGAATCCAGCCCCCAGCTGCCTAGTTGTACCTGGCTGGACCAAAAATATGGCGGAGCCCTACGTCATTTTTTTTTTCTAGAATTAGTTCTAGAAAGAAAAAAAAAAAAAAGGGCTTTGCTGTATTTTTGGGTACCAGCCAGGTACAACGAGGCAGCTGGGGGTTGCTGGCAGTCCGTAGCTGCCAAGTTGTACCTGGCTGGACCAAAAATATGGCGGAGCCCTACGTCTTTTTTTCTCTCTAGAATTAGTTCTAGAAAGAAAAAAAAAAAGGGCTTTGCTGTATTTTTGGGTACCAGCCAGCTACAACGAGGCAGCTGGGGGTTGCTGGCAGTCCGTAGCTGCCAAGTTGTACCTGGCTGGACCAAAAATATGGCGGAGCCCCACGCCATTTTTTTTTTTTTACGTCTACCAATAAAATGACAAGGAGCTTTGCCTTATTTTTGGATGCCAGCCAGGTACAACTTGGCAGTTGGGGGGCTGCAATCCCCATCGTGGAGAGACCCAAATGTTGTGGCCCCCCACACTGCAAATTGCAACTCACAGCCACCCCAGAAAATAGCACATTAGAGGTGCCATTTTCTGGTGCTGTACCCCAACTCTTCCAGTTGCCCTTGCGCTGGTGGCACACAGGAGCACTCCATACGTGACATGGTGTCCGCTAACAAGTTGAATGGAAAATTAGCTCCAATTATTAGCGGACACTATGTCGCGTATGGAGAGCCCCTGTGTGCCTAAACATTGGAGCTCCCCCACAAGTGACCCCATTTTGGAAACTAGACCCCCCAAGGAATGTATCTAGATGCATAGTGAGCACTTGAACCCCCAAGTGGTTCACAAATTGATCCAGAAAATTAAAAAAGTACTTTTGTTTTCCACAAAAAAATTATTTTTTCATTTTTACGGATCAATTTGTGAAGCACCTGGGGGTTCAAAGTGCTCACTATGCATCTAGATACGTTCCTTGGGGGGTCTAGTTTCCAAAATGGGGTCACTTGTGGGGGAGCTCTAATGTTTAGTCACACAGCGGCTCTCCATACGCAACATGGTGTCCGCTAACAATTTGAATAAAAATCAGCTCAAATTGTTAGCTGTCACCATGTCACGTTTGGAGAGCCCCTATGTGCCTAAACATTGGAGCTCCCCTACAAGTGACCCCATTTTGGAAACTAGACCCCCCAGGGAACTTACCTAGATGGGTGGTGAGCATTTTTAACATCCCAGTGCTTCACAAATTAATCTTTAAAAATGGAAAAAGAAAATTTTAGTGGAAATAGAAGTACTTTTTCATTGTTACGGATGAATTTGTGAAGCACCTGGGGGTTCAAAGTGCTCACTATGCATCTAAATAAGTTCCTTGGGGGGTCTAGTTTCCAAAATGTGGTCACTTGTGGGGGAGCTCCAATGTTTAGGCACACAGGGGCTCTCCAAACGCGACATGGTGACAGCTAACAATTTGAGCTGATTTTTATTCAAATTGTGAGCGGACACCATGTCGCGTTTGGAGAGCCCCTGTGTGCCTAAACATTGGAGCTCCCCCACAAGTGACCCCATTTTGGAAACTAGACCCCCCAGGGAATATATCTAGATGGGTAATGAGCATATTGAACCCCCAGGTGCTTCACAAATTAATGATAAAAAAAGATTTTTGCGGAAAAAAAGTACTTTTTCATTTTTACAGATTAATTTGTGAAGCACCTGGGGGTTCAAAGTTCTCACTATGCATCTAGATACGTTCCCTTGGGGGTCTAGTTTCCAAAATGGGGTCACTTGTGGGGGAGCTCCAATGTGGAGACGCACAGGGGCTCTCCAAACGCAACATGGTGTCCGCTTACAATTTGAGCTCATTTTGCATTCAAATTGTTAGCGGACACCATGTCACGTTTGGAGAGCCCCTGTGCGTCTCCACATTGGAGCTCCTCCACAAGTGACCCCATTTTGGAAACTAGACCCCCAAAGGAACGTATCTAGATGCATAGTGAGCACTTTGAACCCCAGGTGCTTCACAAATTGATCCATAATAATGAAAAAAGAAAATTTTTGTGGAAAAAAAAGTGCTTTTTCATTTTTATGGATGAATTTGTGAAGCACCTGGGGGTTCAAAGTGCTCACTATGCATCTAGATACGTTCCTTGGGGGGGTCTAGTTTCCAAAATGGGGTCACTTGTGGGGGAGCCGCAATGTTTAGGCACACAGGGGCTCACTAAACACAACATGGTTACAGCTAACAATTTGAGCTGATATTTATTCAAATTGTTAGCGAACACCATGTCGCGTTTGGAGAGCCCCTGTGTGCCTAAACATTGGAGCTCCCCACAAGTGACCCCATTTTGGAAACTAGACCCCCCAGGGAACATATCTAGATGGGTAGTGATCATATTGAACCCCCAGGTGCTTTACAAATTGATCTGTGAAAATGAAATAGTACTTTTTTTTTTCACAAAAATTTTCTTTTAGCCTAAATTTTTTCGTTTTCACATGGCAACAGCATAAAATTCATCCTAAAATTTGTTGGGCAATTTCTCCTGAGTACACCGATACCTCATATGTGGTCATAAACCACTGTTTGGGCGCACGGCAGGGGTCAGAAGGGAAGGAGCGCAATTTCACTTTTTGAATGTAAAATTAGCTCCAAAAGTCAAATTGCGCTCCTTCACTTCTGAGCCCTGCCGTGCGCCCAAACAATGGTTTATGACCACATATGAGGTATCGATGTACTCGGGAGAATTTGCACAACACATTTTAAGATCCATTTTATCCTGTTGCCCATGTGAAAATGAAAGAATTGAGGCTAAAAGAACATTTTTGATAAAAAAATTAAAATATCCATTTTTTGTTTCCACTTTGCTTTAGTTCCTGTGAAGCACCTGAAGGGTTAATAATCTTCTTGAATGTAGTTTTGAGTAGTTTGAGGGGTGCAGTTTTTGGAATGGTGTCACTTTTGGGTGTTTTCTGTCATGTACACCCCTCAAAAGGACTTCAAATGTGATGTGGTCACTAAAAAAAATGGTTTTGTAAATTTTGGTTGAAAAATGAAAAATTGCTCATGAACTTTGAACCCTTATAACGTCCTAAGAAAAATTTTTTTTTTTTCCAAAATTGTGCTGATGTGAAGAAGACATGTGGGAAATATTATGTAATAACTTTTTTCTGTCACATATCTATCTTGTTTATCAGAAAAAAAAATTAAAAATGTGAAAATTGTGAAATTTTCAAAGTTTTTGCCATATTTTTGATTTTTTCACAAATAAACGCAAAAATGATCGACTTAAATTTAATACTAGCATGAAGCCCAATATGTCACGAAAAAACAATCTCAGAATCGCTAGGATCGGTTGAAGCGTTCCAGAGATATAACCTCATAAAGGGACACTGGTCAGAATTGCAAAAAAGGCCAAGGTCTTTAGGGTCAAAATAGGCTGGGTCCTGAAGGGGTTAAAACATATTTAATTAATTTTCTAAACATACAGTAATGAGAAACAACAATTCCCAACATTGGGATTCCATACCTTACAATGACATAACATCATATGGAATTTTCAAAACCAAATCATTGCAAAACATCCCTTCCACCCCCCCCCCCCCCAAACCCCTCAGATTCTAATCTCTGCAGTTTGTGTTGTCATTATGGTATTGGGGTATTACCCCCAATCCCTTCAAGGAGATACCATTGCGTGTTTTCGAACTGACCCCTAAGCTGACCTCTAACTTCTTCATCAAGCATTGGGAGGAACACTGACCAGGTATTCAAGAATCTCCCCACCATTTTCTCTTTATTTGTCAATGCATGCATCCAGTCCATACGAAAAAGGAACATTAACTTAGGGCCCTTTCACATCAGCGTTTTTCGTAATTCGCGGCAGATGCGGTGAAAAAACCGCATCTGCCGCATAACCGTTCCACTTGCGGCACGGTTGCGGTTTTTCCCATAGGAAGTATAGGGGGACTTGCGGCAGATGCGGCAAGTGCGGTTTTGCACTTGCGGCAGGTGCGGCAGCGAAAAAAAACGCGGTCAGCCGCGGTTTTTTTCGCTGCCGCACCTGCCGCAAGTGCAAAACCGCACTTGCCGCATCTGCCGCAAGTCCCCCTATACTTCCTATGGGAAAAACCGCAACCGTGCCGCAAGTGGAACGGTTATGCGGCAAACGCGGCAGATGCGGTTTTTTCACCGCATCTGCCGCGAATTACGAAAAACGCTGATGTGAAAGGGCCCTTAGACTGTATCAGGACCTTGGTCGGTGGTTATGGGCTCAGCCATTGTTGCAGGATGCTCTTTCTGACTGCCGATGCCCACATTATTAAACATTGATTTTACATTTCTTGGGAATTAATCTGAATTTTCGTTTAATATGTTAAAGATCGCCCACTGTGGTGTCAGTGGAAATCGCATCCCACAGTTCCTGTGAATCTCATCATGCATTCTTTTCCAAAGTCTATTAATTTTCCTACATCCCCACAAATGATGTAGTATATCTGTGTTCTCTGTGTTGCATTTTGCACAACTAAATGAATCATTTATTTTAACAAAAAGAAAAGTGTAGACAGCAGAAACATTACATATTTCCCTCACCTTGAACCAGGTCAAGGAAACCATGAGTACATATAATTGGGGAGAAGGTATTACTGATTTTTTGTTTCTTTTAATGATATTTTATTGCTTTACATTATCCAAAACCTCGTTTTATCCCATTTATCCCAATAACTTTGATCCTTAGAAAAGGCCATCATTATTTGGTACCAGGCATACTCACAAATTTTAACCCGTTTTTTGTTGCTGCATTTTAAAAAAAAACAAACTGCACCAAAAAACGGATCACACACTGTGTCCGCCAGTAAAGTGAGTGGGATTTTCAATTTTCTGTGCAGACGACAGCATTTTTGACTGCTGCGTTAATGGTGCAGAAAGCGGATCCAGAAAATAATGAGCGTCAATTAGTGCTCTGCTTTCCTAGTGGCTTTCTGCAACACTAACGCTCAATTACCTATCTTCCCCAGAGATCCCACGTCGATCCCCAGCGATGTCTTCCTTCCTGTCAACGGCAGGACCTGTAGGTATGGTACTGTCAGGACCTGCCCATGTAACTCAGGTTGAGAGTCATATGAGGTTAGGTCCTGCAAGTACTAATACTACTCACAGGTCCTTCTGATGCCCGGAAGGAAGACATCACTGGAGCTCACCATGGGATCGCCGAGGAGGGTAAGCGTGTTAGTGTGTCTCTTTGTCTGTTTGTCTATGTTCCTCGAAAATGGACCAAAAAGGAACACAAACAGATGATGCATTTGTGATGCTTTTTTTTTTTGCAAAAAGAGGATCTGTCTTTGGTGCAGAAAGCTCACCAAAAACGGATCAACAAAAATGGAGCACAAACACTCGGCGTGAATGAGGCCTAAGAGGACGAAGTTGATTTTTACTCTCGAGTTCACATAAAACTAGATTGCATCTCTTTCATTGAAAGAAATAAGACTAGTACCATATATAATAAACTTACTTCAGAGCCAAGTTGTTTCTTAACTTCAGATTTGCCTTCTTCCCCCACCTCAGTTGGATTATCTTGCACAACCTCTGGTACCTCCTGAAGATTCATGGCCAGTTCTTTGGGTTGTTCTTCTGAGTTCAGGCCCTCTACTGACAGCCAGTCATGAGCCTTCTTCATAGCCTAAATATGTAGGGAAGACAGCAATGACAGCCCATCTCAAGATGTAAATGTAAAATATATGCTAATGGTAAAGGTTTATCATCATATAAATAATATATGTATACAATATCCAATAATATATTGTGCTGATAAAATCACATACTGGCCTGTATATTCAAAAAAGGCGCCATATGGCCAAGCTTGAATTATGAGCAATCATGCAAAGCAATCCCTCTCATTTAACCAGGTCATTTTCTGTTGTCAGTAGTGGATGTTTTGACAGTTTGCTTTTGTAGGAAAGTCCCTTTTCTTCTGCTTATCACTTACTGACTGACCAGCATTAAGGCTGGGTTCACATTTGCGGACCCCTCCGTAGCGTTCTGCGGAGGGGATCCGCAATGTGACCACAGCGGCCGCCAGCTCCTATCTTTATAATGGGAGCGCACGGTGCTGCGCTTGACAGCGCATGACAGTGCGCACCCATTCACTCTCATATGTGATCTGTGCGCAGGCGGATGCCGAGGACTGGGTATGAACACGGTAGTGCTTGGTAAAAGTGTGTAAGCTCGACCAGGTGGCCGCCTTACACACTTGGAGAGCTGAGGCTTGGTGCCGAATGGCCCAGGAGGCCCCCACGGCTCGGGTAGAATGTGCCTTGATCCCCGCTGGAAGAGGAGTAGTTTTCATCTTGTAGGCCTCTTGGATAGCTGATCTAATCCATCTAGCCAGTGTAGCCTTGGAAGCTGGCATACCCTTACGGGGGCCTTCCGTCAGAATGAACAGAGTGTCTGACTTACGGAAATGTGCAGTTCTGGAGACATAAATGCGAAGCGCCCTGACGAGATCCAGAGTATGCAGGGCTCGTTCGAACCTGTGAACCGGAGCAGGGCAAAAGGAAGGCAATGAAATATCCTCATTCAAATGGAAAGAGGAGACAACCTTAGGCAGGAATGACGGCACCAGGCGTAGGACGACCTTGTCCTGATGGAACACCAGGAAGGGTGGCTTACAGGAAAGCGCCGAGAGTTCGGACACTCGGTGAAGAGAAGTGATAGCCACTAGAAAAACCACCTTCAGAACCAGAAAGTGGAGGGAGATATCCCGAAGAGGTTCAAAGGGAGGTTCCTGCAGAGCCGTAAGTACCAGGTTAAGGTCCCATGTATCTAACGGGCGTTTGTACGGAGGGACGATGCGATTAACTCCCTGGAGAAAAGTTTTAACCTGCGGCTTAACAGCAAGGCGACATTGAAAGAGTACTGAAAGAGCCGAGACCTGACCCTTAAGGGAACCTAGTGAGAGACCAGACTCCAACCCCGACTGAAGGAACCCTAGAACTAGCGGCAAGGAATAGGGAAGAGGGGGTTGATCTCGAGAAGAGCACCATGCGAAGAAGGCTTTCCAGGTGCGATGATAAATCTTTGCCGATGCCGACTTCCGAGCTCTGATCATGGTCTGAATAACGGCAGGGGAGAAACCCGCTTGGGTTAGTACCCAGGTCTCAAGGGCCACGCCATCAAATTCAGGGCGTCTGAATGCTGGTGGTAAAACGGTCCCTGCGACAGAAGGTCGGGACGACAAGGGAGGCGCCAAGGAACGTCCGCCGCGAGCTGGACGAGATCGGCGTACCATGCCCGTCTGGGCCAGTCTGGGGCTATGAGAATGACTTGAATGCCCTCTTGTTTTATCTTCCGCACGACTCTGGGAATGAGAGGCAGAGGAGGGAAGATGTAAGGCAGCTGGAACTGGGACCAGTTCTGAACTAGGGCATCCGTCCCTAGTGCTTGCGGGTCGTGAGATCTGGCCATAAACCTGGGAACCTTCGTGTTGAGGCGAGATGTCATCAGGTCTACGTCCGGGGTCCCCCAGCGATGGCAGATTTGTTGGAACACGTCGGGGTGTAGGGACCACTCTCCCGAGTCCATGCCCTGGCGGCTGAGAAAATCCGCTTCCCAGTTTTCCACTCCTGGGATATGAACTGCTGACAGCGTTGAGTTCGTCGATTCTGCCCAGTGGAGAATGCGTTGCACTTCGTGCATGGCCTGGAGACTGTGTGTTCCGCCTTGATGGTTGATGTATGCCACGGCCGTGGCATTGTCCGACTGAATCCGTACCTGTGTGCCTGCCAGCATGGAATGAAAGGCCTTCAGAGCTAGAAATATGGCCCGGATTTCCAGGAGATTGATGGGCTCGGCCGACTCCGCTGGGGACCATGTTCCCTGTGCTGTGTGACGACGATGTACCGCTCCCCATCCGCTGAGGCTTGCGTCGGTGGTGACTATCTTCCAGCAAACCGGTAGAAAGGACCTCCCCCTTGTGAGGGAACGAGGTTTGAGCCACCAATGGAGGGAACTCCTTGCTGCAGGTGACAAACGGAATAACTTGTCCAGGGCAGAAGGATTCCTGTTCCACGAAGTCAGAATTGCCCGTTGGAGAGGCCTGAGGTGAAGTTGAGCAAACGGCACCGCCTCCATAGAGGCAACCATCCTTCCCAAGACTCTCATGGCGAACCGAAGTGAATGAGGACACGGCCGTAGAAGACTGTGGACCCCCTGTCGAAGGGCCTTCGCCTTGTCCTGAGGGAGGAGGACCAGACCCCTGGGGGTGTTGAAAAGCATCCCGAGGAATGTTAGAAATTGTGACGGAACTGGCGATGACTTCCGCAGATTCACCAACCAGCCTAGCCGACGCAGGGTGTCCACCGTGATGGAAACACTCTGCTGACACTCCCTGAAGGAGGGAGCTTTGATGAGCAAATCGTCTAGGTATGGTAGGACTACCATTCCTCTTGTGTGCAGTGTGGTCATGACAGCCGCCATGACCTTGGTGAACACCCTGGGGGCCGTCGCTAGGCCGAACGGGAGGGCCACAAACTGATAATGATCCCGGTCGATGGCGAATCGGAGAAACCGCTGGTGAATTGTCGCGATCGGGATATGGAGGTAAGCGTCCTGTATGTCGATGGACGCGAGAAATTCGTCCTTCTCCATGGACGCTATGATGGAGCGCAGTGACTCCATGCGGAAATGCCGAACCTTCACGAAGGAGTTTAACTGTTTCAGATCCAGAATGGGGCGAACAGCCCCTCCTTTTTTGGGTACCACAAACAGGTTCGAGTAGAACCCTTGGAAGCGTTCGGCTGGCGGTACCGGAATGATGACACCGGCTTTCAAAAGGGAATCGACCGCCTGAAAGAAGGCGCGAGCTTTGGGGGGATGAGCAGGTGGGATTGACAGAAAAAAACGATTTGGAGGATAGGCCGTGAATTCTATGGCGTATCCGGAAGACACCAAGGTGTGTACCCACTTGTCGTCGGTAGAAGCGAGCCAGACCTGACGAAAGCGAGAAAGTCGGCCGCCAACCTGAATAGTGTCTCCCGAAGGGGGGGAGTCAGGAAGAAGAAAATCTGCTGGGCTTTGAACCCTTGGCTCTGGACTGGCGTGAATGGGACTGCCAGTTTGCACCAGTCTTCCGTGTCGTCTGGGAGCGTTCCCTACGGGGGGACCTATTGGCCGCCGTCGGGGGTTTCGAGACTGACCAACCAAAAGAGTTCCGAAAGGACCGGAAACGGGTTTGTTGGCGACGAGAGAAGGGTCGCTTAATCTGACGTTGTGGAAGAGAGGTACTCTTACCCCCAGTGGCATCTGAAATCAATTGATCCAGTTTTTCGCCGAATAAACGTCCACCGTTGTACGGAAGGCAGGTGAGCGACTTTTTAGACGCTGCATCTGCTTTCCACTCTCTCAACCAGAGGGCTCGCCTGATGGTTATGGCGTTGGAAGCCGCAGCCGCGGCACAGTTAGCTGAATCGAAGGCAGCGTGCATGGAGTATTCGGCGGTCACCGCTATTTGGGCAACCTGGTCTAACAAGGCTGGGTCGACCTGCAAAGACCGTAGGGCCGAGTGTACGGAATTAGCTCTAGTCATAATAGCCTTTGAAGCCCAAACCGAGGCAAAGGCAGGCCCTAGAGAAGAGCCTGAGGCCTCAAAGACGGACTTCGCCATCTGCTCCACCTGACGGTCAGTGGCGTCCTTTATGGATGAACTGTCCGGTAAGGACAGGAGGGTCTTAGTAGCGAGACGAGAAACAGGAGGGTCCACCTGTGGCGGATCTGTCCAATCCTGGGTGACCTTAGGCAGAAAAGGATAACGGGTTTCCAGCGCCTTACGGTTACCAAACCTTTTGTCAGGGTGTAACCTATGTTTTTTGAGGATTTCCTGGAACTCTGGATGGTCCGAGAAATGCTTATGTGGTCTCCTGGCCCTTTTAAAGGACACCTTATGCTCTGGAGTATCAGCCGGAGGGTCTGACACCTCCAGAACCTGGTTAATGGAAGTAATTAAATCCTCCACCAACGCGACCGTATCGGTCGTATCCAAATCTAGGGAGTCATCTAAGTGATCCTCCGAGCTCGAAGAGCAGAGACCTTCGGAGTCCTGCGCGTCATCTTGACGCCTTCGGGAAGCAGAGGCTGCAGAGCCTGCATTGGACTCTGGAGAAGGTGGCGGTCTCTTATGGCCAGAGTCGGAGGCTGACGGGTCAGGGTCAGCAGGCTGTCGCGGTTCTGGGACTTCCTGCTGCGACGCAGAAGCCTGAACAGCGGCTGCAGGTGGCGAACGGGCTTGCATAAACTGCAGCAGTGTGTCAGACAATCTGTCCATGGACTGCGTCATATTCTGAGACATGACCGTGGCCCACGCAGGGGTAGGGTCAGGGGGACTGTTAGAAGCCCGGGTAGTGGGGGTCTCAGTGTCCGCAGCCTGCGTGCAGCTCTCACAATGTGGCGAGGTGCATCCTGCAGGGAGGTCAGCCTGACAAATAGTGCAGGTAGCATAGTAAGTGCTGGCTGCCTTGGAGCCTTTCTTACTCTTATTGCCAGACATTGTGGTATGGGTCAGTGAGCAGTATATAAGGTAACCAGGAGTCCCCTGTGTAATCAGGCACTGTCTAGCTGTCCAGCTAGGTGCCTGGGCCCTTAGTTGAGGGGCTGAGTAGGGTCACTGTGGTCTAACAGTGCCTGTTGCAGGGGGATACAGAGGGGAGAGATAGAGAGAGACAGAGAAACCTCTGCAGAGGAAACGGCGCTGGGGGGCCCAGAAAAACGGGACAAGAAGGTCCCGGGGGCATAGAGGAAGGTACTGGCGGGGGAACCGCCAGTATATCAGGGGGGTGCTCCACAGTATGTCCAAGCTGCTCCAGTGGATGCAGCTGCACGTCCTTGTGCTGTGTGCCCCTCAGCTGTGCAGGCTGTGCATAAGCACTGGAAGCCTGTGCTGGATTGCAAGAGCCCCCTCCATGCAGCCTCAGCATCTTGAAACTGTATATCCTGCTAGCCTGTGCTGCAGGCAGCCGTACATCTCCAGCCCCTGCAGCCAGGGGCTGCTGATACCTGTGGTGCCACTGCCTAAAACACCCAGGGGTGATTAGGGGGACGTCATCTGGCAGGCCGTCAGCTTCTACTTCACCTCAGACCGAAGAGAATGAGGAAGGAGGGTGTTATGCTGGGCTGTCTCAACTTTAACCCAGCAACCCAACAGTGGGAGGCCGAGAAAGGAGTACGGCATATGTATGGATTCTCAACCTCAACCTAGCGCCCCAACAGTGGGTGGCCGAGGAGGGAGCATGCCGGGGGTCACACCGGACCCACTTTTCTTCATCGGAAGAAAAAAGATGAGAGTAAAAATGGTCGTGTGCCTCCTTCGACACTAAGCAAAAACTGGGGAGGCAGTGCCTGCCCCAGGGGTGTATACTGAGGAGGAGGAGCCACTGTTACTCTTTTGCAGATTGCTTAGTGTCGCCTCCTAGTGGACAGCAGCATAACACCCACGGTCCTACGGTCCTGTGTCCCCCAATGAGGCGAAGGAGAAAAGTATATAAAGAAAGCAGCCCCTAAGCCCACTCCACTTGCCAAAGCCTATGATATACATGACATATGCATTTTGTGCACCACAGTAAAGAAAGAAACAAAAAGCAACAGCGTCTCTATTATTAGGCTCTGTGCTATTCTTTAGTTAAACTAAAGGCTTTATCACCTGGTGATTACAATTACAGAACTACAATGTCATGAACAAGGCAGTCCTTCACGCCCACTGCTGTGATTGATACCTCACAGTCAGTCAATGTACAACCTCTATTGAGAGCCTGGTGTGGATGGGGGCAGCTCACTCAGCTCTGCTATGTTCCTTTACATTTTTTGATTGTGTCAGAACAGCTGAAGCCAGTAATCTATGTGATACATTATTGAATTCAAGATTTCTTTGCCTACGTTATATTGCTGTCCGATATGATAGCAAAAACCTGCTGACAGATTGTCTTTAACCCCATCCCGACCCATGTCACAGCATCTGCAACATGGAAACTGGAGCGTTCTCGACCCATGTCACAGCGTGTGTGACATGGCGGGATTTCGTTCCTGCAGGTCGGGAGGCCATGATCGGTGAAATGCCTCCCGACCTACAGGTGCGAGGGCACCTGCAATTTACCCCAGGGGAAGGGGGCTTTGCCCCCCAGTGGCTACAACCGCAGTGATTGGCGGTTGAAAGTGAAACAGCTAATCATCGCGTAATATTTCCTTGCCCACCGGTTTCCCCCCCTCCTCCGCTGTCTCTACCCTGTCACCCCCCTGCTTCTCCTTCCTGCCCCCCGCTTCTCCTCCCTGCGATCACTGCCAGTCTCTGGTGATCACCTCCTCCTGCTCACCTCTCCGCCGTCATCCTGTCGCCGCCGTTCCGCTCCTCCGGTCCTCCTGCACTCATGTCCCGCCGCCGTCGTTTTGGTTCCGGCTCCTATCAGGATCCCTCCTCTGCAGCTTGATCCCTCTGCAGGGGGATCAGACTGCAGTGTAGCGATCTGACAACCCTGGCACAGTGATCCATTATGTGATCACTGTGCCAGGGCTGTCAGATCCCTTTACTGCAGCCCCGATCCCCTTACAAGGAGATCAGGCTGCAGAGGACGGATCCTGACAGCCCTGGCACAGTGATCACACAGTGGATCACTGTGCCCAGGCTGTCAGATTGCTTTCTGCAGCTCGATCCCAATGCAGGGGGATCAAGCTGCAGAGGAGGGATCCTGACAGGAGCCGGAACCAAAACGACGGCGGCAAGTACTTGTTTCTTCACAAAAAGTTTCTGTTTTCATTTTTACGGATCAATTTGTGAAGCACCTGGGGGTTCAAAGTGCTCACTATGCATCTAGATAAGTTCCCTGGGGGTCTTGTTTCCAAAATGGGGCCACTTGTGGGGGAGCTCCAATGTTTAGGCACACAGGGGCTCTCCATACGCGACATGGTGTCCGCTAACAATTGGAGATAATTTTCCCCCCAAGGAACTTATCTAGATGCATAGTGAGCACTTTGAACCACCAGGTGCTTCACAAATTAATCCGTAAAAATGAAAAAGTACTTCTTTTTTTTTCTCCACAAAAATATTCTTTTAGCCTCAATTTTTTTCATTTTCACATGGGCAACAGGAAAAAAATTCATCCTAAAATTTGTTGGGCAATTTCTCCTGAGTACACCGATACCTCATATGTGATCATAAACCACTGTTTGGGCACATAGCAGGGCTCAGAAGTGAAGGAGCGCAATTTGACTTTTTGAATGGAAAATTAGCTCCAAAAGTCAAATTGCGCTTCTTCAATTCTGAGCCCTGGCGTACGCCCAAACAGTGGTTTATGACCACATATGGGGTATCGGTGTACTCAGGAGAAATTGCCCGACAAATTTCAGGATCCATTTTATCCTGTTGCCCATGTGAAAATGAAAGAATGGAGGTTAAAAGAATATTTTTGTTGGAAAAATTAAAATGTCCATTTTTTCCTTCCACATTGCTTTAGTTCCTGTGAAGCACTTGCAGGTTTAATCATTTTATTGAATGTAGTTTTGAGTAGCCTGATGGGTGCAGTTTTTGGAATGGTTTCACTTTTGGGTGTTTTCTGTCATGTACACCCCTCAAAAGAACTTGAAATGTGATGTGGTCACTAAAAAATATGGTTTTGTAAATTTTGCTGGAAAAATGAGAAATTGCTGATGAACTTTGAACCCTCATAACTTCCTAACCAAAAAAATGTTTTTCCCCAAAATTGTGCTGATGTGAAGCAGACATGTGGGAAATGTTATTTATTAACTATTTTGTGTCACTTAACTCTGGTTTAACAGAATAAAAATAAAAAATTTGAAAATTGTGAAATTTTCTAAATTTTTACCAATTTTTTTTCACAAATAAATGCAAAAATTATCGACATAAATTTACCACCAACATGAAGCCCGATATGTCACGAAAAAACAGTCTCAGAACCGCTAGGATCCGTTGAAGCGTTCCAGAGTTATTACCTCATAAAGGGACACTGGTCAGAATTGCAAAAGATGGCAAGGTCATTAGGGTCAAATTAGGCTGGGTGGTGAAGGGATGAAACCGTAGAGTTTACCTTATTGAGTTTGTCAGGGGTAGCAGCAACATGAAGATCAAACAGTAATTCAGTGAGCATGCGAGTGAACTCTGCAGGTTCTTCTCCTGGAAAGAATGATGGAAGAATACACTGCTGTAAATAATTGCCAAAATGTTGATATGATGCATGACACAGAGAGAAGCAACAACTGAATATAATTTTAGCATAATGAAAATTAAACAAGAACTGTAACTAACAAGCCATCCTCATCCTATGTGATGGGATCCCATTTACAGCCAGGGGCATAACTACAACAGGTGCAGTCGCACCCGGGTCCTGGAGCCTAGGGGGGCCCCAAAAGATCCTTTGGCCTATAGAAAAAGACTACTGCTATTACAGATTTGCTATAATTGGGGGCCCCATTGGAGCATTGCATTAGGGCCAATGAGCTTTCAGTTGCACCTCTGTTTACGGCACTATATACGCTGCTCCTGCACAGACTGCAAGAGATTGAAGACAAGTCACATTCCACAATGGACCTTGTAGTGACAGCAATAGGGGCTTAGTCACATGTATCAAAAAATTATTTTATGTTCTTTTTCTATGCGAGAATAGCAGCAAAACATAACGACCGCACTGTGTAAAGAGACCTAGGGGTGTATCCAGAGGAGTAAACAGAGTGGATTTTATTGCCATGATTTAAGAAAAAAGCCTGCATTACTGATTTGGTTTATTGTAACTGGCAATTTATTTATTTATTTATTTTTTTTGCAGTTTTGCTCTTCAAGACCTGCTGATGCAAGTACACAGTAAGTGCTGCCAGCCTCAAACCTAGGACTGTACAATGCTGCCCAGAACTGCTAACTAGAAGGACCTATTCAGCAAGAATGGTCACTGGTGAGCGATATCAGGCCTAAGAGAAGACGGCTGTGAATTTATATGGAAAAAGGATTGAATTTTTATCTGTCTTCCATCATGTCTTCCTGTAGACTATGCCTTCTATTCTGCTTACTAAATGTGCAAAGTTTAAAAATCACAGACTTTGCCACTTGTCATCTTTTGTGATACTTTGGCGGCGCAGTTAACACCGTACACTCGGCAACTGAACTTGGATTAGGGCATTTCGTTTGTCACCTACAATACAAATTTTAAGTGTGAGTCCTTGTCATTTAAGTCTGTGTAGGTCAGGCGGATTGTGGTCTCAAGTTACCTTTTGCAGAGCACCTTACCTCATTTACACACCGCTACAACAAGCTAATATGGGAGGACCTGGTGCAGCAGGAACAACACATAGGCGTGCCACAATTGTGGATTACGAGACACTCGTACGTTGATAGGACAATGCAATAACATCATGATTGGGCAGCCAGCGCAGCAGCCTGACTAATACATGACGCTCGAGCAATTGTGTAGTGTGACTGGTCAGCTCCTTAAATATGCCTCCCTATGCAGCGACTACCAATCGTAATTTAGGAGCTTCCTCCAATGATCGCTGATGGGGCGCGGTAACCCGGAGCCCGTGTCACGCCTCAGCTACACACCAGGTACATAGCCTGGTGTCCAGACATCCCTTCTGTTGCTTCTTTACACGCCGATACAGGTCGCTACAATCGCCTGGGTAGCCACCTGTTTCAGGGCAGTGCTCTGAAACAGGTGCCGCTACTGCCGGGTGGCTACAACCGTCTTCACACGCCTCTACCACGGGGTGAATTGCCGGTGCAAGATACATTTCTCGCATGTATCCGGTTGTAGCACCCGCCAGTAGCGGCGTGTAAAGGGACCCCAATTCTGTAATTTAACCATGTACTACCGTGTGTTGTTGCCACAGTGTCACACGCCATTGACAACACTGCTGTTTTTTCCTTCTAAATGGGGTGTTTTTAAATATTTTTTCTTTAACTTTTGTGTGTTATTTCTGATTAATAAAAATTTGTATATATTTTTTACTTTGGTATTGGTCAATTTATTATTAGTATATATTTCCTCTGGTTAGTCATTTATAGGCTGATATTATTGTTGGGACCCCAGTAGTATCTGATTTATTATGAGCTTGCAAATCCTATTTTGGTTACTCTCAAAACTCAATTTACCCCTGTGTAACGCTCACTGGGTTGAGCGAGAAGGAGAGGACCCACTGAACCACAGAGTGAACTGTGGCAACTGACCCACAGGCAGGGACATACTCCGGCACAGTCACTGGTATAGCAAGTACGGTCTCTGGTATGGCAGGCTAGTAGCCCAGGGATGGACACGGGTACAGACACTGATGTAGGCAGGTGCTGGGTAGGATGGCAATGGCAGAAAGGAAAGCAAGAGGGTACTGAGGGCAGATGTTACAAGCTGTCCTATTCCAGGAACTTCTTAGACGTGAATAATATAGTGATTTTGACATACATGTGTCTCAAGATGAAATTTACATAAAATTACCTTTATCATTGCTTTCTTCTTCATTGTCAAATTCCTTCAGAAGGAAAATATCCTTAATTGCAATAAGATCTGCTTTTAAGGTTTCTAATCTTTCATCTTCCAGGGAGGATAAATAAGCTTGGACCTGCAGTGATTGGCACAGATAACAAAAAATCAGTAAGGCCATGTGCACACGGTGAGTATTTGGTGAGTTTTTTACCTCAGGATTTGTAGCCAAAACCAGGAGTGGAACAATCAGCGGAAAACTGTATTTATCACCCACTCCCGGTTTTGGCCACAAATACTGAGGTAAAAAACTCACCAAATACTCAACGTGTGTACATGGCCTTAACCGGATCTAGAGTGGATTTAGGCCACATGCACTCATTCAGCATTTGGTGAGTCTTTCAGCTCAGTATTTGTAAGCCTAAACCAGGAGAGGAACAGTCAGAGTTTTGTCTTACAATTATTAAGGCAAAAAACTCAAATACTCAACGGGTGCATGGGGCCTAAATGAAATAAAGTTAGCATATTATATATAGTGATGTCAGCAATATATAATCCAATCCCCCCTATTTATCACCTTTGTCTCACTTTCATTGGAGAGGATTTCTAAGGCTTCTAGATGGGACAATCCCTGGTACTCATCAAATAACAAGCCATAGTGCGCCGTCCTCTCATCGGACACCTGCTCTGCAAGTCTACGCTTCTCCTTCTCTTTGGCTTCTCTCAACATCTGCACAAATAAAGAAAAATATGAGGTGTTTGCCATCTTTCTATACATTATAATATTATCAGCGTTCTTTTTCTAGGATAACCTTGCATGATTTCTCCAGTGTTGTACAGTCTCTCAGCAGACTGCAATGGCAAGAAACGGGCACAATATATGGGGCACAAAATCAAAATTCATTTGATGTATAACAGCAGATTCACAAGTCTTAAACAGAATTAAAGGGAATGTTTTATCAGAAAATGGTCTACTGTTTAAAGAGGTTGTGTCATGTACAATTCTACATTTTAAATAATAGATCCTAGAATAAAAGAGAATTTTGTTTACGTACCGTAAATTCTTTTTTCTTTAATCATCAATGGGAGACCCAGACAATGGGGTTTAGGGCGCTGCCCTCCGGAGGTCACACTAGGTACTACAAGTTTGTAGACACCGCCTCCTCCGCTTATAAACCCCTACCGCAGGGAACATCCTCAGTTTGGTCCATAAGCTGCGAGGAGAAAATAAACCACACCCGAAACATCGGGAAGAATGCCGTACACAGACGGTTCAACAACCCGGCAAACACTGTCTCAACAGAGAGCAGAACAAATGCAAAACATGCAAAGGAACAACTGGGTGGGTGCTGGGTCTCCCATTGATGATTAAAGAAAAAAGAATTTACGGTACGTAAACAAAATTCTCTTTTTTCTGGTCATCATAATGGGAGACCCAGACAATGGGGATGTCCTAAAGCAATACCCCAGGGCGGGAAGAGTTCCTCAACAAGACGGATAACACATGGTTCCCTTCAAAGGTGGGCAACCGCCGCCTGGAGAACCCGCCTGCCCAGACTTGCATCCGCAGAGGCATGGGCATGCACCATATAGTGCTTAGAGAAAGTGTGCAGGCTGGACCAAGTGGCCGCCTGACACACCTGTAGAGCAGACGCTCGATGTCGCAAGGCCCAAGAGGCACCTACAGCCCTGGTGGAGTGAGCCTTCAATCCCACCGGGAGAGGCAAACCAGAGGACCGGTAAGCCTCTTGAATGGACGCCTTAATCCATCTGGCCAAGGTTGACTTCGAAGCCGCGGACCCCTTACAGCGACCTGTCGTAAGAACAAATAAGGAATCCGAACTCCGGAAGGAGGCGGTCCTGGACACATAAATGCGTACAGCTCTCACGAGATCCAGAGTATGGAGGTCGCGCTCCACCTGATGAACGGGAGCGGGGCAAAATGATGGGAGAACAATCTCCTGGTTCAGGTGAAAAGTTGAAACCACCTTCGGCAAGAATTCTGGCCGTGGGCGCAACACCACCTTGTCTTGGTGAACCACCAGAAAGGGTGACTTGCACGATAGTGCAGCCAATTCTGAGACCCTCCTTAGAGACGTAATCGCCACCAGAAAGGCCACTTTCTGGGACAGACGAGATAGAGAAACGTCTCTCAATGGCTCAAACGGCGGTTTCTGTAATGCCGCCAGGACCATGTTAAGGTCCCAAGGGTCCAGAGGTCTCTTGTAGGGCGGAACCATCCGCGACACCCCCTGCAGAAATTGACGCACCTTCGGGAGGAGCGCCAATCGCCTGTCAAACAGCACCGAAAGTGCTGATACTTGACATTTCAAAGAGCCAAGGGACAATCCCAACTCCAAACCCGACTGTAAGAAAGCCAACAACGTCGGGATGGACAAGGGCCAAGGAGACCGTCCACCAGAGGCACACCAGGCAAAAAAGATCTTCCACGTCCGGTGGTACATCTTCCTGGAAACAGGCTTCCTAGCCCGATTCATAGTGGCCACCACTGTAGGGGAGAAACCCCTAGATGTCAGGAGCCAGGCCTCAAGAGCCATGCAGTCAATCTGAGGGCCCTGGAATTGAGGTGGAAGAATGGGCCTTGTGCGAGTAAATCTGCGCGTTCTGGAAGAGCCCACCTGTGTCCGCCTGACAGTTGCCACAGGTCCGGATACCAGGACCTCCTGGGCCAATCTGGAGCCACTAGAATGGCTATCCTGCACTCCGACCTGATCTTCCACAGGACCCTGGGAATCAGAGCCAGAGGAGGGAACACATACGGCAGTTGGAAGCTGGACCAACTCAGTATCAGAGCATCCGCCCCCAGGGACTGAGGATCCCACGATCTCGCCACGTACTGGGGCACCTGATGATTCAGCCTTGAGGCCATCAGATCCACGTCCGGAGTGCCCCATCTGCTGCAGATGTCCCGGAAGACGTCTGGATGCAGGGACCACTCTCCGGCGTCCATCCCCTGCCGGCTCAGGTAGTCGGCCTCCCAGTTCTCGACCCCTGGGATGTGAACTGCGGAGATCAAGCAGTCGTGTTCCTCCACCCACGATAGGATGCGGTGGACTTCGGCGAGGGCCTGAGCGCTTCTGGTCCCTCCCTGATGATTTATGTAGGCGACTGCCGTCGCATTGTCGGACTGTACCCGAATGGGTCGTCCTGCCAGGAATTTCTGAAACGCCAGGAGCGCCAGATAGACCGCCTTGATCTCCAGGACGTTGATCTGCAACGTCGACTCCGCCTGAGTCCAGAGGCCTTGAGCCCTGTGGTGTAAGAACACCGCGCCCCAGCCCTTCAGACTGGCGTCGGTGGTCACCACTAACCAAGAAGGTTTGAGGAAGGATCTTCCCCGTGACAAGTGACGTGGCTGTAGCCACCACTGCAGGGAGTCCCTGGTCGGTTGCGATAGTGCCACCAACCGATTCAGAGAGATCGCTCTCTTGTCCCACCGGCGAAGAATCTCCAGCTGGAGAGGACGGAGACGAAACTGTGCAAATGGCACCGCCTCTATTGCCGCTACCATGCGTCCCACCAGTCTCATCAATTCCCGAAGGGATGAGTGAGGTGACAGGAGAACGTGCTGTACTCCTGAGTGGATCGCCAGCTGCTTGGCCTGAGGTAGAGACACCAGGGCTGAGTCCGTGTGGAAATCCATGCCCAGATATGTCAATGACTGGGTCGGAACCAGGGTCGACTTCTGAGTATTGAGAAGCCACCCGAACTGTTCCAGAGACCTCATGGTCGCTTCCAGGCTCACCCGACAAAGGTCTTCCGATGGCGCCCTGACCAATAGGTCGTCCAGATAGGGTATGACGGCGTGACCCTGCACATGCAGGAGAGCCATCATAGATGCCATCACCTTCGTGAACACCCTTGGTGCAGAGGCCAACCCGAAGGGTAGGGCCACAAATTGGAAATGTTCGTCCCCCACTGCGAATCGTAACCAGCGTTGATGAGCCGGTGCAATGGGCACGTGAAGGTAAGCGTCCCTGATATCGATGGACGCTAGGAAGTCCCCCTGCGACAGAGCCGCGATAACGGAACGTAGGGATTCCATGCGGAACTTCCGCACCAACACGTGATGGTTGAACAATTTTAGGTCTAGGACCGGTCGAAAGGAGCCGTCCTTCTTTGGGACAATAAAGAGGTTGGAGTAAAAACCCCTGAACCTCTCTGCCGTGGGCACTGGGACCACTACTCCGTCTCTGCGGAGTCCCTCCAACACCCGGAGAAAAGCCTGAGTCTTTTCTGGGGATGGAACAGACCGATGGAATCGGGATAATGGTTTTGACGTCAGCTCTATCCTGTAACCTCGCGAGACTACGTCTCGAACCCACTGATCTTGAACGTGAAGTAGCCACTTGTCCTGAAAGCGAGACAAGCGGCCCCCCACCTGTGGGGAGGCAGGATGAAAGAGTGAGTCATGTAGAGGCGGGTTTGGGGGTGGTAGTTGCTGCCCCCGCCGGCTTCTTTGGACGACTCTTGGAGCGCCACTGAGAAGCGGGCTTGCCCCCTCGGTCCGTGCGAGCGGACGGTGCTGAAGACTGTGAGCCGGACCGAAAGGACCACTGCTTTGGGTTCCTCTTAACGGTATACCGTGGCTTAGGCTTATTCTGCGGTATCTTAGACTCAGCAGAATCCTTGATCAGCTTGTCCAGCTCTGTGCCAAAGAGTCTGTCACCAGAGAACGGAAGATTCTGCAGAATCTTCTTAGATGTGGCATCTGAGTCCCAAAGACGCAGCCACAACAACCTGCGGATCGCTATCGCATTGGCCGAAGCCACAGCTGAGCGAGTGGCAGTTTCCAAAGACGCCGTCCTGGCGTAGTCCGCATAGGCCCTTGCTCTCTCAGTGAGTGCCAGGACCTCCGGACTGGACCTTGCCAGGTCAGTGATACCATCCAAGCAGGTAGTAATCGCTTGTAAGGTCCAGACCGTGGCAAAATTAGGGGCAAATGAAGACCCCACAGCCTCATAGGAAGACTTGGCGAGTTGCTCGACCTGTCTATCCGTAGCATCCTTCAGCGAGGAGCTATCCGAGGCAGAGAAAAGGAGCGTGCAGCAATTCTAGTCATGGAAGCGTCCACCTTTGGAGACTGCGACCATTCCTGAAGCACCTCCTGGGGGAAGGGGAAGCGATTGTCCTTAGGTTTGCGGACATAGCGCCGCCCAGGGTGTAACCTGGGTGCTCTAACCACCCTTCCAAAATTAGTGTGGTCCATGAAGGATCCACTTGGTCTAGCCTCTGGCCGCAGCCATTGATAGACCTCCTTCGGGTGCACGACAACCTCTTCAGGGGGAGTCACGAGACGCAAGGTCTCATTGATGGAGGACACCAGATCCTCCACCCCGTCTGGAGGTTCAGACACAGACACAGACCCGAAGTTTGAACCCCCATCATCTTCCTCACCATCAGAGGAACGCTCCTCCTCAGAGAGAGCCTGGAGCTCGGGTGAATCCTCACGACGAGCCCGCTTAGGGGGTCTCACAGCAGAAGAGGGGGACACCCGGGGGTAACTGGAAGGAGCAGCTGGGTTTTCCAGTCTCCTATGAAGTGCCTCCAGTGACTGCGACATGGAGGATATCTGGGACAGCAGGGATTCATTGATCCTGTTCTGTGCTTCCCATGGCCCTGGGATTACCTGAATCTCAGGGTATAGCACCGGAGCTGCTGCTGCCTCAGCTGAGCCAGCCCGGGCTTCAGGGCGTCCGCAGTTATTGCAGGACCCCTCCACCAAAGTTCCCTTGCAGGTAGCACAGGTAATGGTGTTATCCGCCGCCTTAGCAGCATGCTTCTTAACTGAGGACATATCCACAGTAGGGGTTGAGGCCAAGGCCAATAGACAAAACAAACCGGGAATCCCGGTGGCTTACCGACCGCAGTAATGCGGTGGGAGGAAGCGGTGTGCGTGTGTGACCTCCGCGAGTTCCGGTCTCCCTCTGAAGTGCAGACACGTGCTGCCGTAGATCCCAGCCGGGAAGTGAGAGAGAAGATGGCCGCCGCCAGCATAGACGTGGGCTGCGCCGGGAACACGCGGGAAGCACACGCACACGCCCCCCGGTGACGTCACCGTAAGGGCTGCCTCTCCTCCTCCAAGCAGCCTCTGTAATGGAGGTGCTGGAGCCCGCAGCGCGGGAAAACAGTGCGAAATCATCATGCACACATACCCAGACTGTCATCACATACAAACATGCACAGTCTACGGCCTCAGCCCCTGTGACACACAGGGCGGTCAGCCAGGGTGACCCCAGCACAGGGTACACCGCCAGATCCGCGGACCCGAGGGTAACGCGCGGTCTGAGTGCCAGGACACATAAAGTGCCAGACACTACCCCCAGGCACCCAGGAGACACAGAGTGCCTCAGTGCCGGTCCGGTCTGTAAGCACCATTTAGGGAGGCCTCGGACGGGGGTGCAGCCCAGTCCGGAGTGTAAGCACCATTTAGGGAGGCCTCGGACTGGGCTGGCTCCAGTCCGGTCTGTAAGCACCATTTAGGGAGGCCTCGGACGGAGCGGAGCTGTGCAAGGCTCCCATCTCCCACTCTCCAGAGCCCCCAGAGAGGGATGGAAAGGAGCGCAACAGCGTACCGGGAGAACACCGAGTGTCCAGGCACTAGGCCCTCCGGTACCTCCACCAGCGTGTGCCACAAAGGGTGAGCGGGGAGGCTGTCGCAGGTCCCGACTAGGACCATATTACCTTGTCTTCAGACGCCATCACGTAAGTAGTGAGAGTGCAGTGAAGTGCAAGCAAAGCGTGATCCTCCGAGCACACTAAGTTTAAAACTGAGGATGTTCCCTGCGGTAGGGGTTTATAAGCGGAGGAGGCGGTGTCTACAAACTTGTAGTACCTAGTGTGACCTCCGGAGGGCAGCGCCCTAAACCCCATTGTCTGGGTCTCCCATTATGATGACCAGAAAAACATAAATTCCACAATTTGGATGTGTTAAAAAAAAATGTTCCTGTCCCGATATATTCTTATAAATTGTATCTGACTAAAATATTCTTATTAATGTGCCCCTGCATAATATATGTTTCTGGCCATGCAGGAACAGGTCGGATATACCACAGCTCCTGGGCAGGGAAGGAAGCAAAAGAGTTTTCAGACATTTCAGCCAGGGATCACAGCTGATTCTTTCTGTAAGGAAAAACATTTCATTGCCTGTTAAAAAAAACTTGTTTTACCTCACAGAAAGAATCAGATGCGATTCCCAGCTGTAATGGCTGTACACCGTGTTCCAAATTATTATGCAAATGTTCTTTTTCACTGATTTTCCTAAATGGTCGATGCAAATGACAGTGTATTAAAAGACATCACCCATTAGAGTATACATCAAATTTTATTGAAGAAACCTCCCAATGATAACAGTATAATCTTCAAAATTAAAAACACTCTAAATGCACTGTTCCAAATTATTAGGCACAATAGAGTGTCTAAACATTTGATATGTTTGAAAGAACTGAAAATGCTCATTTGTTGAATTTGCAGCATTAGGAGGTCACATTCACTGAAATAAAAAGCTATTTAACTCCAAAACATCCTAACAGGCCAAGTTAAATGTTAACATAGGAAACCTTCTTTGAGATCACCTTCACAATTCTTGCATCCATTGAACTTGTGAGTTTCTGGAGAGTTTCTGCTTGTATTTCTTTGCATGATGTCAGAATAGCCTCCCAGAGCTGCTGTTTTGATGTGAATTGCCTCCCACCCTCATAGATCTTTTGCTTGATTATACTCCAAAAGGTTCTCTATAGGGTTGAGGTCAGGAGAAGATGGTGGCCACACCATGAGTTTATCTCCTTTTATGCCCATAGCAACCAATGACACAGAGGTATTCTTTGCAGCATGAGATGGTGCATTGTCATGCATGAAGATGATTTTGCTCCTGAAGGCACGTTTTTGCTTTTTGTACCATGGAAGAAAGTTCTCAGTCAGAAACTCTATATACTTTGCAGAGGTCATTTTCACACCTTCAGGAACCTTAAAAAGGCTCTACCAGCGGTTTCCCAATGATTCCGGCCCAAAACATGACTCCTCCACCTCCTTGCTGACGTCGCAGCCTTGTTAGGACATGGTGGCCATCCACCAACCATCCACTGCTTCATCCATCGGTACCATCCAGGGTTGCTCGGCACCCATCAGTAAACAAGACTGTTTGACAATTAGTCTTCATGTATGTCTGGGCCCACTGCAACCGTTTCTGCTTGTGAGTAATGTTTAGGGGTGGCCAAATAGTAGGTTTATGCACCACAGCAAGCCTTTGAAGGATCCTACACATTGAGGTTCGAGGGACTCCAGAGGCACCAGCAGCTTCAAATATCTGTTTGCTGGTTTGTAAGGCCTTTTCAGCAGCTGCTCTCTTAATCCGATGAACTTGCCTGGCAGAAACCTTCCTCATTCTGCCTTTATGTGCACAAACTTGTTTGTGCTCAGAATCAGCCACAAATCTCTTCACAGTACGATGACCACGCTTAAGTTTTCGTGCAATATCTAATGTTTTCATCCCTTGTCCAAGGCATTGCACTCTGCTGCTTTTCGGCAGCAGAAAGATCCTTCTTCTTTCTCATGTTACTTGAAAAATGTGGCCTGCTCAATTTTGTGGAACATCCAGTTTTACTTTTATTGGGCTCACCTGCCAAACTAATTATCACAGGTATCTGAGATTGATTTCAATATCAATAAAGTGAGCAGCACGGCTGGTGTGGCAGCGTGCAAATCTATCCAAGCATTTCTCCCATTTGCTTATTCAATGAACCAAAAAAGGAAAGCAGCACTCCAAGTCAAATTTCCAGATTCTGCCTTTATTAGGCCATCAGGTGCAGTGTGCGACGTTTCAGGCTCAGTCGCCTTTCTTCTAGCCAAAGAAACTTCCTCCTCTGCCCAGGAGCTGTGGTATATTCGACCTGTTCCTGCGTGGTCGGACACATCCATTACACAGGGGTACATTGATAAAGATTATCTTGGGACAGAAACATTTTTTTTTTTTTTAAGACATCTAGTTGTGGAACTTATTCTTATGCTAAGATCTATTAACTAAAGTGATAGTCAAGAAATAGCTGATAATTCTGCAGTCCCTCTAAAGGGTCCGTTACACGCTGCGATGTGGCAGTGATCCGAACAACAAAGTGGATCGCTGCCACATCGTGAACTGATCGCTGGTGAGCTGTCCCACAGGCAGATTCACCAGCAATTAGGACCAGCGAGAACGCTGGTAACCATGGTAAACATTGGGTAACTAAGCTGAGCGCGGCAATAAGTTACCCGGTGTTTACCCTGGTTACCAGCTCCCAGCAATTGTTGTGCGGCGCTGGGAGCTCGTTCATCGTTGGTCTCCCGTTGTCACACACGCCGATGCTGGGCGCCTGGCCATAAATCTAATGATCAACAACTTATCGATGATCATTGATACTGTCACACACAACAATGTCTTTACGACATCGCTGCAACGTCACCAAACCGGTGACGTTGCAACGATATCATTCACGATATCGTTGTGTGTACCGGGTCCTTAAGGGACTGCAGATTTATCAATCTTCCCAACGGCTGAACTGTGCGCTGCGAGGATTCACTGTTATGTAATCCGGCAACAACACGATTGGCGGGCGTGGCCTCACTCAATAAAAGTATATGGAGCGGGTGTGTCTGACTTTAGGAAGTCACCGTCTAGTGAGTTCTGCCTTGCTACATAACTTGTATTGAACAAGTCCGCACCCACTATTAAAGAGCTCTGTCCAGGAACATGCATACCACATAACTGCGGTCCGTTCATGGTTTAGAAACCTCGAATTCTCACAGCGCTGGAAGGATTGATAAGTCTGCAATCACATAAAGTGAATATACAATTATTCATGACATTTAAATTACGTGAATTTAAAAAAATTCAATCTAATTCAATTTCCCATATCACCAAATTAAAAAACAAAGAGAATTTTGTTTACGTACCGTAAATTCTTTTTTCTTTAATCATCAATGGGAGACCCAGACAATGGGGTTTAGGGCTCCGCCCTCCGGAGGTCACACTAGGTACTACAAGTTTGTAGACACCGCCTCCTCCGCTTATAAACCCCCACCGTAGGGAACATCCTCAGTTTAGTCCATAAGCTGCGAGGAGAAAAATGAACCACACCCGAAACATCGGGAAGAATACCGTGCACAGACGGTTTGAACAATCCCGGAAAAACACTGTCTCAACAGAGAACAGATCAAATGCAAACATGCAACGGAACAACTGGGTGGGTGCTGGGTCTCCCATTGATGATTAAAGAAAAAAGAATTTACGGTACGTAAACAAAATTCTCTTTTTTCTGGTCATCATAATGGGAGACCCAGACAATGGGGATGTCCTAAAGCAATACCCCAGGGCGGGAAGAGTTCCTCAACAAGACGGATAATACACGGTCCCCCTTAAAGGTGGGCAACCGCCGCCTGGAGGACCCGCCTGCCCAAATTTGCATCCGCAGAGGCATGGGCATGCACCATATAGTGCTTTGAGAAAGTGTGCAGGCTGGACCAGGTGGCCGCCTGACACACCTGTAGAGCAGATGCTCGATGTCGCAAGGCCCATGAGGCACCTACAGCTCTAGTAGAGTGTGCCTTCAAACCCACCGGGAGAGGCAAACCAGAAGACCGGTATGCCTCCTGAATGGGAGCCTTGATCCATCTGGCCAAGGTCGACTTCGAAGCCGCGGACCCCTTACAGCGACCCATCGTGAGGACAAATAAGGAATCCGAACTCCTAAAGGAGGCGGTCCTGGACACATAAATGCGTACAGCTCTCACGAGATCCAGAGTATGGAGGTCGCGCTCAACCTGATGAACGGGAGCGGGGCAAAATGATGGGAGAACAATCTCCTGGTTTAGGTGGAAAGTTGAAACCACCTTCGGCAAGAATTCAGGCCGCGGGCGCAACACCACCTTGTCTTGGTGAACCACCAGAAAGGGTGACTTGCACGAAAGTGCAGCCAATTCTGAGACCCTTCTCAGAGACGTAATTGCCACCAGAAAAACCACCTTCTGGGACAGACGAGAGAGAGAGATGTCTCTCAGTGGCTCAAACGGCGGTTTCTGCAGTGCCGCCAGGACCATGTTGAGGTCCCAAGGGTCCAGAGGTCGTCTGTAAGGCGGAACCACCCGAGACACCCCCTGCAGAAATTGACGAACCTTCGGGAGGAGCGCCAAGCGCCTGTCAAACAGCACTGAAAGTGCTGATACTTGACCTTTCAGAGAGCCAAGGGATAATCCCAACTCCAAACCCGACTGTAGGAAGGCCAACAATGTCGGGATGGACAAGGGCCACGGTGAGCGTCCACCAGAGGCACACCAGGAGAAAAAGATTCTCCACGTTCTGTGGTATATCTTCCTGGAGACAGGTTTCCTTGCCCGATTCATCGTGGCAACCACCGTAGGAGAGAAGCCCCTGGAGGTCAGCAACCAGGCCTCAAGAGCCATGCAGTCAATCTGAGGGCCTTGGAATTGAGGTGGAAGAATGGGCCTTGCGCGAGTAGATCTGCGCGTTCTGGAAGAGCCCACCGGTGTCCGCCTGACAGTTGCCAGAGGTCCGGGTACCAGGACCTCCGGGGCCAATCTGGAGCCACTAGAATGGCTACTCTGCATTCTGTCCTGATTTTCCACAGAACCCTGGGAATCAGAGCCAGAGGCGGGAACACATATGGCAGCTGGAAGCTGGACCAACTCAGGATCAGGGCATCCGCCCCCAGAGACTGAGGATCCCAAGATCGTGCCATGTATTGGGGTACCTGATGATTCAGCCGTGAGGCCATCAGATCCACGTCCGGAGTGCCCCATTTGCTGCAGATGTCCCGGAAGACGTCTGGATGCAGGGACCACTCTCCGGCGTCCATCCCCTGTCGGCTCAGGTAGTCGGCCTCCCAGTTCTCGACCCCTGGGATGTGAACTGCGGAGATCAGGCAGCCGTTTTCCTCCACCCAGGCTAGAATGCGGTGGACTTCGGCGAGGGCCTGAGCACTTCTGGTCCCTCCCTGATGATTTATGTAGGCGACGGCCGTCGCATTGTCGGACTGAACCCGAATGGGTTGTCCTGACAGGAATTTCTGAAACGCCAGGAGCGCCAGATAGACCGCCTTGATCTCCAGCACGTTGATCTGTAACGCCGACTCCGACTGAGTCCAGAGGCCTTGAGCCCTGTGGTGCAAGAACACCGCACCCCAGCCTTTTAGACTGGCGTCGGTGGTCACCACTAACCATGACGGTTTTAGAAAGGACCGGCCCCGTGACAGATGAAGTGGCTGGAGCCACCACTGAAGGGAGTCCCTGGTCGATTGTGACAGCGTCACCAGCCGATTCAGAGAAATCGTCCTTTTGTCCCATCGGCGAAGAATCTCCAACTGGAGAGGACGGAGGCGAAACTGTGCGAAAGGCACCGCCTCTATCGCCGCTACCATGCGTCCCACCAGCTTCATCAACCCCCGTAGGGAAGATTGTGGTGACAGGAGAACATTCTGCACTCCTGATTGGATCGCAAGCTGTTTGGCTTGAGGTAGGGACACCAGGGCTGAGTCCGTGTGGAAGTCCATGCCCAGATATGTCAAAGACTGGGTCGGAATCAGGGTCGACTTTGGAATATTGAGAAGCCACCCGAACTGTTCCAGAGACTTCATGGTCACCTCCAGGCTCACCCGACAAAGGTCTTCCGATGGCGCCCTGACCAGCAGGTCGTCCAAATAGGGAATGACGGCGTGTCCCTGCACATGCAGGAGAGCCATCATTGAGGCCATCACCTTTGTGAACACTCGCGGTGCCGAGGCTAGCCCGAATGGCAGTGCCACAAATTGGAAGTGTTCTTCCCCCACTGCGAATCTCAACCAGCGCTGATGAGCCGGTGCAATGGGCACGTGAAGGTAGGCGTCTCGAATATCTATGGACGCCAGGAAGTCTCCCTGTGACACAGCCGCGATCACGGAGCGCAGGGATTCCATACGGAACTTCCGAACCAACACGTGGCGGTTGAACAACTTGAGGTCCAGAACCGGACGAAAAGAGCCGTCCTTCTTTGGGACAATAAAGAGGTTGGAGTAAAAACCCCTGAACCTCTCTCCCGTGGGTACTGGGACCACCACTCCGTCTCTGCGGAGTCCCTCCAACACCAGATGAAAAGCCTGAGCCTTTTCCGGGGATGGAACAGACCGATTGAATCGGTGTGCCGGCTGTGACGTCAGCTCTATCCTGTAGCCTTTTGAGACTACGTCTCGGACCCACTGGTCTTGAACGTGGATAAGCCATCTGTCCTGGAAAAGAGACAGGCGGCCCCCCACCTGTGGGGAGACAGGATGAAGGAGCGAGTCATGCCGAAGCGGGTTTAGGGGTGGCAGCTGCAGCCCCTGCCGGCTTCTTTTGGCGACTTTTGTTGCGCCACTGAGTGGAGGGCTTGCCCCCACGGTCCGCGCGAGCGGACGCCGCTGATGACTGCGAGCTGGGGCGAAAGGACCACTGTTTTGTGTTCCTTTTCACGGAATACCGTGGCTTAGGCTTATTCTGCGGTATCTTAGACTCAGCAGAATCCTTTATCAGCTTGTCCAGCTCGGTGCCGAAGAGCCTGTCACCAGCAAACGGAAGATTTTGCAAAATCTTCTTAGACGTGGCATCTGAGTCCCAAAGACGCAGCCACAACAACCTGCGGATCGCTATAGCATTGGCCGAAGCCACAGCCGAGCGAGTGGCAGTTTCCAAAGTTGCCGTCCTGGCGTAATCCGCATAAGCCCTTGCTCTGTCGGTGAGTGTCAGGACCTCTGGGCTGGCCCTAGCTAGATCAGAGATACCATCCAAGCAGGAGGTAATCGCTTGTAGGGTCCAGACCGCGGCAAAATTAGGGGCAAATGAAGACCCCACAGCCTCATAGGAAGACTTGGCGAGTTGCTCGACCTGTCTATCAGTAGCATCCTTCAATGAGGAGCTATCAGAGGCAGAAAACAAGGAGCGTGCAGCAATCCTAGTCATGGAAGCGTCCACCTTAGGGGACTGTGACCATTCCAAAAGCACCTCCTGAGGAAAGGGAAAGCGAAGGTCCTTAGGTTTACGGACATAACGCCGCCCAGGATGTAACCTGGGTGCTCTAATCACCCTTCCAAAATTAGTGTGGTCCATAAAGGACCCACTTGGTCTCGCCTCCGGCCGCAGCCATTGATAGACCTCCTTGGGGTGAACAGTCACCTCCTCAGGAGGAGTGACCAGACGTAATGTCTCATTGATGGAGGACACCAGATCCTCCACCCCATCTGGAGGTTCAGAGACAGACCCGAGAGTAGAACCCCCATCATCTTCCTCACCATCAGAGGAACGCTCCTCCTCAGAGGGAGCTTGGAGCTCTGGAGAGGCCTCACGAGCTCGCTTAGGGGGTCTCACAGAAGAAGTAAGAAGCACCCGGGGGTAACTGGGAGGAGTAGCTGGGTTTTCCAGCCTCCTATGAAGTGCCTCCAGGGATTGCGACATGGAGGACATCTGGGACAGCAGAGATTCATTTATCTTATTCTGCGCTTCCCATGTCCCTGGGATCACCCGAACCTCAGGGTACAGACCCGCAGATTCTGATTCAACAGTAACTGTCCGGGTCTCTGGGCGTCCGCAATTATTGCAGGACCCCTCCACCAGTGAACCGTTGCATGTAGCGCAGGTAATGGTGCCATCTGCCGCCTTAGCAGCATGCTTCCTTACTGAGGACATCGCCACAGTAGGGGGAAATAAGCCAAGTTGTAACAAACAAACCGGAGATCCCGGTGGCTTACCGACCGCAGTAAGCGGTAGGAGGAAGCGGTGTTCGTGTGTGACCTCCGCGAGTTCCGGTCTCCCCTGGAAAGTGCAGACACACGCTGCAGCCAGATCCCAGCCGGGAAGAGAGGGAGAAGATGGCCGCCGACAGTAAAGTCATAGGCGTGGCCAGGAACACGCGGGAGAACACAAAACACGCCCATCGGTGATGTCACCGTAAGAGCTGCTTCCTCCTCCTCCAGGCAGCCTCAGTAATGGAGGTGCCAGAGCCCGCAGCGCGGGAAAAGAGTGTGTAACAATACACATACACACACCGACTGCATGCACAAAACAAACATCAGCAGTCTACAGCCTCAGCCCCTGAGACACACAGGGCGGTCAGCCAGAGTGACCCCAGCACAGGGTACACCGACAGAACCGCGGACCCGAGGGTAACCGCGCGGTCTGAGTGTCATGACACCAAGTGACAGACACTACCCCCAGGCACACAGGAGACACACCAGGTGCCTCAGTGCCGGTCCGGTCTGTAAGCACCTTTAGGGAGGCCTCGGACGGGGGTACAGCACCAGTCCGGAGTGTAAGCACCATTTAGGGAGGCCTCGGACTGGGCTGGCTCCGTCCGGTCTGTAAGCACCATTTAGGGAGGCCTCGGACGGAGCGGAGCTGTGCAAGGCTCCAGGCTCCCCCCCTCCAGAGCCTCCATGGAGGGATGGAAAGGAAGGAGCTCGACAGCGTACCGGGAGAACAGCAAGTGTCCAGGCTAAAAAGCCCTCCGGTACCTCCACCAGCGTGTTCCACAAAGGGTGAGCGGGGAGACTGTCGAGGGTCCCGACCGGGACCATTTACCTTGTCTTCATACGCCATCACGTAAGCTGTGAGAATGCAGTGAAGTGCAAGCAAAGCGTGATCCTCCGAGCACACTAAGTTAAAAACTGAGGATGTTCCCTACGGTGGGGGTTTATAAGCGGAGGAGGCGGTGTCTACAAACTTGTAGTACCTAGTGTGACCTCCGGAGGGCGGAGCCCTAAACCCCATTGTCTGGGTCTCCCATTATGAGGACCAGAAAAAAACAATTTTAATTGCCACTTCCAGTTCTGTAGCGATAATATTTTAGCAGTCTCACCATCATTACAGTGACAGATGACATCTCAATATAGAGTTGATAACATGGGTTCCACTGCTCATAATAGACAATGGCCACAGCTCACCTCCTCCCCCTCCCTGCACAATGACCATTGTTTAGAAAGCTCTATAATAGAATATAGAAGTTGATGGAAAAATAATTTAAAAAAAAACGTTATAACTCTTGAAAGAAAGTAAGAAAAAAAATTAATGCGCAAGTGTGAAAAATTGCCATCAAGGGATTAAAATGAATGCCCAGATTGGACATTATGATATGGGTCCTGCTGCTGGACAGTGATTATTGCACACTGCCAATTCAATGTAATGGCTATTTATTGTTTTGTACCTGAGATAGAGACACCGTCTTCTGCATAAGAGTCTTAGTTTTCTTAAATCCGGGGTCACTTTCTGCCAGTACATTCATGGTCTTTTTTCCGATAAATTCCAAAGCATCAAGGCCACCGCTCAACACAGATTTACCCTAGAAAATGTGAATATGTGCACAATTAATGGTAACTGGGCTGTAATACAAGAATACATGTTAAAGGGAATGCAGTTAAAATTAGATGATATATGCATTTTTAAAAAACGTGGCCAATCTTTTTTTTTTTTATATTATGATGTTTATTAAAAGTTTAGGATCACCTTTATTTTTTTTTTTTTTTTTTTTTTTTTTAATCTATCCTACTGTAATTTTAAGCATTAGATAACCACTGAAGGTATGAATGCTGATTGTGACTAATCAGAAATATCCAAGAGAAGAAGTGATAGTAACACTGAGCTCCCGACATCCTCTCTAGAAGCAGTATTTATAATGAGAGAACTATACTAAAAAATCCTGTGTTTACAGTAGTGTTTAGTAGACCTTAAGGGTACCTTTACACACCGCTACAACAAGGTGGAAACAGCCGGGTTGATGAGACAAATGTTTCTTGCACCGCCAAATCAACCCGAGGTAGCGGCGTGTAAAGGCGGTTGTTTCCACCCGTCACTTTCGGCACCTGTTTCAGAGCCAAGCTCTAAAACAGGTTGATTTCAACCCGGTGGTAACGGCGTGTAAATACGGTAGGGTAAGGTTTATTCGTCACCTAGATAACTCCCCGAGGCGTGACACAGCCTCCGGGAAACCGCACCTCTTCAGCGATCATTGGTGGAAGCTCCTGCGTTGCGATTGGTTGTCGCTGCATAGGGCGGCATATTTAAGGAGCTGACCAGTCACACTACACAATTGCTCGAGCGTCATGTATTAGTCAGCCTCCTGTGCTGGCTGGCCAATCATGATGCTATTGCTTTGTCCTATCAGTGTACGAAATTCTCGTAATCCACAATTGTGGCACGCCTATGTGTTGTCCCTGCTGCCCCAGGTCCTCCCATATTACCTTGCTGTAGTGGCGTGTAAATGAGATAAGGTGCTCTACAGAAGGTAACTTTAGGCACCCGGAGGTGCATCCAGAGATAGATTCAACCTTCTGTAGAGCACCTTGTAGCGGCGTGTAAAGGCGGTGCGGGTACCGTTTGTAACCGTTGCTGCGTGCTCGTGCACGTGAAGCACCCAGTTGTTTCCACCATGCTGTAGCGGCGTGTAAAAGGTACCCTTACAGGTAATGTATCAGTAGATATTATAAAGCCATTTATTCCATGGCGCTTAACATGTGAAAAGGGGTATCCATAGACAAGTTCAATAATTATGAGCAATACAAGGCACAGACATGTACAGGGGGAGAGAGGACCCTGCCCGCGCGGGCTCACAGTCTACAAGAGATGGGTGAGGACAAAGTAAGAGAGAAGAGCGGACCCTACCCGTGAGGGCTCACAGTCTACAAGGGATGGGTGAGGATACAGTAGGTGAGGAGAAAGGACCCTGCCCACTAGGACACACAATCTACAAGAAGCAAGAAAACTTGGAGTTATATTGCTTGCAAAAGATTTATAAATGTTTATTACATCAGACAGACAGTAACATGTAAAAAGTGATTGCTGCAAGATAAAAGTAGTGACACAGGAGCCTGCAGGTGTCTCAATGTAAAACAGTGTAAAACAGAGAGAAACAAATATATGTCAAACAAATATTCTGTCAGTCTGGCACAGTCTCATGTGGTTAGTGCCATATACAATGCATAAGAACAGCATGTGGAGATACATAAAAAATCATTATCTGGCATAATAGCTTTACATAGTAAACACACATGAATGTCAAATGCAATGAATAACCAATGGCTTGTCTAGTATGGGTCACATACTGTATATCACAAAAACTCAAAGGAGTGAAAGCATGATTTTTTAATAGTCATAGACTAGCCATCGCATATAAGGATGTAGAATGACACTGATTGCATTAATTATGGCCAAATAGATAGACAACTTGGCTAACCTGAAAGTACCTAATGTCAAATGAAATCACAGAGCAGCGGTATTGACACTATAGGACATGCACAGTACACATAAAAAGATTTTAACGGCTTAAGACATAAGTACAACGTTTAACTCTTTCACCCTGTGGCTCACAGCAGTAAGATCAGCCGGGCTTTAACCCCCGATGAACTGGGAACACCCGACATACGTTTCACGTCCTTATTGTTGGTGCTTAATCGTGGGGAATGGATACTGAAGGTGAGAGAGGACCCTACCTGCAAGGGCTCAGTCTACAAGGGATAGGTCAGGATACATTAGGTGAGGAGAGAAGACCCTGCCTGCGAGGACTCACAGTCTACAAGGGATAGGTGAGGATACAGTAGGGGAGGAGAGAAGACCCTGCCTGTGAGGGCTCACAGTCTACAAAGGATGGGTGTGGTTACACTCTGTAAATTTTGCAATCCTTTCAATTCATAAGATGCTAAAAAAAATACTAATAGCAGTCACTAGTCATCTGTGATAATGGATCATACTTATGCTTTATAATACTGGCAGACAGCACTTGTAATGCACTCAAAATTGCAAAGTGCAAGAAGATGTCCCATATTCCTGATTATCATCAGAGTGTATCATCTGTGATTTATGGAATTATCTGTTACGAGGTCCAAGACGTAATAACTCACCGTGCTCTGTACAGCATTAGTTAGAGCGGAAAATACACCACGACCTGCAGTAGGTGAAGTGGGTTCGACTGGGTCATCGCCCTTTTCTGTTGATACTGTAAGTAAATGGAGAAAGAGTATATTCTATAGCAACACATCAACATTCAATAAGATGTACGTCAGTCAGTTATTTATGCCTAATTTTTTTTATGAAAGGGAATCTGTCAGGTCATATGTAACTGGATATCATTTTCTAATTCCTCTTGTGAAGCACTCTTTATTCATGTATTTCTTTTATTTATGCTCACCTCCAATCCTCTGTAAACTGCTAAATAAAAGATTAATTCCATCTGTCAATCACAGTGAGTGATCACTTACTATGAATATTCATGTAGCAAAGTCACTGCCTTCTCTGATTTGCAAGCACAAACCAAAGGGCTCTGTATCCTGCTGTCTACTCTCCTTGTATAGAAAATGAAACTGAAACCAGCAGTGGTTCACAGAGCATAGCTGTTGAGAAGGAGTGAATAATAAATGAACCATTACATACTGTGACTACTCACAAGTCTGGTTAATTACTTTTTTTGCTGAAGATAGCTGCCTGCTGGGTGTGAAGATGCTTATATCAAGGGAACTACAAAGGGTACAGTAATGATTTTTACATATTCTGAAAGGTCTGTCCGAGCACTATTCAAGGGTACTATTAATATCATACTAAAAAATGACCTGACAGAGTCCATTAAGGTTGCAAGACTTTTTGGATACTGAAGAACTGCAAGAAAAAATGATGTAGTCAAGTCTGGGACTCTAGAAAATAATATATTAACGCTATGGCCCACATCAATATAAAAAGACAGTGTAAAGGTAAATGTTAAGATTGACAAGGGTTGTTCTATTAGCTTATTTTGACAACCTGCAGTTATTCTTTGTACTTGCTTTTTTCACAATTATGGAGCTAGAGTCATTGCCTACTAGTGGATAAATGAAAGCACACTCCCGTGCAATCTAAGTGCACTGCGATGGTCAATTCTGGATTTGGTGAATGTCCAGAGAATGATACAGTCTAGAATGCATAGTGTCTACTGTGAAATTTGGTGGGGGAGGGATAACAGTGTAGTTCTAATTCTAAAGTCCGCTTCACACGTATGATAATCGTTAACGATATTGTTGAAACGTACAGATTTGTGAACGTTCTAACGATATCGTTAGTGATCGTTGCGTGTACACGAACTGATGTAGGATGTAAAAATCGTTGGAACGTTCATCAAAAATTTGAGATCCGGACCTCAAATCTATCGTTCGTTGTCCAAATAACGTCATGGGAAGAAGCAACATCGTTCAGTGTGACACCTTTGTGAACGATATCGTTCACATTTCTCCTATTCCTGCCGCTTTCTAAAATCGTTCAAACGATCTACTGCAAAAAGCTGGAGCGTTGCCAAATTTAAGATCATTAACGATATCCTTGCTGTGACAATGCACTATCGATGTAGGAAGGATCGAGATCACGTCATACCTAACGATCTCATTCACCTATATCTTAGCATGTGAAGCGGCCTTAAGATATTTATCTAGGCCCCTTATTTCCAGGAAAGGGTAATGCTCAATTGAATAGAAGCTGATCTACGGTTCTACACAGTGAATTTACACCAACATGCGAACGTGAACGCACTAGCAGCAGAGATGAGGATTGGCTTTACAATTTTAACGGGGGCAAAACATAAGGAATGAGAGGAGATTGTTCAAATAGTGGACAACTCCTTTAAGGCAGTGAAAAAAGACAAATTTCCTAGAGGAACCCACATCAGCAAAGAAATTTTTGGTGAGTTTTTTGTTTCCTGAACAGTCTTTGAAGCAAGTTGGATGAGTTTTGCCCTGAGTAGTTTTTTGCTGCCTTTGGATTGGACAGCACCTTGTTTGGAGCAGATTCTGTTAGCAGGGCTCAAAAACAAAAAATGAACAGCAAAGTGGTTTTACATATAAAAGAATAGGAAGAGGAATCAAATGTTGCACTTTTGTTTTTAAAGTGGACAAAAAAAAAAAACTGTTCCGTATGCACCAAATGACACAATGGCGATATTCACTGAATGTGACAGTAGTGTTAGTGAATTTATGGAGTTGTCCTTATTTTCAAAAGAATAAAACTCTACCTGATACTATATGGTCTTACTGGACAGATTATGAGGTATATTCACCTTCGTCTCCAGCTTCACATGCCCTGATCTCGCCACTTTCCTCAGACTCAGAAGTTCTGGCTCTCAATGTGACTCCTGCTTTTTCTTTCACTGCAGATATTCCATGTCCTAGTGAAACATAAATCACATTTATGAAGATGCTATAATTAAATTATGTACATAAAAACAAAGCAAAGGAAAGGCATCATTCAGACAAAGCGTTTGTGCTCTGTTTTTTGTTGATCTGTTTTTGGTGCAGTTTCTGCACCAAAGATGGATCCGTTTGCATCACAAACATCATCCATTTATGTTGCTTTTTTCCTCCATTTTCAGGGGACACAGACAGTAGGACACATATATACACACTCTTTCTTACCCTCTCCACGATCTCACGGTGAGCCCTGGCAATGTCTTTCTTTCGGGCACGGCAGGACCTGTGAGTAGTACGAGTACTTCCAGGACCTTGGTCATGTGACTCTCAGGCTGAGTTACATGAGCAGGTCCTGTCAGTACAGTACCCGCAGGTCATGCTGATGCCCAGAAGGATCACCTTGTCGGGGCTCGCTGGGGAGGGTAAGAAATGGAGTGTTGGTAGTGAGGAAAGCGCAGCAGAAAAACGGAGCAATAATTGAAATGTTCATTATTTTCTGGATGTGCTTTCTGCACCACTAACACAGCAGGCAAAAACGCTGAGGTCTGCACAGCTAATTTGAAAATACCATTCACTTTGCTGGCAGATGCAGTTGACATGCCCCCCTCAGGGCCGTGTGGTACTCAGAACCAGGTCGAATAGTTCTTTGTGGAAGTCACGGGCCCGTGACCCTGCTCCGTGGCCCTGGCCATGTCATAAAATGGGGGATGATTACATAGAAAAAGGTGTGACGCCACCCGTGGTATTCGGCAATTGGATGGCCAACGCTGCGGTTTTGATCCACTGAGGTGGTTGGTGATGCAGCAAAGATATTACAGCTCTCCACAGGTAGAGCAAGGCCCCAGGGCAATGATAAAGTCTATTTGAGGATAGTTACTGATGGAACAGGCAGGTTATACAGTAAATAAATCTGAGGACACAGCAAGGTGCAATCTTCACATTTTACTCACAGTTCTCCAGGTTACAACAACCAGCTGGGTGCTGTGTCTTCCAGGTCAGGGCTCCAGCCAACTCTAGGGTAACTTGGGTGCACTTTACTGGGACCCCTTTCTCATGTGCTTTTCCAGGTCGTCTCACTACACTGGTTCTCGCCCTCCTGCCCTGCACCTCACACACAGTGTCCCAAGCCAGCAGTCCTGTCAGGCAACGTCTTCCTTGTCCCCTTGACCCTATGTGGCTGCCTTTTTAGAAATTGTGCGCGGATGTGGCTGTTGCACTTACAGATACCACAGCCTCCGGTTTGCTAGTTGAGTCTTACAGTCTCTCCACTAGACTGAAGCTGGTCCCCACTGCGACCAGGTCCCTCCACCCGACGATAGTCGGCGTGGATTCGGGCACCATGAGGGTCCGCCAATGGTGTGACGTGGCCTTAAGATTACACCCAACAATTGATCATCAGTTCCTTGCCATTGTGAGGCTTCAAGCAGGATGTTCTCAGACAGAAGTGGCCACTGAGCTTAGTATCACAGTGTCATTAGTAAGTTAAAACACAGATACAGAGACTGGTAGAGTCATAGAAAGGCATAGTTATAGATGTCTTTTGGCCACACTGATTACTGCTTCATTGAGAACAATGCCCTGCAAAACCAGATGATGAATGCCACACAACTCTAAGCACATTAAAGAGGACCTGTCACCCCCCTGCTGCATGGCAAAGTAAATGCAGCACTGAATGCAGGATGTATGCTCCATTAAGGGAAGGCGTCCCCCATGGCTCTAGCCCCTCTGTACCCCGAGGAATACACCATAGAAAGCTTACAGATAACTAGTCTAATGGGTGGGATCTTATTACCAGCTCTTCGCCGCTGGCACAGTCCTCTAGCTTCCTCAGTGTTTGTTCCTCCCCCTCTATGTGAATGCCGCCACCTCCTGTTCTGCCCTCCTCTGTCAATCACGCTGCTGCGCAGAGCAGAATGTGTGACGTCAGCAGCAGAGCCCGCCCTGCTTTATGCAAACAGCAGGGCGGGAATCTGGCACCAGATGTGTATGCAGTGTGTGGAGCGGAATACAGATATCCCTGACAACCAGCATATATCATGTTTAGATACAGTCTAGTGGGGACAACTTCTGAAAGATTTTCTTCCAGATTTCACATATGAAGTATATTTGAAAGTTTATAACAATTTGCTCTACATTACTATTAAGTAAAAATGTAAACAGTGATTACTCTTTAAGGTTCAGATCCACATCCTTGAATGGAGGCTACTTGAAGACAGATTCAGAATCCCAGTGTGTAGGCTGAAGGTTGATATTCCAGGGTTATAATGAAAAGTGACTACCATGGCGGGCCATCTAATGCTTATAGGACTTCATGAGAGAAGGTTCTGGGCTACTAAGTTTCAGCATCCAATCCTTTTATTATCTCGGGAGATAAGCATCCAGCTCAAGTATGGGAGAGTCGGGTGATGTGTGACCGGCTCTAGATGGACTCACCTACAGTTGCACTGGCTGATGACAGGAGAGACTTGCCCCATGTTCCCCAGGTGCTCCAAGTGCTTTCCTTAGGAGACGCCTCTGGGTCCTGAAACATAGATGAGGGATTATTCTGAATAACCTTTACATTGGATTATCAAAATAATCAGTATAGCACTACAGCACATGATAGGATAAATCTTCTTAAAGCACACTTAATGAATGCATATTGTAAACCAGAACTGGTTCCAGATTAAAAAGAAAAAAAAAAAAAAAGAAAACCTTCAAGTACAGCAGGAAAACTATACAGGTCTGAACAAGGACCCAGGATGTATTTACATGGTCTGGTCTTATTTTACACATGGATGTTTGACACCCAATCTGTATATCTACGTTTGAGGCCAGAAAACGGTGTTAGCCAATTTTGTCAAGGAACTCATAGCGAAGAGGATGTTTTCCCTGCAGTGGTTGCATTGTGTTACATGAATGATCATCCTTGTAATACCAGGAAAGCTCCAGTCGGTCAGGACAGCAGCCACTGTCATGGATCTGCTCTTTGTTTTGGTTCACTTAGGAGAGTTACGAGCGAGCAATCACCTCTCCGATTCTATCTGCCGTATTATGGCATATAAACAGGGCTTGCTTTCATGAAAAAACCCTTTAAAGGGATCTGTCACCAGGTTTTTGCCACTAAATCTGAGAGCAACGTAAGGTAGGGGCAGAGACCGTGATTCCAGCAATTTGTCACTTACTGCGCGGCTTACTGTAGTTTTGATAAAATCACACTTTTTGTCAACAGAGGAATATTATAAGTAAACTGCTGCCATATAGTCCTCCTCATTCATGTGTTCGGTATAATCCCATCCCCACCACCGATTGGTGGCTTTCTGCCCATGAACATTATACACAGAAAGCTGCCAATCAATGGTGTGGGCAGGGTTATACAGAGCTCAGCATTCAGAGAACTTCTACATCTGCAGCAGATAAAACAGTGATCAAAACTGTAACAACCAGACCTTGATACATTGCTGGAATAGACCATGCTGCTCTGAAAAGGGGTAGCAAAACCTGGTGACAGATTCCTGTTTATATATTAGAATATATTCACGTGCCTTAAAGAGCTAATCTATACTGCGGCATACATACCAGATGTCTATTCTCCTCCTGCCCCCTTTGGGAGTCAGACGCTGGGTCTAAGTTGACGGTGTCACAACATTCCACCGGATCCAGTTGCGGTTGTTCCTTTGGTGATACTTGCTCTTCATAGTTCTGCGTTGGTTCAGCCTCTGGTATATTGTGGGGTTCTGTAGTTTGAGGATTATTTTCAGGGACTGACTCCTCATTACTGCTTATAACAAGATTTTCTATTTTCTCCAGATCGGTCCCAAGGCTCTCATCTTCTGCTTTGGCTCCTTCATTTGACATTTTGACTACTGGGAAAAGAAAAAAATATAAAATGAAAGACTGTAAAATTATTTTTTCTTTGAAGAATTATTTTTGGTGTTTATTGAATGCCTGTGCCCACAGTGCCCCTTTATGCCCTGCACTTGTCATTACTCATTTTGTCAGTTTTGCCTGGACTGTCCCCTATAGGACAATTACACGAGAACTTATGATGCCGATACTTTTGGAGATCAGACCAGTGGTCGGCATAAGATTTGTATCTGCAATACGGGTAAGTGATTCTTGCATAAAATTAGCCTTATGTGCAGGGCTGTGGAGTTGGTTAGCCACACATCTGATGACGACTCCGACATCTCCTTGAATCCGACTCCGAATCCACCCAATATGGACACAGACTCCGACTCCATAGCCCTGCTTATGTGTATGATCATGTTTAAAGACCCCATACACATTAAGCTAATGTCACCTGAACATACAGATATCGATGGGATCGGCCAATATCCTAACATGTATGTCCAATTTCAGACTGCTGATCCTTTTGTTCTCTCACATATAGCGGAGTTATGGTGTACGGGTAAAGAAGGCTGAATGACCGTCCGAGAGCCATCTTATGTATGGCAGGCTTTACACTATTTGCTCAATGTCTTAGGCTGCATACTCACGATCAGTATACGCAGCGTTTTGGACGCAGCGTCTTGCCGCTGCGTCCAAAACACTGCGTAGTACTGTAACAGCATAGTGGATGGCATTTGTACAAATCCCATGCCCACTATGCTTAACCCGACCGCAGCGTTCTTTCATCTGCGGTGCGGGTTGCCGGCCTTCCGCTCCTCCTCCTCATGTTCATTACATGGTGGGAGTCGAAGCGGCTCCCATTGGGTGACTGCAGGGAGAAGCCGCCCCGCACCCGCTGCAACATGGTGAGTATAGGGTGGCTGCGTCTCCCTGCAGCCACCCGCGGCTTCACTCAGGTCCGGAGGAACTGCATCCAACACGCAGCTCCTCCAGACCATGAGCACATACCCTAATGCTAATGGTGGGTTTACACGTCGCGATATCGGCCAGATATCGTAGTCAACGACGCGGGAGCGCGCTTTTTGAGCGCGCTTTTGCCGCCATCGCATCGCCGTTTTACACAGCCCGATATCGGGATACAACGTCCCGACGATGGTGTACGCCCACCAACCCAGGAATGACCAGTTAACATGGTAGTGAATGGGTGACGTGGCCGTACACATCGTAGTTGGGCTGTCACACGGGACGATGCGGCTACAACGGCCATCCGATATCGGGCGGTTGAATAGCACGCTCATTCAACCCCGATATAGTTTTGGCATCGTTCCAGCATCGCATTGTACGTTCAAACCGTACAACGCGCGAACGATATCGGGTCCAACTCCCGAACCACGTGACTTTTTGGTCGGATTGGACGCCGATATTGCGACGTGTAAACCCACCATAAGTGTTTAGTCACCACCAGTGCAGATTATTATGAATCACTTTGCTACAGTGGATATCTTGTTGGTTTTATACAGATGTCCAATCCCTACTATACATTATATAATACAATGTATTGGAAAAATGAAAAAAAAAATCCAAGCGCAGAAAGTATTTTTCTTCTCATTTTTATGGCGCTTGTTGTGCTGTAAAAATGACCTGTTAAAATGATTCTTCAGATCAGTATTAAGGCATGTGCCCACAATGAGTTATGCATCAAACACGCAGCGTCTTACAGTTGCAGCAAAGTGGATGGGATTAATAGAAATCTCATGTCCAATGTGCTACTCTTAATCATCTGTGGTGCGTTTCTCCAATCTGCAGCTTGTCAATTTCTTTTGAGCTTTCTGTGCGGAATTTCCCCATAGACTTGCATTATACGCAGAAATTCCACAGGTTAAAAAAAAAAAAAAAAAAAAATTATCACATGCCATTTTGTTGTGTTTATGTGGCAAAAATGCACCAAAGACGCATGTAATCTGCACCTGAGAATGTTAATACTAGGAGCTTTGATAAACAGCTTTATTAATGGACGACACCAAACTGACTGAATAATGTATCATCAAAAACACACAAAAATGCAATGAAAAAACGCAAGTAAACTAAGTTGCAGAAATTCTGCAATATCAAAGAGTCACCAGATACTGATCATGGGAACTTAACCTTACAGCAATACCAACTTTTTTTTTTTTTTGTTCCATAAATAACAATCTACTATACAATTGTCTAAGGGTTTTTTGAGTCTGTCGCCGAAATTGCGCGATATACAGAGGTCACTCATTGGTCGCCGGCAGTCGCGGCGGCCAATGAGCGCCGCGTATGCAAAAGACCTGCACGGCGCGCGAATTTAAAATCTGCGCGCCGCAGCGGGTCTCATCTAAGCCCCCCTGCCCCTCCTGTCCTGCCCCCCCGCTCCTCCTGCCCCTCTCCGCTCCCCCTCCCCCCCGCACCTCCTGCCCAGGGTCGCACCGCTCCCGGCGGGGCCCGACAGGCAGGAAGCGGCTGTGTAGGAATAGCACCGCCCCCTTCTTCACAGCCGCTTCCTGCCTGTCGGGCGCCGCCGGGAGCGGTAAGCCCTGCTGACAGCGCCCCTTACCCCCAAGCTCCTCACCTGCGGTGGGGGAGCTGACGGCACCCCCTAACCTCACCTGTGGCGGGGGAGCCGACACCACATCAACCACTCTCCCCCCCCTGCTCCTCCGGCTCCATCCTGCCCCGCTTGCTTCATCCTGCCCCCTCGCCCCCCCTCCCCCCCAGGTCCATCCTGCCCTGCCGGCTCCATCCTGCGCTGCTCGCCATCATCCTGACCCCGCCACCATCCTGTCCCCTCGCCACCATCCTGCCCCGCTGCCTCCATCCTGCCCCCCGCCACCATCCTGCTCCACCGGCTCCATCCTGCCCCGCTCACTCCATCCTGCCCCCCCCCCGCCGGCTCCATCCTGCCCCGCTTGCTCCATCCTGCACCCCCCGCCACCATCCTGCCCCCCCTCCACCATCCTGCCCCGCCGGCTCCATCCTGCCCCGCCGGCTCCATCCGACTCCATCCTGCCCCGTTGGCTCCATCCTGCCCCCCGCCACCATCCTGACCCACTCGCTCTATCCTGCCCCACTCACTCCATCATGCCCCACTCACTCCATCATGCCCCACTCACTCCATCATGCCCCACTCACTCCATCATGCCCCACTCGCCACCATCCTGCCCCGCTCGCTCCATCCTGCCCCCCGCCACCATCCTGCCCTGCTCTCTCCATCATGCCCCGCTCTCTCCATCCTGCCCCCCCGCCACCTTCCTGCCCCGCTCGCTCCATCCTGCCTCCCCGCCACCATCCTGCCCCGCTCGCTCCATCCTGCCCCCCGCCACCATCCAGCCCCGCTCGCTCCATCCTGCCCCGCTCGCTCCATCCAGCCCCGCTCGCCACCATCCTGCCCCGCTCGCTCCATCCGCCCCGCTCGCCCCATCCTGCCCCGCTCGCCCCATCCTGCCCCGCTCGCCCCATCCTGCCCCGCTCGCCCCATCTGCCCCGCTCGCCCCATCCTGCCCCGCTCGCCCCATCCTGCCCGCTCACTCCATCCTGCCCCGCTCACTCCATCCTGCCCGCTCACTCCATCCTGCCCGCTCACTCCATCCTGCCCCGCTCACTCCATCCTGCCCGCTCACTCCATCCTGCCCCGCTCACTCCATCCTGCCCCGCTCACTCCATCCTGCCCCCTGCCACCTTCCTGCCTGCTCGCTCCATCCTGCCCCCCCGCCAACATCTTGCCTCGGAGCGGTTAAAGAGCCTGCGGCCGATTCCCGCTGACAGCATTCCCTCCCCCACACTCCTCACCTGCGGCGGGGAGCTGACGGCACCGCCCCGCTCCTCACCTGCGGCGGGGAGCTGATGGCACATCCCTTTCCCCCCCCGCTCCTCCGGCTCCATCCTGCCCCGCTTGCCACCATCTTGACACCCCTGCCAACATCCTGCCCCCCCGCCACCATCCTGCCCTGCAGTCTCCATCCTGCCCCCCGCCACCATCCGGACCCCCCCGCCACCATCCTGCCCCCACCACCATCCTTCCCGCCGGCTCCATCCTGCACCTCTCACTCCATCCTGCCCCGCTTGCCACCATCCGCTCCATCCTGTCCTGCTTCCACCATCCTGCCCCCCCACCACCATCCTGCTCCTCCGGCTCCATCCTGCCCCGCTCGCTCCATCCTGCCCCCCGCCACCATCCTGCCCCGCTCGCTCCATCCTGCGTTCCCCCCCCGCCGCCCCCATCCTGCTTTTCTGGCTCTATCCTGCTCCTCCAGCTCTATCCTTCCCCGCTCGCTCCATCCTGCACCCCCTGCCACCATCCTGCGTCGCCGGCTCCATCCTGCCCCACTGGCTCCATCCTGCCCCACTGGCTCCATCCTGCCCCCCCCTCCCAAACCACCCTGCTCCTCTGGCTCCATCCTGCCTCGCTCGCTCCATCCTGCCCCCACCCCCACCCTCGGCTCCAACCTGCCCCCCCCCCCGGCTCCATCCTGCCCACCTGCCTCAATCCTGTTCCCCCCCCCCCCCCCCGACTTCCATCCACCCCCCCCGGCTATATCCTGCCCCCCCCCCCCCCCCGCTCCATCCTGCCCCCCGACACAATCCTGCCCCCCCTCAGCTGATCGGTTTCCCAGGCAACGACAGGTCCTAAAGGCCTGTAGGACCTAGAAGACAGAGGTGGAGCGAGCCAGCGGACAGGTAAGTATCCTCACTGAGGATTTTTTTTACTTTTACTGTGGAGGACCGGGGGCCAGGAGGAGCGGGGGCCACGGGGAGAGGAGTATCGCCATATATCATAGTGCTGCTATACATGTACTATAATGTACAGCCATATACCATAGCACTGCTATACATGTACTGTAATGTACCGCCATATACTATAGTGGCGTGCTGCTATACATGTACTGTAATGTACAGCAGCGCTATGGTATATGACGGTACATGTACTGTAATGTACCACCATATACTATAGTGCTGCTATACATGTAATGTACCGCCATAAACCATAGCGCTGCTATACATGTAATGTACCGTCATATACCATAGCGCTGCTATACATGTAAAGTAATGTACCACCATATACTATAGTGCTACTATACATGTAATGTAATGTACCGCCATAAACCATAGCGCTGCTATACATGTAATGTAATGTACCGCCATATACCATAGCGCTGCTATACATGGTTCACTCACGTTGACTGAACAAGTTCTGTCAGTCACAGTATGTCAACTATATACATATTCTAGAATACCCGATGCGTTGGAATCGGGCCACCATCTAGTAGGAAAATAAATTGTGGTTTCCAGCACCAACTTTTGACTTTCACGGATGTGGCAACACTAAGGTATCTAACACACATGCTGCTTTTTTCATACATGGACCTATCTTTAGGCTTGGCAAGTCCAGACTGCAAATTGGGCTGAACATGTCTCCATTATATTTTTGAGGACTATTGGTTCACAAAAAATCAGGTATGTGAAAAGGCCCTTAACCATTACATGGTCCGTCCACAGAAAAAAAAAAAATGGAGAGAATATGTATGAGTAGGGTCCGAAGCCCTCCATGCCCAATAGATATACCGTAATCACTTGGCCAATAGTTTTGCCTCACGACTCCTCCAAACACAATACTGCTCTATCAGTGGTTAATCACACAGAACAAAATGGTTAACTGTCCAAAATGAAACATAATTGGGGACACCCCTATATGCATTAAACAGTCAGTCAAGCCCGTCGAAAAAACGGCATGCTGGATCCAAGTTAAGGCCCCGTTACACGGTACAAGATAGTGAACGATATCGCTGAAACATAACGGGTTTGGAGTCGTTGAAACGACATCATTAGGACGTTGTTTCGTGTAACACCGATATGTGACTACGATAAATTGGTGATCGCAGATTTGATAACGTTCTCAAATCAAACGATCCTCGATGAGCCAACCTGCTGCATCATTGTGTGTGTGTGACACTGCGATAACGATGTTGTTAACGACTTCGCCTATTCAGAACAGTGAACAAGGATCGTTCACTGGGTTTTGTGAACGATAGCTGCTCACTACATCGTTGGTGCGCCGTTCACGATACCTACACGTGTGACATCTCACCAACTATGTCAAAAAGATGTCCTAAAGACCGAAATCGTTGGTGATATCTGAACGACATTGCAGCGTGTAACAGTACCTTTAGTCTAATGTGTATGTGGGTGATAACTTGGCCTTTGATCAATAGAGACAGACACTATAATGACTCTGTTCTACATTTAGCACTGATTCTCAGACCTGGTTAGTACTTGTGTTTATTACTGATCACCATGTGAATCATATAGTGTAATAGCGCTGTGCCAAGGTGGAGTTGTGACCTTTGTAATCCTTGTGACAATGCTGAATACAACAAAAGTGCAGTAGTATTTGCTGTATCCCATGGTTGTGCCAAAAGGAAGAAAATATACACAAAGGGACGGATTTACAAACCTGTGTAATAAATGCATAGTGTAAACTTACACTAGACGGCCTTAATATATGCCAAATATACCTCAGTGGCTCATACTGGATCATATATCGGGTGTACTTTTTATACCATCCAATCCATCAAAGTGAGTACACCGCTCACATTTTTGTAAATATGCTATATCTTTTCATGGGACAACTCTTAAAATTCGACCCTATGATACAATGTAGTCAGTGTACAGCTTATATAAGTGTAAATTTGGTACACCGTCTAAATAACTCAACACACAGCCATTAATGTCTGAACCACTGGCAACAAAAGTGAGTACACCCCTAAGTGAGAATAGCCAAACTGTGCCCAATTAGCCACTTTCCCTCCCCAGTGTCATGTGATTCATTAGTGTTACAAGGTCTCAGGTGTGAATAGGGAGCAGGCGAGTTACATTTGGTGTCATAGCTCACACACTCTCATACTGGTCACTGGAAGTTCAACATGGCGCCACATAGCCAAGAATTCTCTGAGGATCTGAAAGAATTGTTGCTCTTCATAAAGATGGCCTAGGCTATAAGAAGATTGCCAGTACGCTGACGCTGAGCTGCAGCACGGTGACCAAGACCATACACCGGTTCAACAAGAGAGGTTCCACTCAGGATGGGTTTCACCACGGTTGACCAATGAAGTTGAGTGCACATGCTCATTGTCATAGCCAGAGATTATCCTTTCAAAATAGACAGATGAATGCTGCCCGCATTGCTGCAAAGGTAATAGCGGTGAGGATTGGATTAATTGGAGGGAAGACCAATCTTTAAAAGCTAGACCATGTCCTTGGTCTCAACCTCAACCCCCTCCAGTGTCAGTGCTCACACAATACGCCGCACAGTGCATCAAACTGGTCTCCATGGATACCATCCTTGAAGAAAGCCTCTTCTAAAGATGATGCACAAGAAAAACAGTTTGCTGAAGACAAGCAAAATAAGGCCAAGGATTACGGGAACCATGTACTGTGGTTTGATGAGATAAACTTATTTGGTTGAGATGGTGTCAATGGTGTGTGGCGGCAACCAGGTGAGGAGTACAAAGACAAGTGTGTCCTGCCTACAGTCAGGCATGGTGGTGGTAGTGTCATGATTTGCAGCTGTACGAGTGCTGTAGGCTGTGGAGAGTTACAGTTCATTGAGACAACCATGAATGCCAACATGTACTTTGACATGAAGCAGAGCATGATCCTATCACCTGGGTTGCAGTGCAGAATTCCAACATGATAATGACCACAAACACACCTCCAAGACCGTCACTACCTTGCAAAAGAAACTGACAGTAAAGGTGCTAGGCTGGCCAAGCAGGTCTCCAGACCTAAACCCTATTGAGCATCTGTGGGTCATCCGCAAAATCAAACAGTGGGTGGAGGAGGACTGGGTCTCTAACATCCAGCAGTTCCGTGTTGTCATCATGGAGGATGGAAGAGGATTCCAGCGTCCCCTGTGAAACTGTAGTGAACTCCGTGCCCAAGAGAGTTAAGGCTGTGCATGAAAATAATGGTGGCCACACAAAATATTGACACTTTGGGCACAATATGCACATTTTTACTTAGGGGTGTACTCACTTTAGTTTATTTAGAGTGCACACTAAGTGTACACTGTTATACAACCTGCACACTGACGACTTTACATTGTATGAAAATGTCATATCTTTGGTGTTGTCTCATGAAAAATTATGATAACATTTACAAAAATGTGAGGGGTGTACTTATTTTTGTGATATACTGTATTAGTAGTGCACCCCTTTTGGTGAATGCATAGTAAATTGGTGAATTTTCAAACATCCTTAAGACATATGTGGAAACGTCCATTTATGGACTGCAGTGGGTTTCTCAGGCTATTTTCACATTACGATTTTGAAGGGAGCCAATGCTGTCCGATAAATTCGGACAGCATCGGCTCCCTTCTGATGCCTGGAATCGGATGCCAAATAGGCATCCGATTCCGGCATTAAATCGTAGCCTCCGGGCTTTAAAAAAAAAAAAAAGAAGAAGTTTATGCTCACCTCTGCCTGAGCCCCCGCCATCTTCCTGCAGCCTCCCGATGCCTGCAGAGGTCTTCTACTGCAGTACAGGACCTGCGGTGATGTCACAGTCACGTGACCGCAGGTTACCATGGTGTAACCTGCGGTCACGTGACTGTGACATCACTGCAGGTCCTGTACTGCAGTAGAAGACCTCTGCAGACACCGGGAGCCTGCAGGAGCCACCGGGAGCCTGCAGGAAGACGGCGGGATAGGCGGGGGCTCGGGGAGAGGTGAGCATAAACTTCTTTTTTTTTTTTTAACCCCTACTCTTCCAGTTTGGAGCATTTTTACTGTACTGAGCATGCTCAGTACAGTAAAATCGGGTCCGAGGACGCATCAGATGTTTCCTCGGACCCTGCTCCATAGGGCTCCATGATAAATTGATCGGACCAAATTGGAGGTGCACTAAATGCCATCCGATTTTGTCCGATTTTATTTTCGGTCCATAAATCGGAGCAAGCTCCGATTTTTGCACCGATAAAAAAATCGGACAGAATTGGATCGGACCAAATTGGATGGCATTTAGTGCACATCCGATTCGGTCCGATGCCCATAGGGCTGCATGGGGCCCAAAATCGGTCCGATGCTGTCCGATTTTTATCGGACAGCATCGGATTTAAAAAATCCGTAGTGTGAAACCAGCCTCAACACAAACTCAACAGTCTCATGGAAGGCTGATAAGTTCGGGTAGGGAAACCCACAGTTAATTCATACATAGACAAAGTTTCATGGATGTTTGAATTTGGGTACACACACACACACACACACACACACACACACATTACGTCACATGTGCACATATTCAGTATTTTGGACTTCTTCTAATTACTACAGGTTTTGAAAGCTGTGAATAACCTAAAAGAAGTATTCTGACCTTTCAACAGGGTGTGGAAGCAACCACTATTTCATATATACTGTTAAAAAAATATAATATTATTAAAGCTAATGCAAAAATGACTGAAAAGATACCAAACAAGATGTGTCAAGAAAAGCCCTAATAGAATCTCCCTAAAGTATCTTCTGCTTCGAAAACTATGAGAGTATGTACAGAGAAGGATGCAGTGTCTCTGGACCTGAGGGAAGCCGGTGATCTCTGCTGGTGAACTCAGCCGCCCTGCACATACGATCTGTATTCGGTGCAGGGAGGCTTTTCACTCCATTCACCCGCTGAATGCTGCGGAGAAGCGGCGGGTTGAAGCCACCCCGCGGGTCAGTTGACGCTGCGGAGTAAAAAAACCACAGTGGGCATGGGATTTCTGTAAATCCCATCCACTGTGCTTGTACTGTACAGTGCAGCGTTATGGACACAGCGCTAACAAGCTGCTTCCAGCGGTGGGTAGAGTACGCAATTAGCGTAAGTACCTGGGACAGCTCCTTATTCAGGACGCTGCCCAGCAATGTATTTACGCTAATTGCGTACCATACCGCACGCTGCTCACTGACAGGAGCTGACGGCTTGTATGAAGGATTTTGAAATGCCGACAAATAGCAGCTTGGAAGAAATATAGGGATTACCCCCTGAACTGCCAATGAAGTAAGGCAGCATGTCTCTAGGGAGTGTGAACACACCCTGGAGACTTGTTGCCAACATATATATATATGCATATGCAGTTTAACCCCAAAAATTAGAAAGAGGTGCCCAGCAGCTGGGCGATTAATCCACTGACACAGCGGTGCAAGATGATTGATTACTGTACCAGGAAACCGGGACATTCATACTCTGCGGCTTTGACAGCCGCGGAGGTTGAATATCACGGTAAATGCTGTCCACGGTCCTGAAGTTTGCTTCAGGAGCGCGGACAACATCACACTCACACGCAGCACACACTCACTCACGCAGCCCACTCACATCCATACAGCCAGGCACACACTCACCACACGCACCACACACACCAAAAACACACATCACACTCATCACTTCGTGCATCAAAGACGCTGTGTTTGATGCACGATAGTGTGCCTTCAGCCTGAACATAAAAATAGAAGGAAACCCGGGCACTGGTGGAATACTGCAGCCTGTGGCACACGCAACGGTGTGGGTGAATAATCAACGGTGTTGCTCAGTCCTTAGTAAGGCTGGGTTCACATTTGCGTTTGTGGCTGCATGCAGAGGGCATGCAGACGGCATGAAGACGCAAACGTAGCCCATACTGATGTGAACGCAGCGGAGAATCTCAGCATGCGTTCACATTAGTATGCAGCCAATCAGCTGTATCGGGGGCGGCCGGGAGGAGGAGAACAGCAGTGGAGAACTCCTCCTCCCGGCCACAGCTGATCTCCCGCCGGTGTCGGCGTGGGAGATTTGAAGAAACAGCTGATGTGACAGCTGTTTAAATCTCCCTCGCCGACATCGAGTAGGTGATGTCGGTGCAGGAGATAAGAAACAGCTGATCGCTGTTTCAAATCTCCCGCGCCGACATAACCTATTCAGTGTGAGCGTGGGAGATTTAAAAAGCTGTCAGATCAGCTGTTTCTCCCCGCCGGCGGGAGATCAATGGTGGCTCTAGCTGATCTCCCGGTGGCCACCGGGAGAGATTTCAATGAGATCCGCAGCGTTCTCCTGCGCTGTCATACGGATCCATTGCCTTCAATGCATGGTTTGTGCACTTGCAGATAAAACAAGCGCCCGCGAACGCACAAAAAATGCAACATGCTGTATTCAGAGTGCGCTCGGAGGACGCACAAATTGTGCGCATCCGAACACAAATGCAGCTGAATGCAGCCAAACGCAGGCACATGCGTTCCCATGTTAAACATAGGAACGCAGTGCGCAAGCGTTTGGCTGAGTTCGGCACGCTGCGCTTGAAAACGCAAATGTGAAGCCAGCCTATACAGGTACCATATACTTTTGCAATAAGAAAGACAGCACTCACTGAAGGTTTCTTGCAGGTACAACTTTAATCCAATAAAGAGGTTACATAGTGCAGGGAGGGTGCAGCAGATGGGACAACGGACACAGTTTCACGCCAAATGCGCTTCTATGGGTCCACAGGTGTCTTTCTCATTGCAAAAGTATTTCTCTTTTAAGCAGTCTTGCTATATATATCAAAAAAATCTGTGCGTACACAAACCCATTGGCTACATACACACGTGCGTTTCCATATTTATAACTGTTTTCACCGTTTTACATTTGTGTTGTATCTGTATTGTTTCTTCATCTTTTTTAAAAAAAACGAAGCAGAAAGGCTATGTATGGACTCTTATCACTCTATAAATTAAAAACACATGAAACATGAATAGAACACTGGATTCAGAAGGATATACGTTTACTATTAAAATGTATGGGGTTACATGGATGAGTGATCAGAAAACCGGATGAGAAAGGACACAGATCAGTCACATGGATCATTGTTAAAACTGATGTATAAAAAGATCAACAAATCTCTATTGGTCAGTGATTGTCAGCACATGGACGAGAACAATTGATCTGTGAGTGGAGCATTAGGTGAATTTTTTACCTCAGGATTTGTAGCCAAAACCAGCAGTGGAGCAATCAGAGGAAAAGTATAATAGAAACACGTCACCACTTCACCCACTGCTTTCTTTGGCTACAAATACTGAGGTAAAAAGCTCACCAAATACTTAATGTGTGCATGTGTCCTCAGCCGGATCTAGAGTGGATTTAGGCTCTGTGGACATCTTGAGTTTTTTACCTCAGTACTTGGAAGTCAAGAAAAGGCGTGGAGCAGTCAAAGGAGAAGTATAAGGCCGGGGTCCCATGTGCCACAGGCTCGCACAAGTCTCTCATCGCATCACTCGACACGGGTGCCGGCTCTCCGGACAGGAGATGTTTCCATATGGCTGCACAATCCTGTCTGGAGAGTGGGCAGCTATGCCAGGTGATGTGATGCGAGGCTTGCATGAGTCTCCCGCATATGGGACCCGGCCTAACAGAAACATGTACATCATTTCTGCAATTTTTTTAAATACTGAGGTGAAAAAAAACAACTCACCGAATACTCATTAGATTCCATGGGGCTTTACGTATGGAAAGGGCATACGAGGACAAGTACAATATATATGGACAATCAAGCCGTACAGCACGCTGATTGACAGCCGGTTCCCCCAATCAGGTAGCGGGGAGCTGGCTGTCAATCAGGGTGACGTCAGCTATGCTCCCACTTCCACAGAGCAGAGCGGAAAAGCCACCTCTGCTCTGTTTATCCTGCCATGCGGTGCCCGGCAGGAGTGGGTTGTGACCGCTCTGGGTGGGGGGAGAATGGAGGCGACTGGTGCAAGGAACAACAGGCAGGTAGATGGCAGCTACCTGCCTGTTAGTGCTTGGGCACACTTTTTTTTCTAAATATCATGGATAACCTCTTAAAGAAAAAGGAAATGTACATGTACAATCCATACACGATCCATGAGCAGGAAAATCTTGTGCTATTGTTTTGCTAGGATTAGCAAGTCACCGCTTCTCCACACACGACGACTGGAGTGAAGTGTACAGTGTAAATACAACGTTTGGTGAGCAATGAACCGCTCCGTCTATATAAAAGGGAGCGTCTTATAGGTCACTGATACGCTAAGCTTATGTGTATGCGTAGATACAATCATAAGACGCTCATTGGCTCCGATGCAAAAGCTCCAACGGTGCCCCCAATTATTACAAATCTTTAATAGCAATAGTCTTTTTCTATAGGTCAAAGTGACTATTGGGACCACGTAGGCTCCAGGGCCCGGATGTGATTGCAACCCCTGCACCCATTGTAGTTACTTCCTTGATCATAAGTATTCAACCCCCATCACTTCTTCTGGTTTCTGAACTCGCCTTATTAGTGAATTATTATTATTGCTTTTTAGAGCCCTGCTGATTCCAAATTAAACACTAATTTACAGAAAGTTTCCAGAATTAATCTAAATATTTAGCACAGTTGAATGCGTCATAGAGCTAAAATACTTTTCCCACTGAGTTAGGTCGGGTATACGTGCAGTCCTATGTAAAATCAATAATGTGTTTCAAAATAAGTTGTGCCAAATGATGAACTGAGGTCTGCTCCATCTGTGTATATGTAAACATCTATGTATCTATATCCATTTGCAGTATAGGATTAGATGCATGACGCCGACACTGCCAGTCTTGGCCAAATAAAACTTCTTACAACTTTTAAAACTTTCATATTCCCCAATATAAAGTCTTTAATTTGCTGTTTTTCAGCAGAATCCTGTATATTTGTGAGGTCAGAGAAGCCGGCACCCTGCAATCACCTACCTCCCTGCAGCCAGATGTGATCCAGGAGCTGCACACTGCCACGCTGTATACTCTCCGCTTAACCCTCCCCTCACTGGATACAATCAGCTGACTGCAGTCAGGGCAGATCCCCCTCACAGCACGAGGGATGAACTATCTGCAGCATTTACAATGTCTGCCCTCAAAATGCAGGAGGCTCAGAAACTGCAGAGCAAACACATCTCAGTCTTATACCAGCATGAAGGGTTAATAGCCGAGCTCTCCACCCTGAAGCCTACAATGAGGACTGATAAAGTTATTGAGAAAAAAAAAATCTGCAGACACAGTTCTGGACAGCAGAAGAATAGCCTGGGGAGGACTGGGATTGTGGACAGTCCTCATATATCCTGGCTTCATATAATATAGTGCCATTAATTCCACATCACTTTACCTACATCAACCTCGCCCCATTAGGGTTCACAATCTAAAGAAGACTCTGGATATACTGTGACCTGTAGTTCTGCTATATATAGTTGTTTTGGAATGCATCGTTAACGATATCGTTGCAACGTCACCGATTTCGTGACGTTGCAGTGACGTCAAAACAACATCGTTGTGTGCGACACGTATCAACGACCAACGATAAGTTTGTTGATCGTGGAATAAGGGCCAGGACCATTTTTGATCGTTGGTCTCCCGCTGGGCGGCCAGCATCTGCGTGTGTGACAGCGGGAAACCAACGATCAACGACCTCCCAGCGCCGCACAGCACACTCTGGGAGGCTGGTAACCAGGGTAAACATCAGGTAACTAAGTGCACGGAGCTGTTTACCCTGGTTACCAGCGTTCTCGCTGGTCCTGATTGCTGGGAGTCTGCCTGTGTGACAGCTCACCAGCGATCAGATGGTTGGGTCACTGGGACATCGTTATGTGTAACGGGGCCTTTACTCTCATTAATTCTATCCACAGAATATTTACTAATTTGCAAAAGCAATATAGATTACAGATATACATTACATACACACACTGCATATATGCATGTACAAAACACTTTATTAATAGAATAAATAGACTGCTCACCAACCCCCCAAACAAAAATTAAAGGGGCTGTCTGGTCTAAAATGATAATTCTGCAGTCCCTCTATGTTTCTAAACCGGTATTGAAGCGCAGTTATGCAGTATGCATGTTCCCGGCTAGAGCCCCAGACTAGTAGGCATGGCCTCGCTCAGTACAATTGTATGGAACAAGGCTGCTCCATACACTTGTATTGAGCGAGGCCACGCCTACTAGTTCGGGGTTCTAGCCGGGAACATGCATACTGAATAACTGTGCTCCATTACCGGTTTAGAAACCATAAATCCTCGCAGCGCTCAATGCGGGTGCTGGGAGGATTGATAAGTCTGCAAACACATAGAGGGACTGCACAATTATCATTTTAGACCAGACAACCCCTTCAACAATGAGATTTTCCATTTTCCCACCACCTTCCAAGAGCCATAATTTTTTTTATTTGGTCAATATAGACACACGAGGGCTTGTTTTTCTAGGATGAGTTGTACTTTTGAATTAAATCTTATTTTACCATATAGTGTACTGGACAATGAAAAAAAGTTCAAGTGTGGTAAAATTACAAAAAAAAAGTGCAATTACACGTTTGTTTTTTGGGGCTTTTATTCATCATGTTGACTATATGGTAAAACTGACATTATGGTATGAAGCCTCAGGCTGGTACGAGTTTGTAGATACCAGACATGTATACTATTACTGGTACTAGTGCTTAAAAAAATTCGAAGTTTTTAAAGAAAAGAAATTGCACTTTTGTGCCATTTTCCATGACCGGTAGCGTTCTCATTTTCGGGATCTGGGGCTGTGATGTGGCTTATTTTTGCATCTGAGCTGACATTTCTAATGATACCATTTTTGGGTCATGTGATATTTTGATCGCCCGTTATTGCATTTTTTTGCAATCTTGCGGTGACCAACAAAACGTAATTTTGTTGTTTTACCTTTTTATTTTCTGTTACGCAGCATACAAATGAGATTAAATAGTTTTATGGGGAAAAAGCAGGGTGATTGAACTTGTGGTTATTTTTTTTTTTCTTTCATATTTTTTTAAACTTTTACTTGAACTTACCTGGCCCATCAGGGCGCCCCAGCACTGCACAGTGTGATTGCTGTTGCTCTACAGAGAGATGCTTCACCATCCATCTGCACAGCACAAATGATCACGTTCTGCCGGTGACACAGCTCAGGGATCGCTGGCAGGAAGTGAGTCATGACAGCATCTGGGGTCATCAGATGACCCCGTGCTGTCATAGCAACGCATCGAGACCTGGTGATCATGGAGAACAGCCCCAGGTTTGTGTGTGTGTGTGTGTTTGTGTGAATGATACACAAGGCTGGAAAGAGACTGTTCAAGTGAAATGGGAGTCACTCAGACGAGTCTGAGATGACTAACTCAGAATGGCTTCCCCCTGTCAGGACGGGAGTGTGAAGCTGCTTAGAAACACAAGCAGCTGACGCTCCCGTCCAGAGAGGGGGAGGCCATTCTGAGTTAAGGCCCAGTTACACGGCACGAAGTTGAAATGATGTCGGCAACGATTCGAGGGAGCATGGTTGTTTTTGGCATCATTTCAACATCACTGGTGAGATGTCACAAGTCAAGATATCGTGTACAACGCACCAACGATGTTGTGAGCAGGTATTGTTCGCAAACCCCACAAATGATCCCTGCTCATTTCTGTGAATGGGTGAAGTCGTCCATGACATCGTTATCGCGATGTCACACAGAACGATGCAGCAGGTTGCTGGAGTTGAGATCGCCAGGTTTACCAACATGTTGGTATACCTGTCAACTCTGATCCAACGATTTATCGTTGCAACTTGGCAGTGTCACATGTAACAAGGTTGTAACGAGGTCGCTGGAACACCTCCAAACCCGTGACGTATCAGCGATGTCGTTAATGATGTCGTGCCGTGCATCCCAGACTTGTCCGAGTGACTCGCATTTCACTTAGACAGTCTGTTTCCAGCCTTAGGCTACGTTCACACACTGCTTCCTTTTTTGTGCGGACGCTTTTAGCCCACATATTGTAGCCGCTCAAAAAAGCACAAAAAAAAGAAGCAGTGCTTTCACCCAGCACACTTTTTTACGGGCTCGGGAGAGAAGTGATGTCACAGAGGGGAGGAAGAATCCTGGTTCCTCCTCCCCTCTGTGACATGTGTGACCACCCCATTTGATTTTGCAGTGTATTAATATACACTGCGAAATCTAAATTAAAGAAAGCCAAATATATGAAAAATAATAAAGAATGAATATTTAACCTCCGGCAGGTGTTTGGGGAGCCAGAAGCCGGCACAACCGCAAGTATCGACCTGCAAGGACCTTGCGTGATGTCATCGGGCGCTGAGATTGGCTGCTCGTGGTCATGTGATATGCACGTCATAGGACGTCACATATCACATGACCGCAAGCGGCCAATCAGAGCGCCCGATGACATCATGCAAGGTCCTGCCAGCTTGCAACTTGTGGTTGTCTCGGCTCCCGGTAACCGGAAGAGCTCCAGATGGGTAAGTATTTACTTTTTATTATTTTTAACACATTTGCTGAATTTAATTTGGGTTTCGCATTGTATATTAATACATTGCGAAACCCAAATGGGGTGGTCACACATGTCAACAAGGGGAAGAAACCACCAGGATTCTTCCTCCCCCTCTGCGACATCAGATTCTGCAGCGCGGGCCGCTATGGGAGAAAGCGCCGGTGTTGCTGCATAAAGAATTGACATGTCAATTCTTTTTACGCCAGCGCTTTCTCCCATAAAAGCGTGGCATATTTTTACGCTGTGTCTGTACGGCAAAGTGAATTTCACATTCACTTTGCCGGCAGACACAAGGCACATTGCCTATTTTTGTAAAGCGTGCGCAAAAAAGTGCTAAAAACTGCGCAATGTGTGAACGCAGCCTTATAGCGGATAGCCACCCTGCCACGTCCATCAACTAAATTGGTCGCACCCACAGTACACTCAAGTATGCCCCCCACCGCACATCCTCTGGGGTCTTACCCAGTGACGTAACTTCGGCCCAGGGGTCCCGATGCAAAAGCTCCAATGGGGCCCCAAATTATTGCAAATCTTTAATAGCAATAGTCTTTTTCTATAGGCCAAAGGGACTTTTAGGGCCCCCTAGGTTGCAGGGCCCGGGTACGATCACAACCCCTGCACTTGTTGTAGTTACGCCCTGGTCTTACCCCAAGTACCCGCCTGTATAATCAGCTCCTCGACCGCATGGGCTTAAGAATTAACACTCGTTCAGTTCGTGGAAGAAACCGCCGAGCCACGCCCGCCGGCTGGCACTAAACGCACCTACCAGTCCTCCCGCCAACTCTCAGCCCTTCATTCTGCACTGCTTTTTGCCTGTGTTTGCTGCATTTTTAATGAAGCAGCACATCAATTCTTTCAGCGTTTCTGCTGCTTTTTTCACCATTGAGAGCAATAGCTGAGTTTCTGCTGTATTTTTTTCCACAAAAAAAAACGCAGTTTTCTGACTGCCAATAGATCAGGTTTTCCAGCAGAAAAAAAGAAGCAGAAGCGCCCTGTGTGAACACAGCCAAGAGCCAGACCTGCGGTTTGGGGGCGGATGTGACCTGTGGAGTCTCCTGAAGTTCTCAGTAATGAATGAAGCGGCGGCCGGCAGATTCCTGGGGATTCGGCGCCATCTGGTGGCCGCATTGACACACTGCAGAGAGATCCGCTTCTCAAGTTGATAACTATTGCAACAAGTCACGATTCACCCAGAAAGCCGGTGTGTGTCCGCCTGTCCTGTGTGTCCGCCTGTCCTGTGTGTCCGCCTGTCCTGCCCCAGCCGGCCATCGACCACAAAGCAGAAAGCTCTGCTGCAGGATTGATGGAAGCCGCAACTTATAATCACTGTGAATGGAGAAATGGTGCGATATCTGCACCAATGTCACGATATGTGCATAGAAGTAAGCGAAGGGCAGCAGCTGGGTGCAAATAACGGGGCCTGTGAGCTCCTTACCGCACAGGGCGTCCTCCTCCTCCGGGGATCACTCCTCCCTCCCTGCCACGTATACAGGGCAATGTCCGCACTGCCAGTATACATGCACAGCCCGGCAGGAGCAGCGGAGCGGCCTCTGTCTGACTCTGGGGAATGGCCTCGGTTTTCGGTCTCTAATTATTCGTCCTTTATAAATCAGTTTTTTGTCTGGAGTGCAGAAAGTGTTATGTCCGCCAGAGGGCGCTGATCTAATGTTTCCTCCATTCTTAATTACTCAGTTAGGCAGCTGCTCATTTTGTGACACCAGAGGGCGCTGATGTATGCTTTCCTAAATTGTCAGCAAAGTCCGGAGGGCAGCTGTAATTCCTGTAACCATCAGAGGGCGCTGATGCAATAAGGCAGCTGTAAACCTCCGTCCAGCAGAGGCGATGATGCAATAAGGCAGCTGTAAACTCCGTCCAGCAGGGGCGCTGATGCAATAAGGCAGCTGTAAACCTCCCGTCCAGCAGAGGGCGATGATGCAATAAGGCAGCTGTAAACCTCCCGTCCAGCAGAGGGCGATGATGTGATTTTCCATTATTTCTGGTTTTGGACATTACATTTGTGCAGGTTTTAGTTTCTTGTATTTGCGACATAATTGGATACTTTTCCTGTTTCCCATTGCTCTTACCATATTATATTGTCAATATCAGCGTAGCTCCAGAAACCATAGCAATATAGTATAATTTTACCCCAAATCTGGATATTATGGAAAGGCCAGAAATCCGCCAAGTGCCCCTGTAAAAGCCTCACATCTTACTCTGCTTAACTTAAGATTTTGAACATCAGCTGTTCCTCTATGCTACGTTCTCCTGATCATATTTTCCATACTTGTGCTGTGCAGGGCCGGATTTAAGAGTGGGTGGCCCCCGCTTGGTGGGTGTCCCAGGGCCCGGGCCCAGCTAAATCCGGGCCTGGTGCTGTGCATGTACATAACCAGTGCGTGGAGCAATTGTAACCTACGTGTGCAATGTACCAGTTAGAACTACCCTGTTTCTCCAAAAATAAGTGTCTTATGTAAATTTTTTCTCCCAAAGATGTGCTAGGTCTTATTTTCATGCGGTTTTATTTTTCTATTGAAGAAGAATTCACATTTATATATCACCATCATCCCCTTGCAGCCCCCATCATCCCCATCACGGTACCTGCAAAAACAACCACACACACACCCCCCTTATCTCACCAGCCATCCACAGTCTGCACTCTATGTATTCCAGGCGCCGCTCTGACCTCTCTGGCTCAGCTACCGTAGATATAAGCCGCCGGCCAATCAGAGTCCAGCAGTCACCGGCCAATCAGAGGCCCACATGTAACATTATGTGCCAAAGGTAGCTGATGGCCTCTGATTGGCCAGCGAATGCGGCTGCTATTGATTGCCAGCGAGCCTGTCTGAGTGGCATCAGGATACATACAGTGGCGGTCATGTAGACAGTGGCGGCGGGCTGCGGTAATACCTGTATGAATTACAGCTGCATGCCCTAGTCTGTTCGGTGGGCATGCTTTCCCCCCCAAAACTTTGGTAGGTCTTATTTTTGGGGGATGTCCTATTTTCAGGAAACATGGTAAGATCTGCGTGGAAACAGATTGCAGCTTGGAGGTAAGACTTGTGTATGCAAATAGTTGGCTGCTCTGGTAGACGTCGTCTATGTGGGCAAGAACGTCCACATATGGGTGTGCTGGATGCATATTACAGTCGTGGCTGAAAGTGTTGGCACCCTTGTAATTGTTCCAGAAAATGAAGTATTTCTCCCAGAAAATTATTGCAATTACATGTTTATTTCCTTTGTGTCTATTGAGACAACACAAAAAAATGAGTAAAAATTAAATGGACATAATTTCACACAGAACCCCCAAAATGGGCCAGACAAAATAGTTGGCATCTTTCCAAAATTGTGGGTAGACAAGTTTTACAAGAATGTGATGCTCGTTCAAACTGACCTATGATAAGTAACAGGTGTGGCAATATGAAGATCTCACCAGAAACTGGATAAAAAGGGAGAAGTTGTCCCATTCTTTGCATTGTGTTTGTGTGTGCCACACTAAGCATGGAGGACAAAAAGAGAAGGGACCTGTCTGAGGATTTTGACAACCAAAATTGTTCAAAAATTATCAACAATCTCAAGGTTACAATGTCATCTCCAGAAATCTTGATGTTCCTTTGTCCAAGGTGTGCCACACAATCAAGTAGTTTAGAACCTATGGCACTGTAGCTAATCTCCCTGGATGTGGATGGCTAAAAAATTGTTGAAAGGTTGCAACACTACGGTAGATAGTCTGAATGATGGATAAGCAGCCACAATAAAGTTCCAAAGAAATTCAAGCTGTCCTGCAGACTCAGGGGCATCAGTGTCAGCACAAACTATCAACATTTAAATTAAATGAAACTCTATAAGCATGGGACCCAGGAAGACCCAACTGCTGACAGATGCATAAAAAACTACAATACAGTTTATAAATGTATGTGAGTAAGCCAAAGTCCTTCTGGGAAAGTGTCATGTGGAAAGAAGAGACAAAGGTAAAGCTTTTTGGTGAAGCACATCACTCTAGTGTTTACCGAAAAGGGCATGAGGCCTACAAAGAAAAGAACACAGGACCTACAGTCAAATAATGTGGAGGCTCAAATATGTTTTAGGGTTGTTTTTGCTGCCCCTAGCAGTGCTGGGTGCCTTTACTGTGTGCTAGGTGTCATAAAATCTGGAGATTTCCAAAGGATTTTGGGTGGTGATGTGTCCAGTGTCAGAAAGCTGGGTTTGTGTCCTATGTCAATGGTCTTCCAGGTGAACAATGGCCCCAAACATACTTCAAGAAGCATCAGAAAAGGATGGAAACAAAGCGCTGGAGAGTTCTGAAAAGGCAGCAATGAGTCTGGATCTAAATCCCATTGATCACCTGTGGAGAAATCTTAAAATTACTGTTGGGAGAAGACGTCTTCAAATATGAGGGACCTGAAGCATTTGTCCGGCCCATTTTTGGGGTTTTGAGGAAAATGATGTCCAATTTGCTTTTTTCTCTGTTTTTTGTGTTGTTCCAATACACACAATGGAAAAAAAACAAGTAAGGCCGGTTTCACACTATGGTTTTCGGGATCTGGGGCTGTCTAGAGTGAACCAGACAGCCCCGGATCAGATTTCGGCCCCATAGTATTCCTATGGGGCCGGATGTCAGCTGTTTGCCATCTGGTTCCCATCTGTCCGGGAGAATTCGGATTTTCTCCTGGACACAAAAATGCTGCTTGTAACGTTTTTGTGTCCTCCTGGATCTGGCGCCCAATAACATGTGAATCTATGGGGGCCGGATCACCATGCAACACACGAACGATATCGGAGCCAATGCACAGCCCACGTGACTTTTTATCGGAGTTGGACGCCGATATCGGGACGTGTAAAGTGGCCGTAACATTAGTATACTGTTCTGTCCAGATGGGCGGCGGCCATCCCGGGTGAGGCCAGGGATGTGGATTCAGAGTTGGAGTCGTGGAGTCGGAGTCGCTGCTCATTTTGGTGGAGTCGGAGTTGGAGTCGGTAGAAAATGTTCCGACTCCTAAAATATATATATAATAAATTGGGTCCAGTAGTTCAATGCAGAATGTGCTGAATATTATTATTATGAATTATTATTATGTTCTATATAAATATCTTGATTATTATGTCATTATAATAATTAAAGCCTAATGTTACCATTGACCTACAATAATTTTGTCCCTTAAAAACGAGCCATGAATGAAGGAGTCGGAGTCAAAGGAGTCGGAGTTGGAGCCAGGGAAATTCAGGAGTCGGAGTTGGAGTTGGAGTCTGTGGTTTGATTTACTGACTCCACAGCCCTGGGTGAGGCATGCGAGACTCAAGCTAGTATCTCCATGGGTCTCGCTCAGTGTGCCTTTGGCCCTAAGGCTCTGTCCAGACACGTTGGTGTTTGGTTTTGCAAATCCGCAGCAAAACCTGAGGTGTTTTAAGCTTCTCTGCATTTGCTGCGTTTTTTCCTACATTTTTTTTCTACGTTTTTACCACGTTTATGCTGGGATTTTGCTGCCAAAAACACAGAAAATAATTGACGCTCATTCTTTCAAATCCGCACCAAAACCTGTGGTGATGACACTTTCCAATTTTTGTGGACAGCTAATCCCAGAATCACATAAAACCAAGGCAAAACCTGACCCCAAAATAATCACAGACAGTACATGGACTATACACTGATGCCATGTTAGTGCTGTGATTTTCTTAGACCCATAGACTCGTATGGTATGAATCATATCTTGGATCAAAAAAAAGGACACGTCGCCCAGAGTTTTTTATCACCACCCAATTTGCAAAAAACCATGGACATGTTAGCAGTGCTGTAAACTGTAATGGACTCAAGTTCTATTTGTAAGAATCATGAAGCACGTACCGTATGTGAAAAACTACATCTGAATGAGCCATAACAGAGACCGAGGCAGCACATCAATAATTATTATAATATGAGAAACTACCAGAAATGACCAAATACAGTACATCTAAAGGCCGCTTCAGACGCTAGGATCTCGTTAACAATATCGTTGAAACGTCACGGATTTGTGATCGTTCAAATGATATCGTTAGTGCGTCATTGCTTGTAAACGAACGATGTAGGAAGGAAAAATCGTTGGAATGGTCATCAAAAATTTGGGATCCTGACCTCAAATCTATAGTTCATCGTCCAATTAACGTCCTCGGAAGCAGCAACATCGTTCAGTGTGACACCTTTTTGAACGATTTCGTTCATAATTCTCCTATTCCTGCTGCTGTTTTATATTGTTCAATCATTTTTCTCTAAATAGCTGGCGCGGTGCCAAATTTAAGATCGTTAACGATATCCTTGCGTGTGACAACGCACTAACGATGTCGAAAGGATCAAGGTCACGTGACATACCTAACGATCTTGTTCACCTATATCCTAGCGTGTGAAGTAGCCTCAAGGCTGGTTTCACATTAGCGTTCGGAACGCAGCGTAACAGAACGCAGCCAAACGCACGCGCACTGCGTTCCTATATTTAACATGGGAACGCATAGTAGCTATGTTTGGCTGCATTCAGTTGTGGTTGCTTTTGGATGCGCATAATTTGTGCGCCCTCCGAATGCAGCCTGTTGCATTTTTTGTGCATTCATAGGCGCTTGTTTTATCAGCAAGTGCCCGCAAGCGCACAAACAATGCATGGAAGTCAATGGATTCACAGTGTCCTCCGCATGACAGCACAGGAGAACGCTGCGGATCTCGTTAACATCACTCCCGGTGGCCAATTAGCTATTTCGGAGGCGGCCGGAGGAGATCTCTGCTGCTGATCACCGCCTCCCGGCCACCGCTGAGATTGCTGATTGGCTGGCCGTTCGCCATACTGATGTGAACGTATGCAGAGAATCTCCGCTGCGTTCACATCAGTATGGCAGCGTTTGCGTCTGCATACCCTCCGCATGCAGACACAAACGCAAATGTGAACCCAGCCTTAAGCTGTGATTTGTAATAGGTCCCCTACAATTAAAAAGACAAGGCCTCTTAAACAGGTGTTGAGAGATCTTCTTTAATCAGCTTCTGACAATAATGAACCAGTAGTGGCTGATGAGTGGTGTTCTCCATACCAGAAGTTTTACTCCAGTCACTGTCATGAATCAAACAAGCAGTGGCATCAGGCCCCAGCTCTGCATACTGAGTCCTTGTGGATCCAACAGAAGTGCCCTACAATGGTTGACTATTACAACCCAGATTCCTACAATTTTGAAACACTTTGTACAATATAAAGAAAACAAGAATGAGTTGGAAATCTCTCATACACATTTTATTCAGAAAAGCACATTGGACACAGATCACAAGTTAATAATTGGACATTTCTCCTTTTCAGTTGAAAAAATGAACTCATTTAGAAATTGATGGCAGCTACTAAAGGTGGATGATCAATTTGCAGGATTCCGGTCCGTCGACCAGGTCGGTAGTCTTTGGCATCTGGAGAGGAGGCTTGTGAATTTCTTACCTGCCGGAGTGCTCTGGTGCAGCTTTTAATTAGGGCTTTTGCAATGTCATCTTTGTGGCTTGTCACACAGATTATGCCATGCTAGGTAATCAAACGCCGTACCAGGGATCCTGAGAGGTGGGAGATTCGCGATCCTCCTGTTGACACGGTTGACTCTCCAACACCCAGAGTCCACTAATCAGGCCGAAGGTCCGGAGTGCAACAAATCCACCTCTCTAGCAGCAATACATCTCAGAAATGTTGCGACAAGGCAATGTCACCATTAAGTAGCATCCCCACTTCTTTTTACAACGGTCTCTGAATGCAGAGAGTGCCAGAGACCAATTGCTAGAGTTTTGGGAGACCAATTTTGTCCAATTCTTGTCTTGATATAGTATTCTAGCTGCTCAACAGCGCTGGGTTTTCTGTGCCAGATTTTTCATTTCATAATGTGGCAAATGTTTTCTATTGGTAAAAGTTCTGGACTGTATGAGGACAGTTCATCACCCAAACTCTAACTCTGCAAAGCCATACGATTGTGATGAATGTAGTATGTGGTTCAACATTGTCTTGCTGAAATATAAATGGCCTTCCCTGAAATAGACATCGGGATGTTCTTAAACCTTTCTACAATGCTCAGCATTGATGGTGCCTTCCAAGATCTGTAAGCTACCAAATGCCATAGGCACTAATACAACCCAATACCATTAGAGATGCAGCATTTTCAGCTGTGTGCAGATAACAAGCTGCATCCATGGCACTGGCGGACACAGACAGAAAAGGGCCCATGTGCAAGAACACTATATGGGCCCTTTGTAGCCCAAGAGCTCAGCATGATGCACAATTCCACCTGCTTTGGAGGTAGAAATGGGCCTCCTTACCTTGGTCCTCTGTGCGACCGAACAGGTTGCACCAATGATATATCTGCCCCATGTCCATTGTTTCCATAAAGAATTTCAATATTTAAACTGAACTGAATTTTAAATTTTGTTTGGGTTCAGTCCATTTTAAATGAGCTTTAGCCAAGAAAAGACTGCAGCATTTCTGGATTGTATTACCGGTAATACAGTATTCTCATAAAGAAGAAGTATATGTTATCTTTCCATGATAAAGCTTTAATTTGCATTTGCAGATCGCACAGCAAACTATGTTCACAGACGATGAATTCTATATAGTCCATGGCTCTTGCAGTGATAGCACTCGTGCCTGTTTTTAATGCAGTGCCACCTGACAGCCTGTAGACCACAAGCATCAAATATTAATTATTGCATTAACCATAGGCCTTGTCCCTTTTGCACATGGATTTCTACAGAACTTCTGAATTTTTTTATGATATTATGTTCTGTAAATGGTTGGATATTCAGTCTTGGCAATTTTAAATTCAGGAAAATTTTTATGAAATCGTTCTACAATTTTTACAGGCAGGTGTTCACAGATTGGTGAACCTCTGACCATCTTTGCTTCTGAGAGACTCTGCCTCTCTTAGGTTACTTTCACATCAGCGTTTTTGCTGATTCATGGCAGATTTTGATTCTCTATGGGAACTGCAATCAGGTGCGGCAAGTGCGACTTTGCTGGATCCGGCACTTGGGGTGAAGCAGCCCTTTTTTGTAGTGCAGTCGCACTTGCCGCACCTGAGAATGAATGAGACTTGCCGCAAGTTGGCCGTTACTCAGCAGGTGCGGCAAAATCTGCTGCGAATCAGCAAAAATGCTGATATGAAAGGTCCCTTACTTACTCTTTTTATTGTCATTGTCACGTGTTGGCTGCTTTGCAGTCCATGTGTAATGCTGCTGTAGTTTAATCTGAGTTAATTTCCTTTGGCACATCCCGAGTTAATGCCAGAAATCTGCTGTAGTCTATGTATTGCTGTGCGGCTCTGCATGTGGAGGTGGAGGGGTGTATCAGAGCATTCTGTTCTCCACTCCCTCAGCCTTTAAGTAGTTCCACTTCCTTCACCTGGGTGTCCCAGATAGAGTTTAGTCTGCCTTTGACCATATGAGCAGAAGATGTTTTTGCACTTGTGCTGAATCTTCTTGGAGGTTGCTGTATATCCCTGTCCGTGGCGGGAGTAGAGGGGGTGTAGCATAGGGCTGGTTGAACAGAGAGGGCAAGGGTAGTGGACCAGGCCTCCTCACTGTCAGAGGTACCTCTGGGTACTGGGCTAGCCAAGGACCAAAGTCCAGGGCCAGGCTAGCTACCCAGGGTTCCTTGCCTATTTATTCCATCCTGCTTCCATTCCATCATCTGCTGTACCACGACCGTGATATTCATGTGACCTAGTTGAAAATGTACCCTCCAGCTGTTTCTGACGTACTTTTCCAGCATTTTGTTAACCCTGTCCCAACTTTTTTTGGGATGTGTTGGTGCCATTGATTTCTAAATTAGTTTTTTCAAAAGAATTTAAAAATGTCTAATTATCGCCTTCTGATCTGTGATCTATGTTCTGCTGTGAATAAAATGTGGCTATACAATTTTCAAATCATTGCATTCTTGTTCTCTTTACATTTTACAGAGTCCCATCTTTTCTTGGATAGAGGTTGTACATGATATTGTACATGCTGCTTATTGGTCCAATGTTTACATTGACCAATTAAAGGGGTAT
>JARQOC010000003.1:93192043-93361152 GCA_033576535.1 Allobates femoralis
AAGGGGTATTCTGCTCTAGATGAATTATCATCTATCCACTGCATAGGGATAAGTGGTATTTGTGGTGTCCCTGCCAAGGGTTAGGAGAGGTTAAATGTAGTGACTAGTTGTTTATGCTCTTTGCTGCTTATTTCTGTTTCTGTGACTATGGAGGTTCGAAGATCGCTAAGCCATGTAATGAAATAGTTTAAGAATGTCATAACCATATTGCCTTCTTATCAGTTTCTCTATCTGAGGAATTTATATTTACAGTATTTGAGTCACATGGGTATTACCTGAACTTGTAAAGCCGGTTTCCATTATATTTGCTGAAATAGAAAGTATCTTTATAGGTTTATTACTAGTGCAAATAAGCAGTATGTGGCTCATTACTATAAAAATTGTCCATGTCAGGCTTAGGCTGCTAATTCAGATTTGAATGGATATGTCTGCGAAGAGTGTTCACTCATGACATGATGCCAGACTAACTACTGTGTGTTAAAGCTTTATGGATCATAGGAACTTGGGTTTTTTATGGGGCTGCTTTCACACATCCATGAAACCTGGACCATGTTTGGATCAAAATACCCGGACTGACCACCGGGCCTAAAGACCTTAGAAAACTGCTTCATAAGGCCTTCGAATCAGATCATGAGACCCGGCGTTTGGGCCGATTATTCAGATCCAACTACAGTCCATGTTTTGTGGACGTGTGAAACTGACCTTAGAATGTAATGAACGGTGTAAACGATTCTACCAGGTGGGTGCTGCAAGCAGACAGAAATTTACCTCTATAGCTTAGCAGGTTTGTGAACAGAAACAAGGGATTTGGAACTCTAGAGTGTATTTGTACACTCTTCAACATTGAAATTGCTACAGCAAGAAGGAAACATTGAGGAATTATGGAAATCATAGGATGAATAGCCATGACATGCTAATGATGAAAAAATTGAGACATTTTCAAAACCTCTTGATTTATCCAGTATCGAATAAGAGCACCACATGCAGATATCCTCACACTTACACACCTTGGCGTCTATCAATGAGGAATGTACTGCCCCATTGAAAACATTTGGGCACGCAAATCATCAAAATCTGCTGGTATCTCCCTTTGAATTTGCCAACCAATAAAGACACAAATATGCTTGATGGAAGACAAATCCTGAGACGTTGCAGACTAGTGTTAGCCAGGCATGTGGCCTGGCACCGTCATGTTAAAAAAAAATAGCTCTTGGGGCACATAGAAGGAATTTTGCCATACCAGGATTAATCCATTCTATATTGCAAATGAAATGAGACATCAGATACCAAGCATAAGGTTTCAAAGACCCATCACAAACACAAACCATCAGAAGGCATTTAGACAACATTGGGCTATGAACCAGACATTCAGCTACAGTCGTTCCATTGACTTCACAACACCACTGTCATTATGGAGCGGAGGAAGATGGAAAGAGTCCCGCCGTCAATTGGTCTTTAGATCATGTGGGCAGCACCATGAAGAAGACTTCATCTGAGAAGATCACACCAGTCCTACTCCAAGGATTATGATGTTGGGTGGCATAACGTATGGTAGCCGGACTCCTCTAATTGTTATTTCAGGTATATTAACAACTTGACGTTACATTGATACATGTTGTTACGAATCCTTTCCATTCTCAAGAACAAAGGGAATTTTAATTCTATACTTTATTGCTACCGTATGTTACCTATGTTACTGACCACTTCTGCAGTCTATCATCAGTGGTCAGTTTCTTAGTCAAGGAGGGCAGCACTTACAAGGTCTTTGCTATAGGGCTTGCAAGTTTAGAACCTGGTTGAATCTGGCCAGATTCAGGACCGCTGTGTTCCTTCAATGCTGCGGTGGCAAAACTTGTTCTGCTTACAGCATCTAAGAGAGTTTGGTAGGATTGGGTGCCAGCCCAAGTTGTCAACCAATCAGGAGCGCAATACAACCCCAAGCAAGCAGGATGCTGGAAGGCAGGGGAGAGCTGATCAGTATATAAACTAAAAAATTCTGAATTTTTTATCTTAGTGGCCTTCATTCCTCTGCTGTGTGCGTGCAAATGGACCATGCTCTGCATGATGATGACCGAAACCTAGGAATCCCCTCCAATATGTGCTATCGCTTAGGCAGCACTTAGCCCAGGTAACCCTCACTGTTCAAAAACTGCAAAAACTAATAGAAGACTTAGGGTGCTTTTACATCTGCAGTAAAGTGTAATTTGTGTCAGATCCTGCAGATGTCGCCGCATCTGCCGGATCTACTACGTAATGGCTGACTTGCAGCACTGATCCGGCAAGCTGAATTCATTCTTTATGGCGCTTGCGGTAGGGTGCGGTGAGTGCGGTATCACTAGATCCAGCACTTGCGGTGCTTGTGGCACCGCAAAAAAACGCTGCCAGCAAGTGCCACACAGGCAAAACTGCACTTACCGCACCTGACCGCAAGTCACATAGAGAATGAATGGGGCTTGCCGCAAGTGTTCTGTTACGTGGCAGATGCGGCAAAAATGACGGATCTGCCAGTAATTTCAAATAACACTGATGTGAAAGCAGCCTAAGTATGTAGAAGAATCCTGACACTAGAAATCTTTGGTAAATGGTCTTTTTTTTCTGTGACTGACAAAAAATTACTTTGTAGAGTCAAGGAAACGAAATGAGAAATTTCAGCCTATCATTATTTTAACTGGCAGCACATTAGCTCTGTGGGGCAGACTTGCAGTTTAGATGCCAGGAAGTGAGCGAGTGGGCTGGTAGTCATGGTGTCGATAGGTGTGGCTGTGTATTTCCGTCTGTGAAAGAAATAAGCTTTAATTTTTAAGTCTGCACAGTCTTGGAGTTGATTATAATAGATGTGCGTGTCTGGGGATAAGACCCCAGGGGGTGGGGAGCAGGGGGAGTCGAAGCATACCAGTGGGTGTGAAGGTTTAGTTGGTTGACAAGGCCTGGGTGGCAATCCAAGTGATATATAATTGATCATGCACCCCCTGCCTGGGGGGGTCTTACCTTCAAACCCCTGCTTCTATTATAACCAACTCCACGACCGTGTGTACTTAAATATGTTTATTCCTTTGGTAAAACGCTGCACCACACCCACCGACACCAAACCACGCCCACCACCTAGCCGCTCACGCGTGCTAACTTCTAGCTGCAGCTGTTCATTCTGCAAATATTTCGCTCTGTAGTGTATATACACGACAAACAGATCTCACCCTAGTAACTAAGACTTATGGTCTTACTAGGGTAAATCCAATTTAAAGGCTATTCCAGGTTCAATAAATGAAGGTTATTTTTTGTATAATATAAAGATATATAATTTTCTAATATTCCTATATCTATTTTACTAAATCTGTGCATCTTGCATAATCTTTAGGAGAATTTTTATTTCTGCACCTGGATTGTAATGACTGGTTTACTACACTGGAGTAAACAATTATTAACAATCTAATGAATGACGACAAGCAGAGATGTGAGGAAATTATAGAAGAGGTAGATTTTGGAAACAGCTCTTTCTATTATATACAATTTTTTTCTAATTAAAAATGTAGAAAATACAAATATGATGAATTGAATGAAATCAATTGAATGAAATATGAAATATATATCATACATATCGCCGTCTCACTAATTTTGTCACCTTATACAACTTCCTTTGTTTGTCTTCTAGATTCATAAATTGAATACCTTACAACCAAATCACCTGAATGAAGTAATGGATTTGTTTAATTAGAAATGAATCCGTACTATCTTTCCATGCCGCTTGGATTTTGTTGAGGACCTGTGGTGCAGGGGATATTTGTGAGAGCGGTGTGTGGTGTCCATTTCTTCCCTCCGCTTTTGAACGATGTTTTAGTTGGTTATCACTAATTATCATATAAGAGTGTTTCTTTATTTGTGGACTGGTTTAATTGAAAGTATGAATATGTTTGATCTGATCTTATTATAGTACTAATATATAGTTACGCAACATAGAGCGGCATGTTTTATTCCCTATCTTTGGAATGGATATATATATACATCTACTACATAATTGTCTAATGGCCACTTCCGTCTGAGGCCAAAATTGTGCGCCACAGACGGAAGTGACCAGAATGTAAAATTCACTCACTGCGCTGCTCTCCTCAAAGCCCCCCACTCCTCCTGCCCGCGCTCCCTGCGGCCCCCCGCTCCCCGCGGCCCCCTGCTCCTCCTGCCACCTCCTGCCTCTCCTGCCCCCTCAGCTCCTCCTGCCCCTTCAGTTCCTCCTTCCCCCTCCGCTCCTCCTGCCCGTGGCCCCTGCTCCTCCTGGCCCCCCCACTCCTCCACAGTAAAAGTAAAAATAAAAAATCCTCAGTGAGGATACTCACCCATCTGTCGGCTCGCTCCAACTCCGTCTTCTAGCTCCTACAGGGTTTGAGGACCTGTCATTGCCTGGGAAACTGATCAGCTGATTGGTTTTGCAGGCAATGACAGGTCCTGCCCTGGGAGCTACAAGACGCATCAGAGGTGGAGTGAGCCGGCGGACGGGTGAGTATCCTCACTGAGGATTTTTTATTTTTACTTTTACTGTAGAGGAGCGGGGGGCCAGGAGGAGTGGAGGGGGAAGGTGAGGCAGGAGGAGCGGTGGGGGCAGGAGGAGCAAGAGGAGCGGTGGGGGCAGGAGGGGCAGGAGGAGCGGAGGGGGCAGGAGGAGCAGAGGGGGCAGGAGGAGCAGAGGGGGCAGGAGGAGCGGAGGGGGCAGGAGGAGCGGAGGGGGCAGGAGGAGCGGAGGGGGGCAGGAGGAGGGAGGGGCGGAGGGGGCAGGAGGAGCGGAGGAGGAGGAGCGGAGGGCGGGGGGCAGGAGGAGCGGAGGGGGCAGGAGGAGCGGAGGGGGCAGGAGGAGCAGAGGGGGCAGGAGGAGCAGAGGGGGCAGGAGGAGCAGAGGGGGCAGGAGGAGCAGAGGGGGCAGGAGGAGCAGAGGGGGCAGGAGGAGCAGAGGGGGCAGGAGGAGCAGAGGGGGCAGGAGGAGCAGAGGGGGCAGGAGGAGCAGAGGGGGCAGGAGGAGCAGAGGGGCAGGAGGAGCAGAGGGGGCAGGAGGAGCAGAGGGGGCAGAAGGGTCAGGAGGAGCGAAGGGGGCCGGAGGAGCAGAGGGGGCAGGAGGAGCAGGGACAGGAGGAGCGGTGACAGGAGGAGAGATGGAGGAACGGGGACAGGAGGAGCTGTGACAGGAGGAGAGACAGAGGTGCGGTGACAGGAGGAGTGGGGACAGGAGGAGAGATGTAGTTCACTCATGTTGACTGAAAAAGTTCTGTCAGTCACAGTATGTCAACTACATACATATTCTAGAATACTCGATGCGTTAGAATCGGGCCACCATCTAGCATAAATATATATATTACTCAAGAGATGAAATAGAAAATGTCCATTTTATACTAATATATATATATATATATATATTAGTATAAAATGGACATTATCTATTTCATCTCTCGTAACGGTAATTTTATATGGGGACTTCAATTTCTTGGCTTCTATAGAGCCATGGGCTAATCTTGGTTAAATAAGATGTTTCGACAAGGAGCAGAATGTTCGATCCCATGTTTTGTCATTTCAAAGTCTACATGTATATTTATTTTTATGATGTTTTTAATGTTTTTACTGCATAATAATGTTTTATATTGCATTTGGAGTTTTATGAATATGATTATTTATTTGATTTTATGTGTATGATATTGTTCATGTGAAAGTGTATTGTGATTTGTTGGGGGAAGGCTGAGAAGCAGGTTCTCTGTGAACCTCCTACTGCTGATTGCTCTGGCTCTATGCAGGCGCGGACTGGGCCGGGGGGCAGGGAGGCATTTGCGTCCTGGGCTGGTGACTTATCAGCAGCTCAGGGCCGCCGGATGCATTATCTAATGATTAGATTGATTGTACTGCAGGGGAGGTGATAGGGCTCTGGAGCCTGTCCGGGGGCTGGGGGAGGCTGGGGTGGGCTGGGACAGGCTGCAAAAGGCAGCGGGAGATCTCCTGCACCCGCTCATATAACATGCACTGCCGCTGTCCATCACCGTGGTGCTGAAACCGCACAGCGGTGATGGACTGGAGGAGCAGAGCATGTTATATGTGCCTGCACCCCCCCCCCCCAGTGATGGCACATGCCCCCCTGTGTTCCGTATGGCCCCCATACTGCTGCCCAGAGTAAAATAAAAAAGCTTTACTTACCTCCTTCAGCGCTGATCTCCCGCTGTCTCCCCGCTCTCCCTGCTGCCGCTGTGATCGGGCACGCAGAGACAATGTCTCTCTGCTGATCACATGACCAGCACTGAGAAGCAGGAAGTGGGGGAGGGCAGCGGCAGGAGAGAGACCTGGAGTACAGCGCTGGAGGAGGGTGAGTAAAGAGCATGGGGGCCATAGCCAGGAAAGGGGGGGGGGTGCCAGCCACAGGGGACATGTGCCAGCCACAGGAGACGTGTGCCAGCTACGGGGGACGTGTGCCAGCCACAGGGGACGTGTGCCAGTCACAGGGGATGTGTGCCAGTGACAGCGGATGTGTGCCACTCACAGGGGACGTGTACCAGCCAAAGGGGACATGTGCCAGTCATAGGGGACGTGTGCCAGCCACAGAGGACATGTGCCAGCCACAGGGGATGTGTGCCAGCCATAGAGGACAAGTGCCAGCCACAGGGGACATGTGCCAGCCACAGAAGACGTGTGCCAGCCATGGGGGACGTGTGCCAGCCACGGGGAATGTGTGCCAATCACAGGGGATGTGTGCCAGTCACAGGGGATGTGTACCAGCAGAAGGGAACATGTGCCAGACATAAGGAAAGTGTGCCAGCCATAGGGGACGTGTGCCTGCCATAAGGAAAGTGTGCCAGTCATGGGGAACGTGTGCCAGCCATAGGGGACGTGTGCCAGCCACAGGGGACGTGTACCAGCAAAAGGGGATGTGTGCCAGCCATAGGGAACGTGTGCCAACCATGGGAGACGTGTGCCAGCCACGGGGGATGTGTGCGAATCACAGGGGATGTGTGCCAGTCACAGGGGATGTGTACCAGCAAAAGGGGACATGTGCCAGACATAAGGAAAGTGTGCCAGCCACGGGGGACATGTGCCAGCCATGGGGAACATGTGCCAGTCATGGGGGACGTGTGTCAACCACAGGGGACTGTGTACCAGCCACAGGGGATGTGTGCCAGCCATAGGGAACGTGTGCCAGCCACGGGGGATGTGTGCCGGGCTCAAAGAGGCTCATATCTTCACGAAATTAGACCTCCGAGGAGCCTACAACCTGGTTCGCATACGTGTCGGGGACGAATGGAAGACGACTTTGAACACCAGGGACGACTATTATGAGTATTTGGTCATGCCATACGGGTTGTGTAATGCCCCCATGGTGTTCCAAGAGTTCATCAATGACATCTTCCGCGGCCTGTTGTACATGTGTGTAGTGGTGTATTTGGATGACATCCTCATCTTCTCCCCAGATTTATTCTGTCATAGGCGGCACGTACAGCAAGTCCTCCTGCGACTGAGGAGGAATCGGTTGTACGCCAAGATGGAGAAATGTGTCTTTGAGCAGACCTCTTTGACCTTTCTCGGGTACATCATCTCGGATTCCGAACTACGGATGGACCCTGAGAAGCTCTTTGCCGTTCTGAAGTGGCCCCGTCCTGTGGGGACTAAGGCTATCCAGCGGTTCCTTGGCTTTGCAAATTATTTGAATCACAACCTTATCAATTCAATGCATTCCTTCTCAGAACAACTTATCAAAAAAGACCTCTCAGGGACTATGGAATGTCTTTAAAATCTCATTTTCTTTATTAAAGAGCTTAAAAAGCATAACAATGCCAGTACATTACAGCTATAACACAAAAGACAATGTGGTTTTTTAATGAGGAAACAGTAATAAACATCAATTAGGAAGATCAATAGAGGTCAGAATATTGTATTAGGAACCTCTAGGCTCACACTGGAGATAACTATACTCAGTCAAGCTCAGGATGACAGATGACACCCTGCAACACCATAGGCCACTGGTACTCAGTACAATTTGCCACCATATCAGGCTTGCAACAGATATCATAAACTGAGCCCTCTCAATTTAGGCTGAATTATACAGTTTTTGCTCATTAGCACCTATAGAGATCTATTATAGTTGTCTGTAAGCTATGTAAAAGCACAGGAAACTACACAATAGTCATATCCCCAGGTAAACAATGCCCAGTCCAGAATTAATTCTGTATAAGCGTGAAATGTGGACTCCTACTTATTTACTGGTCCACATACTGGCCACATAGTGTATACTAGGGCATATTGCCCATCAGTCACCCTGCTGCAGATGGTACTGACCTGGGTAGTTAGAGCTCCTTATCACCCCGACGGCGTTTCGTCTGGTGAGACTTCTTCAGGGGGTCAGTGTGCCAGTTGTAATGCTCCCCTGACGGTCTTATATGGAGCGTTCCATTAGCTCACCCTGGAACTGATGTGCATTAACGCCCATCCGCGCCATTACTGCGCCGCGTGTCACGTGACAGCCTCCGATCACATGCATCCGCGCACTTCCGGTCCTTGGACCGCAAGCTAGGGTGACGCGCTGTAGCGCGCCACCGTCGCTCGCGGCCGACGCGCCGGGAGTGGGCGGAGCCGGAGAATAATCACACTGCACGGGCGACATGGGCGGGTGGGAGGTAATGCTTATGGAGCAATGCTGCGCCATCTAGAGTTTTTGGAGGATATTGCAGGTGGATCTATAAATGTGTTAAGGTGCTTATCACTGCTCCTATGCATAGAATAAGTGCTCAGTGTACGTATATCTCTCTAAACTTAATTAATCGTGCAAAAATGCTTTAATTTAGTTGCTATAAAGTGCAAAGTGCTGTGCATACCAAAATATAATACAATATCTCAGCTCAATCAAACATATATAAACGCGTACTTGTATTAAAATGCCACATATAGGACAATATCTCAATATACATAAATATTTGCATAGTTATGAGTGGAAACCTAAAAAAGAAGAAAATCCAGCCCCACAGACAATGGAAGGAGCTGACACAAGTGGTGAACAAGCACTGGAATATTCTGTTGAGTGACCCGATCTTGAAATGGTGTATACCAGAGAGACCACTCATCACTGCCAGACGGTCTCAGAACTTGAGGGACATATTGGTGAAGAGCCACTTTGTGCGTGAAAAACCTAAGGGAATTGAGTGGTTGGATGTGAAGGGATGCTACCCTTGTTTGAATTGTGTCACGTGTCCGAACATAAAAAAGAGCAAGACCTTCCATAACAGCGATAACACTAGGACATATGACATCCGCCACCATATCACGTGTGGTACTAAGGGGGTCATTTATATGGCTGAATGTCCCTGTGGTAAAATCTATGTCGGCATGACTACAAGAGAATTACGCGTACGGGTACGTGAGCATGTGCTGGATATCGAGAAAGGAGCGGCAGCGGAAGATCCATCAATCTTGAAGACTATTCCAAGACACTTCTATCTTAAACACCAAAGTAATTCCAGTTTATTAAAAGCAGTGGGCATAGATAGGATTAATATGGGACAGAGAGGAGGCAACATGAGTAAACAGCTAGGAATGATAGAAAGTAAATGGATCTATAGATTAAATTGTGTCACACCAAATGGGTTAAATGAAAATTTTGGATTCGGGGCATTTTTGTAGGTACTTAAGATATGGTTATTCTCTGATTGACAATGTTTTGTTGACACCTCTGTCTCAGAAGGCGGTCATCCATTTAATAATAACATAAACCTTTGTGTCATTGATTTTAACGGTGTGTGTTTTTTTATTCTTTACAGTTATTTCACATCCCTATGTGGCACTGTATGATTTTGTGTCCTGTTCCGGACTTGAACTGAGGCTGGAAGATTGGAGAATGTGCGTGATGCCCTAGTGACTGGATGGACTGTGGGGCTGGATTTTCTTCTTTTTTAGGTTTCCACTCATAACTATGCAAATATTTATGTATATTGAGATATTGTCCTATATGTGGCATTTTAATACAAGTACGCGTTTATATATGTTTGATTGAGCTGAGATATTGTATTATATTTTGGTATGCACAGCACTTTGCACTTTATAGCAACTAAATTAAAGCATTTTTGCACGATTAATTAAGTTTAGAGAGATATACGTACACTGAGCACTTATTCTATGCATAGGAGCAGTGATAAGCACCTTAACACATTTATAGATCCACCTGCAATATCCTCCAAAAACTCTAGATGGCGCAGCATTGCTCCATAAGCATTACCTCCCACCCGCCCATGTCGCCCGTGCAGTGTGATTATTCTCCGGCTCCGCCCACTCCCGGCGCGTCGGCCGCGAGCGACGGTGGCGCGCTACAGCGCGTCACCCTAGCTTGCGGTCCAAGGACCGGAAGTGCGCGGATGCATGTGATCGGAGGCTGTCACGTGACACGCGGCGCAGTAATGGCGCGGATGGGCGTTAATGCACATCAGTTCCAGGGTGAGCTAATGGAACGCTCCATATAAGACCGTCAGGGGAGCATTACAACTGGCACACTGACCCCCTGAAGAAGTCTCACCAGACGAAACGCCGTCGGGGTGATAAGGAGCTCTAACTACCCAGGTCAGTACCATCTGCAGCAGGGTGACTGATGGGCAATATGCCCTAGTATACACTATGTGGCCAGTATGTGGACCAGTAAATAAGTAGGAGTCCACATTTCACGCTTATACAGAATTAATTCTGGACTGGGCATTGTTTACCTGGGGATATGACTATTGTGTAGTTTCCTGTGCTTTTACATAGCTTACAGACAACTATAATAGATCTCTATAGGTGCTAATGAGCAAAAACTGTATAATTCAGCCTAAATTGAGAGGGCTCAGTTTATGATATCTGTTGCAAGCCTGATATGGTGGCAAATTGTACTGAGTACCAGTGGCCTATGGTGTTGCAGGGTGTCATCTGTCATCCTGAGCTTGACTGAGTATAGTTATCTCCAGTGTGAGCCTAGAGGTTCCTAATACAATATTCTGACCTCTATTGATCTTCCTAATTGATGTTTATTACTGTTTCCTCATTAAAAAACCACATTGTCTTTTGTGTTATAGCTGTAATGTACTGGCATTGTTATGCTTTTTAAGCTCTTTAATAAAGAAAATGAGATTTTAAAGACATTCCATAGTCCCTGAGAGGTCTTTTTTGATAAGTTGCTTTGCAAATTATTGCAGGCAATATATTCCCCATTTCTCCTTCTTGATCAAACCCATCACGGCTCTCATCTGTAAGGGAGCAAAGTCCTGCAACTGGACCCCAGAGGCCGAAGAAGTTCTCCACCTTAAAGAGGACCTGTCACCAAACCAGGCATGGTGATCTAATTACAGCACTGGATGCAGCATGTCTGCAGCATGCAGACAAGGGGTCCCCCAGCACTTGAGCATGCTACAGCCACTAAGGAGGTGGCTAGGGGCTGCAGCCAAGGGCAGATTCACACCCCCTGCATGTGTAATCTGCCCACCGTTGCCAATCATTCTCTCCCTGTCTGCAACATTTAAACAGAGTTTTTTTTTTCTCTCTCCCAGAAAGTCCATTAGCCCCGCCAGGGGGCGGGGCTAAACGGGAGAGAAAAAAACCTCTGTTTAAACTCTGGAGGGTGCTGTGCAAGCATATAGACATCACGTTGGACTTCTCCTCTGCCTATCATCCTCAGTCCAACGGGCAGGTGGAGCACATTAACCGGCTCACCCCAGAGCAGAGTGCCAGAAACGAGGTTCGAGGTTTTGAGGGTACTACCAACCCAGCAGCCAAAACTTTAGAACGGGAGACTCCATCTCTCCCAGCCAAAACAAAGTACCTGGAAGCACAGCAGCATCTGAGAGCCCAGGTATTGCCGCCAGAGGAGTGGTACTGGAGAAGGGCTCGAGCTGCCTGCTACATGGGAGAGAGACTTACCAGCAGGAGAAGAGGGTTGCAGCTTATCCATAGGCAGCCAGGACCAGCAAAGAGGAGCACAGCAGCAGGGAGGCCTCAGAACTCACCGGGTGAGGAGATCCCCAACTTGCTTCCAGGCTGTCCGGACTCAAAACATCACCTGTGGTCAGTGTCCTGTCTGAACCTGCCACTACCAGTAAAGGTAAAGGAGACTACGTACTGTGTGTCTGTCGGTTATTCCGCGTCCTACACCCCAACGACCTACCACTGCCATAGACTATACCGGTTACCCTGGGGAACCGCTCCACCCGTGGGGACCAATACCACCTTAGCTGCAATTCCATCATCCCCAGAGGTCGTGCACCGCAGCGTCGGTCATCAATAGCTGAACATCACAGGTGGCATCACAACAATCCCCAAAACCATAATTCCCAAACTTTTATTGATACTGCCAGGGTCACGGAGCCGGGTCTCGACCCCTGTGACTCCCTAGCAGTACAGTAGCCCAGTTCCGAGTATCCCATGGTCCTGGGGGGCATGTCAACACCATCTGCCATACCTGCTGCAGTAGCCATCTAGTCTGTACCTATCCACACTGGACACTGTATCTGCCTGCATCCCTGACCCCCAAGGCCAGCTGTCAAGGTAAAGAGATCCCCTGGAGAAGCACCTGGTGGCTACCTTCCAGCACAAGCCTAGCCTCACCATCAGAGGCTCTAGTGAACATGAAGTACTCGCTTAATTATGCCCTCCAGGCCGAGACCAGTACCGCGATCTAGTGGGTCCGCTCCCCACGCTTGCACCTGCGAGTTTTACAATTTGTACCTCTGCATTCACACTTGATTAACATTATAGTATTGTTCATTGCCATACCAAGCTGGGTGTGTACTAGGTCATGAGAGAAGACTGTTATTGAAGATCTTGGCATGTTGTATTTTTGGCCAGTGTTTGCCTATCGTTGTATAAACAAACATATTGTTTGCTTATGGGCAAAGGGTTATTACACTGTGATTTGGTGCATGATCTGGTTAATAAGTAGGAGACTCTAACTTCCCCTTTCTTTTTTTTTTTTAACGATTGTAATTTATGTATAAAATATGTAATGGAGTTACAAACCAACCTTTGAAGGTGGAGGAAGGTTCTCCCTCCTATCCCCAGGGTTAGAATACAGATTTGGCTGTACTTGTTCACATGCTTAAAGGCTTGTCTGTAAGACAGTAGGTTATATCTATGGGAGTTCATAATCAAAAGTCCAAGACACCAGACATTCGCCTCCAAAAGATTTCTTTATTGGTCACTTCATACAAAGGACAAATGAAGCTACACTTTGGCCACACAGGGCCTTTCTCAAGTCAAATGACACGCCTTCCCCCCCCCCCAGGGACGTGGGGTACTCAAAACTGGGCAACAGTACTTCTGGGGAGTCAAAGGGGTTGAGACCCGGCTCTGTGACCCTGGCGGTGTCAATAAAGGTTCGGGAAATAAGGATTTGGAGATGGTTGTCGTGATTCCACCCATAATGTTCGGCTATTGATGGGCAATGCTGCGGGACCTCTGGGGATGATGGAAATGCAGCTTAGGTGATATCGCTCTCCACGGGTACACCAGTTCCCCAGGGCAACCAGTATAGTCTATGGCGGTGGTAGGCCATAGGGGTGCAGGACTGAGAGTGCCAAATAACCAACAGACACACAGTGCTTTAGTTTCCTTTACCTTTACTGGTAGTTGCAGGTTCAGACCAAGACACTGTCCACAGGAGATGTTAGGAATCCAGATGGCCTGGAAGCAGTTGGGGATCTCCTCACCTGGTAAGTTCTGAGGCCTTCCTGTTGCGCTCCTCTTTGCTGGTCCTGGCTCTCTGTAGCTAAGCTGAGACCCTCTCTTCCTGCTGGTAAGTCTCTCACCTGTTTGGCAGGCAGCTCAAGCCCTTCCCGGGCACCACTTCTCTGGAAACAGTCCCTGAGCTCTCCGATGCTGCTGTGCCTCTAGGTGCTTTGGTGTGGCAGGAGACGTGGAGTTTCCCGTCCTCCGGTTTTGGCTGCTTGGCCTATAGCACCCTCACAACCTCGGACTCTGGTATCCGTTTCAGGCACTCTGCTCTGGGGTGAGCCGGCAACAGGCTCCACTCCCCAGTCCTGCTTCTCTCCTTCCTCAGACCCTTTTCTACGGGTCCCTCAGGCTTGGTAGTCTCTATCCTGGGATGAGCCTGGCACTGCTTCAGTCCGCAGGATGTCTTCTCAGTCCTCCTAGGAACTGAACTAACCCCGCCCCCAGGTCAGAATTTATAGGGGAGCTCCCCTCAACCCGGGTTCTGAGCGCCCCCTTCTGGTCTGGACTCAGGAAAGTGTTGCATGCTGTGGGTTTATCTGGTGTGGATACCCCTTCTTGGTTCCAAGCATGACATCACCCCCCGAGGGAGGCAATGCCATTCTGGCAACCGGACTCTGGGGTGCCACAAATACAAAAAGGTGTGCATTTTTATTTGGCTTAAGGCTATGTACCTTCTGTGCTTATTTTTTGTGCTGCGTTTGTGCACATACAAATGCAGCACAAAACAGCACAAATAAGGGGACACATAAACACTGACAAACACACTCGAGACAAATAGATAGACACACAGATACTTTCTCAACCTCCCTTGCAATCCCACAGCAATCTCTGGTGATTCTCTCTCCTTGCAGCGGCAGCAGCTGTGTTTATCTATCTTCCAGATCCTGCAAACCATGTGATAGCCTGAAGGTGGGTTTACATCGTTGCGATATCGGCGTCCAATTTCAATGAAAAGTCACGTGGTTCGATCGTTGGAGCCGATATCGTTCCTGCGTTTTATGGTGTGAACGTCCAATACGATGCAGGAACGATGTCAATGCGATATCGGGGATTGAATGAGCGTGCTCTCCAATGCTCCGATATTGAATGGAGATTGGAGCCGGATCGTGCTGTGTGATAGCCCAACTCCAATGTGTAGGGCAACGTCACACATTGACTCCAATGTTAACTGGTCGTTCCTGCGTCGGGGGGCGTAGACATCGTACGGACGTTGCATCCCGATATCGCGCCGTGTAAACCTCCGATGCGATGCAGAGAAAAGCGCGCACAAAAAGCGCGCTCCCGCGTCGTTGGTTACGATATCGGGCCGACCGATATCGGGAGTGTAAACCCACTTCAGTCACATGGTGCAAAGGTCCTGGAAGATAGATAAAGAGATCTCTCACCGCTGCATGGAGAAAGAATCACCGGGGATCGCTGTGGGATTGCTGGAGAGGGTGAGTATTGGAGCAGTTTTTGTTTTGGAAATCTCAGGAAAAAAACACCATTGTGGGAATACCCATCCGTTTGTGGTGCTTTTTTAGGGGGGTTAGAATGGAGTCTATGGGGAAAATGCAGCCCAAAAACAGGCATGTTAATTGCAGGAACATTAAAAAAAACGCAGGCGATTTCTGCAACAAAAGCTCAGCACCCAAAAAAGAACATGACGGCACAGCTTTTGGATAATCACATTGACTTTCATGATAAAACTGTGGGTGATGTGTTTTTGGTGCAGAAATGCAGCAAAAAAAATGCAGCAAAAATGCACAGTGGGCACTTACTCTTAGGCCTTTTGTGGCCAGCGCTTTTTTATTGTTTGTATGCAGTAACCAGTATAGAAATCCTTTGCAGGAGAACGTCTGGCGCCTTGGAATTTTGATTATGTGCAGGCAATTTGTGGAGACTTGTGTCAGGGTTGTACGGACCAGAGAGTGGTGCATGGGAGCAGACATTAAGATGTCTATGGGGGTAATCAGACGGACCCCCAGCAATCCTTGTGCTCATTTTGATTCAGTAATCCTATAGACAATAAGTAGAATGGAGGTTCATCATGCACACTTCTGCTCCATTCAAGACCAAGGTTCCCTGGTTGTAGAACCCCATTCTTAGGGTACCTTTACACGCTGCTACTGGATGGTGGCAACAACCGGGTACATGAGAGAAATGTATCTTGCACCGCCAATTCAACCCGAGGTAGCGGCGTGTGAAGACGGTTGTAGCCACCCGCCAGTGGCGGCACCTGTTTCAGAGCACTGCCCTAAAACAGGTGGTTACCCAGCTGATGGTAGCTACCTGTATCTGCGTGTAAAGAAGGAACAGAAGGGCTGTTTCTACACCATGCTATGTACCTGGGGCGTGACACAGCCTCCGGGAAACCACCCCCCTTCAGCGATCATTGGAGGAAGCTCCTGCGTTACGATTGGTTGTTGCTGCATAGGGTGGCATATTTAAGGAGCTGACCAGTCACACTACACAATTGCTCGAGCGTCATGTATTAATCAGCCTCCTGCGCTGCCTGGCCAATCATGATGTTATTGCTTTGTCCTATCAGCGTACGGACGTCTCGTAATCCACAATTGTGGCACGCCTATGTGTTGTCCCTGCTGCACCAGGTCCGCCCATATTAGCTTGTTGTAGCGGTGTGTAAATGAGGTAAGGTGCTCTGCAGAAGGTAACTTGAGACACCCGGCGGTGTATCCAGAGATAGATGTAACCTACCGTAGCGCACCTTGTTGCGGCGTGTAAAGGTGGTGCAATTACCGTTTGCAACCGTTTGTGCGTGCTCGTGCATGTGAAGTAGCCGGTTGATGCCACCATCCAGTAGCGGCGTGTAAAGGTACCATCAGAATCATTGGGGTTTGACTGATCTGTAAGTTATCTTGGGAATAATCCTATAAGAGATAGTTTGCTCTCAATGGGCGTTGAACACTATTTAAAAAAACATTAAAAATGATCCAAAAGATAAAATCTAGATACCTACCGATTGACCTCCGACTACTCCGCTCTGTTGCTTGGGTCCCCACCAATATACAGGTTTCCTCTTCCTACAGCCAATCAGTGGCTGATGAGTGGTTATTTTCAGTCTGAGACACAAAACAACAAGCGACTGCTTTTTTCCGGTCAGGCGCCCTGGGTAGGTAAACACCGTATTTGCATATTAAGTTTGTGCACCCACCCAGCACTTTTTGATGTGTATTTGCTTGAAGATTTTGTCAAATCTGTAGGGGAAAATGCCTCCCAGCAAAGTCAATGAGAATTCTGAAGTGCTGTGCACACTTTCAGGTTTGTTTTCCTGCAGATTTTGGTGCAGAAAAAAGAAGCAACATGCTCATTCTTTCTGTGTTTTTCCCTGCATTTTTCTCATAGGCTATATAATAGAAACACCTGGGAAAAAAACACACCTTAGGCTGCTTTCACATAACGATTTTATCAGTTCCGATGCTGTCCGATAAAAATCGGACAGCATCGGACCGATTTTCGGACCCCATGTATGCCTATGGGCATCGGACCGAATCGGATGTGCACTAAATGCCATCCGATTTGGTCCGATCCGAATCTGTCCGATTTTTTTATCGGTGCAAAAATCAGAGCTTGCTCCGATTTTTGCACCGAAAATAAAATCTGACAGATTCGGATCGGACCAGATCGGATGGCATTTAGTGCACATCCGATCCGACCCGATCAATTTGACATGGGGCCCTATGGAGCAGGGTCCGAGGAAACATCTTATGTCTCCTCGGACCGATTTTAGTGTACTGAGCATGCTCAGTACACTAAAATCGCTCCAAAAGTCAATGAATGGGTTAATTAAAAAAAAAAAAACTATGCTCACCTGTCCACGAGGCCCACGTCATCTCCCGGCGTCTCCGGTATATCCAGGTATCTTGCCGTCTGTGCTGATAAGACCTGCCGTGATGTCACAATCACATGACTGCCAGGAACCAATAGCCAGCAGTCATGTGATTGTGACATCACGAGAGGTCCTGGCAGCACAGAACAGCAAGATACCGGGAGACGCGCGGGACCGTGCAGGAGTCGTGGACAGGTGAGAAAGGAGAGGAGGAGAGGAGAGAACAAGAGGAGAGGAGGAGGACAAAAGGAGAGGAGGAGAGTGGAGGACAAAAGGAGAGGAGGAGAGGAGAGGACAAGAGGAGAGGAGGAGGACAAAAGGAGAGGAGGAGAGGACAAGAGGAGAGGAGGAGGACAAAAGGAGAGGAGGAGAGGACAAGAGGAGAGGAGGAGGACAAAAGGAGAGGAGGAGAGGGGAGGACGAGAGGAGGATGAGGACAAAAGGAGAGGAGGAGAGTGGAGGACAAGAGGGGGAGCGCAGTGGAGGACGGGGGACCATATTGGAGCACCGGGGGAGAGACAGCTGATGACAGCTGACAGGAGGGAGGTGAGGGCAGGGATCAGATAAAATGTCGGAATCGGATGCCTATTTGGCATCCGATTCCAGGCATCAGAAGAATCCGATGCTGTCCGATTTATATCGGACAGCATCGGATTTTAAAAAATCGTAATGTGAAAGTAGCCTAAAATGCTAAAGACGCTGTGTTTTTCCTGCCAGGGGATGCAGATTTGTTGCAGAAATAATCTTCTAGGTGTGCACATAGCCTAAATCCTTTCTTTGTCCTCCTGTAGCACTCACTTGGCTACAATATGTCATGAAATTCTATCCTTGAACAAAGTAGTTTCTTACGAACATTGACATTTTCAGTTACAATGAATGCGCAGCGAGCCAATGATCTCCCATGACGCGCCGTGTACAGTGCTGTATATACAAGCCTGAGCTTCCTGTTCTGCCAGAGCCGAGCCGTATCAGTCACAGATCACTCCTCTACTACACAACATAACACCACCACCAGCCGGGCTGTAATCATGACAATCAGTGAGTATGGACTATCGTTCATTGACGGAGCATGAATATCTTTGTACCTGTGTGCTTTAGGTGGAATGGTCTAAAAGCACAGACCTCACCGATGCCTATAACATGGGAATCCCTTTCTAGCCCATTTACTTTCATTTGCACTTTCCTGTGTTAAGCCTGCTGGATTTATGTAAGAGATTTATTATCAGTAAACCTTCCAGTATAACCTTGTTCACTCTTGGGATCAGACAGTACCGTATATACAGGAGTATAAGCTGAGTTTTTCAGCACAATATTTGGCTATATACCATTGGGGGGGTATATACCAGTGTTGGGGGCTATATGCCATTGGTGGGGGGTATATAGCAGTGGTGGGGGGTATATACCAGTGATGGGGGTATATATCAGTATTACCAGGATAGGGGGCCATATACCAGTGATGGGGCGCTATTCCAGTGATGGGGGGGGACTATGTACAGTGATAGGGGCTATATACCAGTCTGGGTGTCTATATACTAGTGATGAGGAAATATGTACAATGAGGGGGTATATACCAGGATGAGGGGCCATTTACCATGATGGGGGTGCTATATACCAGTGATGGGGGCTATATACCAGCATTACCAGGATGGAGGGCCATATACCAGTGATGGGGGCACGATATACCAGTGATGACAGGCTGTATACAGTGGTGATTGCTATATACCAGTGATGGGGGCGCTATATACCAGTGATGAGGAGTAATATACCAGGATGGGGGTCTGCTGCATTTCCCACCCTAGGCTTATACTCTAGTCAATAGGTTTCCCCAGTTTTGGGGGTAAAATTAGGGGCCTCGGCTTATACCAGGGTCGGCTTCTACTCGAGAATATACAGACTTTGTTTTCTAGCTGAGTTTTAATTTACAATAAACAGTAAAATGATTATTCTGTAACACTTTGTTTCTTGGTCATGATTTACAAAATAGAGTCACCTAATCTGAGGTCAGTGTAATGTAGAGACAGACCCTGATTCCACTGTAGTCACTTACTGGGCTACTTGCTATATATTTGATAAAATCACAGTTTTGTCAGTCGGTGATTATCACTAGAAGACTAGAAGCAGAATTAGGATGGCACTCTCCATGAAAGCCTTTTACTTTTACTTTATTTCATCCAGGTGCAGACAAACAGGGGAAGGAGGGGGAGCAGGAACACAAGGACGACAGCAGTTGTTTTGTGCCCGACTGGCGCTTCCACAGGTCCTGACCCTTAGCAACGCAGTATTGCTGAGCATATGTGTATAACTAGTTAGTGGTGTCCGGAGTACACTGGTTATCACTAGAGGACTAGTAAACCTGCTTCCAAGTAGTCCTCCATATTCATGAGCTCTGTATATCCACATCCCCACCAGAGATGAGCAGCTTTCTGCCTATGCACAGTATAAACAGAAAGCTTCCAATTAGGAGTGTAAGATCGGGGTTCCATTTGCGAGAGATTTGTGCATGTCTAGCATTGCTTCACCTGGCACAACCGCCCGCTCTCTGGACAGGAGCGAGTAGCTGCATAGACATACCTGCATGCTCTTGTCCGGAGAGCTGGTGGCCGTGCCAGGTGAGGTGATGTGAGACACCTCCAAATCTCTCACATTACTCTCGCAAGTGGAACCCCAGCCTTGTACAGAGGTCATACAAGCTCTCGGATGGGGTAGCAAACACCTGATAATAGATTACCTTTAAACTTGAATTTTTGCTGTGAAAAGGGATATATACAGGTGTATCTCAATGAATTAGAATATCATCAAAAAGTTAATTTTGTTTCAGTAATTCAATACATAAAGTGAAACACATATATTATATGGAGTCATTACAAACAGTGTTCTATTTCAAGTGTTTATTTCAGTAATTCAATACATAAAGTGAAACACATATATTATATGGAGTCATTACAAACAGTGATCTATTTCAAGTGTTTATTTCAGTTAATGTTGATAATTATGGCTAATGAAAACACAAAGATCATTATCTCAGAAAATTAAAGTACCCAATGAAGTGCAGAGATGGATAGATCAAGATCGCTGCCCGTGGAAGAATCAGTCAGTCCAAGGTCCTCAAGAAAGCCTTAATTCCTACGCGTTTCGTGTGACACTTCACACTTCCTCAGGGAAAAGTTAACTTTCTTGAGAACCTTGGACTGACTGATTCTTCCACGGGCAGCGCGATCTTGATCTATCCATCTCTGCACTTCATTCGGTATCATCTGACATCTCAAGGTGGTTCACTGCAGCCTACGGCCTTTTATGTGGTTGTGTCTCACACAACCCGACAAGGTGAGTGTATACTTGATAATTCTATATTCCTTTAATCATCGGATAAGACCCTATTTTGCACTGTTTTTTCCACTAGCTCTTCCTCCTGGATCTAGAAAATTAAAGTAGGGAGGATGAAGGGTCTGAGAGATAAAATTTCACCTAAATAGGTATCAGAGGCTTCACCTTGTGTGGTTGTGAGAGTCACAACCACTATAAAAGCATATCACGGCTGCTGCAGTCCCCAGTGTGGTGCATATAGAGCAGGGAGGATGAAGGGTTATAAACCACACTGCTGTATTGCACGAGACATCAAAGGGTGAATATAATATTAATTTATTAGTCAATGCATTTCAGAGCTCCCTGGCCCCTTCCTCAGGACAAATCAATATCATATTGCCATGTTTCAGGGGGTTTCTGGAAGGGGGCCCTGATACGCATTGACTAATAATTCAATGGATTGTACCCGTGGAAGCGCCACTCACGGCGTGAAACGGCCGTTGTGCCTTAATCCCCCATCTTCCCACTTGCTACCCCTCACCATGTAAGTCCCTGCGAACTAATAAAGAAGACATCCTAAGGAATCCTGTGTGCAGCTCTGTCTTTTCTCCAAAACTTAATAAATCGATATTATTTTCACTCTTTGATGTCTTGTGGAATAGGACAGTGCGGTTTTTAACCCTTCATCCTCCCTGCTTTAATTTTCTGAGTAATAACCTTTGGGTTTTCATTGGCTGTAAGCCATAATCATCAACATTAACATAAATGAACAGTTGAAATAGATCCCTCTGTTTGTAAAGTCTCTATTTAATATATGCGTTTTCACTTTATGTAGTGAATTACTGAAATAAATTAACTTTTCATGATCTTCTAATATATGGAGATGCACCTGTATCTGGGTTCAATACAGTCAATCTGTGGCTTTTTAGCATGACTTTATGCTAGTGCTGCACTGTTACCCTCCATGACACCTGTGAGTGTAAAGGAAACATATATATAGTCATATGTATGAACTACCGTACATAATGTGCATAATTATTAAGCAATTTGTATTTTTGATGATTCATTTTACTATTGAACAACTGTGATCAATCCAAAAGGTTAATACTTCTGAAACTTGAATATTTAAGAAAGTAAAAGTGAGGCTTTGTATTCCTTAGGAGAATATCTGTGCCACATTATTGGGCAGAATTATTATGTGACTAAATGAAACACAAATTTTCCCATCTCAATTGTTTACTTTAATCTGTTTTTTACAATTAAAAAAAAAAAGTGACCAATATATCTGCCCATCTATTCAATAACAGTCATACGTTTTCCATCCATGGAGTTCGTCAGTTTTTTAATCTGTTGATGATCAACTTTTTGGGCAGTACCAAGCACAGTCTCCCAAACACTGATCACAAAGGTGACTGTTTACCTTCACCATATACTTCCCATTTACAATAGTTCTCAATAGGGTTTAGGTCAGGTGAGGATGGGGAACACTGGCCGACAAGCAGTGCAGACTTTGATGCATGTGATGGAACCTTGTCCTGCATAATACCAGCTCATGACGGTATTTATCCTCCACTCTGCTGGTGTTAGAGGTGAAGTGAAGGTCTGTGCCCATTACTGATCCAGCCAAAAGTCCATCCGCCTGCTCCATCAAGAGTCACTCTCATCTCAACACTCCATAAATAATCTGAAAAATCTGTCTTGAGATATTTCTTGGCCCAGCCTTGACATTTTTATTTCTACGTCTTGCTCAGTGGTGGTTGGGTTTCCACCTTCCTTACCTCGGCCATGTCTCTCAGCACTGAACACCTTATATTTCTGGTTCCTCCAAGGAGGTTGCAATTCTGGAATATGACAGCACTTGAGGATAATGGGTTCCTGGTCGCTTCGCGTTTGATTCTTCTCAAACCTTTGTTAACATGTCCTTTTTTTCCTCAATATGTTTTTATGACCCTGTGGACTTTTTGCAGCAAATCCTTTGATTCTGTGTTCACGCTCCAATATCTCAGCAATCTCAAGATTCCTGCATCCCTCTCGAAGGCTTGTAACAATTTGTTACTTTTCAAAGTCAGTTAATTCTCTTTTTTTTGGCCTGATTTGTCTGAGGAAAACAAGGTGGCCAATAACTCTGCACATCTTGATAAAGGGAGTTGTATGCTAAGGTGGGGTCACACGTGGCGATTCTGGCCTGCGATGTCGGAAGCGATGCGCGGGTGCCCGCTCGCTTCCGACATCGCAGGCCAGCTGTCACACGGCACGACTTTGCTGGTGATGCGGCGGCGATGTGGGCGGAGCCGTCGCTCGCTGGGCAGGGCTCAGCCCAGCGAGCGATCCTCAGCAACATTGCGATATAGGCTGGATCGCGCCGCCAACAGTGTCAGACGGCGCGATATAGCCTAATCGCTGGTCACAGGTTGACAGGTTTATGAACATGTTCATAAACCTGTCAACCTCCCACCAGCGATAATTTGCAGTTGCGTCGCGCTGTCACACAGCGCGACGCACTTGCAATATCGCCCGCGACATCGCTGTGACGTCACTTTTCGGCGATGTCGCGGGCGAAATCGCCACGTGTGACCCCACCTTTAGGCCACAACCCCTCTTTACACAAATACATATTGCCTTATCTGCTTCTTCAAATAAACATTCAAGATTACAAAGGTTAAAAAGGCATAAAAACAATGATATGGTTAAAATACTCACTTGCTTAATAATTATACATACAGTGTATATACCAGGAAAAAGCAAAAAAACTACCAAGCAGTCTGTCATATGACTAGTTAGCCCATTTAAAATAACAGTTAAAAAAGCAATAAAAATGCAACTGCCATTCGTGTATACAGTATATATATTTGGGTTGCTGTATATGTTTGCTTCACTTAGCACGCTATTCGACTACCAGGTTGCAATGCCCTTGCAGTGGTGCCATGACCCAGGTGCCGTGATGTGGTGTGCCAACAGGCCGTAACAGATAGCCGAGGCTTGTTCTGTTGAGGCTGCATTCACATGCTGCGTAAATGCCGCACTTTTTCTGCCACGCTTTTTCCCCAAAAGCGCATCTACATCTGCGTTTCCCGGCAAAGTTAATGGACTTTCACTTTTGCCGTTCAGATGCTGCACTTTTTTCGGCTGCACTTTTGGGGGAGAAAGCAAGGGTTTAAAAAGAATGACCATATTAATTATTTGTGCTTAATAGCGCGCACTTTCTCCCATAGGCGCCATTATAAGGAGTTGGAATATGCATTGTCGTTCAGACAATGCCTATTCCAACTCCTATAAGCGCAGGCGCAGGGGGAAGTGCAGTCACATGGGGGGAGGAAGAATCCTGTATTTCTCCCTCCATGTGACATGTCGGGGCTGTAGTTTTGTTTTTGCAGTGTATATACATACACTGCCAAAGCGAAATAAAAGTGAGCAAAAGGTATTAAAAATAAAAAATAAAATACTCCCTCTCTACCGGCTGTCCTGGGACCCTTGGGGAAGACGTCCGATCGCTGCAAGGACCTTAAAGATGTGATTGGCCGGTAGCGATCAACTGATGTGTAACGTGACATCATCAGCTGATCACGAAGTGACATCATTAGCTGAGAGTTTAAACTGCCCGCCAAAACTAGTCTTGGCGGGTGGTTTTAAACTGCTCAGCTGACATGTCAGATGACACATCAGCTGATCGGTTGCCACCGGTCAGCTGATTCAGGTCCTGCAGCAATCGGATGTGGACGCCTCGCATCCCGGGACAGTCAGCGGAGAGGTGAGTATTGTATTCTATTATTTTTGTTACTATTGTTTTTTTTATTTCACTTTATCAGTGTATATACATATACTGCTAAAGTGAAAGTACACACGTCACACGGGAACAGGATTATTCCTGCCCCCGTGTGACATCACTTCCTCCTGCGCTCTTGGGGGAAAAATGTGGCGGTTAAAAAAAAAAAAAGTGGTGTGTGAATGCACTAAATAGCATGGCCGCAAAAATGCAGCAAAAACGCACCTGCAAAGAAGCGCTGGCAATACGCTACGTGTGAACATAGCCTTAAAGGGCTTGCAGTACCCTGGGAGCTAGTGTAGGTTTGAAGCAGTGGTGGGCTTGGAGCTGGGAGATAACATGTGGTGATGAAGATAGTTGTGCTGGGTTTGCAACAGGATGAACCAATGCAGCAAATAAACTTGGCTGTACCACTGAGCGGATCATTAAAGGAGACTAACGTAATCCCATTCCACAAGCATACATCAGCTGTCAGAGAATGCTAAGAGTTGCAGTTTCACAACAGTTGGAGGTTCATTTGCTTAGTGAGTAAGCAGAAGTGAGAAAATCTGCATGTCTGGATTGTGAATTACTATAATACAGTATAATGAGTGAGCTCTAGATTGCTGCTCTGCAGAATAGTAAATGCTACAGTCATGGCTAAAAGTGTTGGCACCCTCTAAATTGTTCCACAAAATTAATTATTTCTCCCAGGAAATTATTGCAATTAGACAGGTTTGTTTCCTTTATATTGGAACAACACAAAAAAAGAGAAAAAATTGGACTTAATTTTGCACAAAACCCCCAAAATGGGCTGGACAGAATTGTTGGCACCAATATTGGTGGTTACCATTTTGTTTCAAACATGTGATGCTCATTCAAATTCATCTCTGGCATGTAACAGGTGTGAGCAATACGAAAACCTCACCTGAAACCAAATAAAAAGGGGAGATGTTGGCTTAATCTTTGCAATGTGTGTTTGTGTGTGCCACACTAAGCATGGAGAACAGAAAGAGGAGAAGATAACTGACTAAGCACTTGAGAGCCAAAATTGTCTAAAAATATCAACAATCTTAACATTACAAGTCCATCTCTAGAGATCTTGATGTTCCATTTGCCATAGTGTGCAACATATTCAAGAGGTGTACAATCCATGGCGCTGTAGCTAATCTACCTGGATGTGGACAGCAGAGAGGGTGCATCAGTGTCAGTGCGAACTATCCATCAACATTTGAATAAAATTAAACACTATGGCAGGACACACGAGGACCCCACTGCTGATACAGAGACATAAAAAAGCTAGACTGCAATGTCAGTGTACGTGAATAATACACAATCTTTCTGTGAATGTTGTTTGTGGACAGATGAGAACAAGATAGAGCTTTTTGCTAGAGAACGTCATTCTACTGTTTACCGAAAATGCAATGAGGCCTGTAAAGAAAAGAACACCGGACCTACAGGCAAATATGGTGAAGGATCAAAGATGTTTCGTTGCCTCTTGCACTGGGTTCCTTGACTATATACAAGGCATCAAGAAATCTGAAGATTACCAAAGGATTTGACATCAAGAAGCACTCAGAAATGGATGGAAACAAGCACTGGAGAGTTATAAAGTGACAGCAATGAGTCTGAATCTATTGAACCATTGATCAACTGTGAAGAGATCTTAAAATTGCTGTTGGGAGAAGACGTCTTCAAATATGAGTGACCTGGAGCAGTTTATAAAGAAGAGACCAAAATTCCAGTTAAGCACATATTTATTTCCTTTAAGGTACCGTCACACGGGGAGATATCGCCGGCGATGTTGCCGGCAACTGAGGGGCGTGGCCAGGTTGCGGCGACATCGCCGGCGAATTGCCGCGTGTGACAGGGCGATAATCAGGCGATGAATCGCCTGAGTAACATCGCCAGGTTTCCCAACAATGTTGGGAAACCTGGCGATGTTGCTCAGGCGATCATGCCTGATCGCCCTATGTAACGCGGCAACCTGCAATGTTGTGGGCGATTCCGCCTATCTCCAACATTGCGAGTTATCGCTCGCTGGGTTGCCCAGCAACCCAGCGAGCGATAGCCGTGGCAACTAGCCGGCGACATCGCCGGTAAGTTGCTCAGTCTGACATCTCACCGGCGATGTTGTCAGGGATGCGCGCTCCCGCGATCGCCGGCAACATCGCCGGCGATATGTCCCTGTGTGACGGTACCTTTATGTGTACTGGAACAACATAAACAAAGAAAACAAAACAGAGAGAAAGAAAGGCAAATTGGACATAATTACACACAAAACCCCAAATATGGGTTAGATTAAATTGCTGACACCCTCAATTTAATATTTGGTTGCACAGCCTTTGGAATAAATAACTGCAATACAATATACATACATTGCGGAAGTGAAATCAACTAACAGAAGGTTAAAAAAAAACATGATCACCTCTCTGGCGGTGTCCCGCACCGTCTCGCTCCCTGGACTTAAGGACCTGGCGTAGCCTGGCAACCCGATCAGCTGACGCGATCATGTGATCCATCAGCTGATTGGGTTGTCACATGATCGCATGGTTTAAATCTCCCGCCCATTGATCAATTTTGGTGGGTGCGGGATTTAAACTGCTCAGCTGATGCGGTCGTGTGAAAAGCATCACAAGCGAATCATCCGTTCGGGTTACTTTTTTGCTCCGTTTTCTTAGTGATGCACTTTTACTTTTTCAAACTAAAAATACAGTACTATTCTATAAGGATTAGGGGGGACACAGACAAACAGACAGAGACACACACTTTATTACCTTCCCCAAGGTCCGCTGTGTCCAGCGAAGTGTTACTTCCTGGTATCGAGCAGTAACAGGTCATCTGAGTCGCATGACAAGGTCATTGTGACTTCTTGCAAGTCCTGTTACTGGGTGCTTGGAAGTAACACACCGCTGGAGGTCACCGTGGGATCACCGGGGAAGTTAAGAAATTGGAGTGTTTGTTTTGTGGAAAGTGCACTAAAAGATCATCACAAACGGACTGTGTGAATACCAATCTGTTTGTGATGCTTTTTTTTTACTTAGAAAGCAGTCAATGGGGAAAGCGCAGCAGAAAAACGGAGCACGAATTGACGCTCATTATATTCTGGATGCGCTTTCTGCACCACTAGCGCAGGCGTCAGAAACGCTGATGTCTGAACAGCAATTGAAAATCCCATTCACTTTGCTGCAGATGTAGTGACTGGTCCAGACCCAAAAACAGATCAAAAACGCTGTAAAAATGACCAGTGGACCAGATTGTCAAGATAGAATTTTTCTGTTCTTACACCTTTGTGTTTATAATTAGGCAAGGCTTTGTAATTTAATTGAAATAATAATTCTGGAGTTATCAAGGCAAACAAATTACCAGTTCAGAGAATGAACACAAGGTTTAATGTACTTTATTCTCATCTAAACCGCCGTCTTGTCAATCTACATTAAGTAGGAGGGTGGCAGGTAGAATGGTACCGATATAATAGCTGCACATTACAAACCTACACCAGTTAGTCATAGAGGATCTGTCACTTGCAATAAATATGTTTGGTTATTTGTTACCTGGTGTAAATGCTGATTTCCTAAATCTGGTGCTCTTTTGTTTCTGTGCCTCTCTATCCTGATATATGTCCCTTTCTTCTTTGTATATATATCTAGTCTTCATAGATAGCTGCACATGTTCCTCAAGTCGGCTGTCATGGAAAAGAGCGGAGGACTATTCGCACTTGTCTATAAAGACTAGATTTACATACAGGAGACATATCTCAGGTACAATTAAAAATAATAGTGCCAGATTTTAGAGAATAGCGGCATTTACACCAGGCAAAATAATTTTCGTCAAGCTACAGGCCATCTTTAAAGAGTAACTCAACTTTTTTTAAGAATTTTGTCCAGCCTGGAACATTATGAAATATTGCAAATCATTTTATTAAGGGATTTATCTTCATTCCTGTAAAAAAGGCACTCAAGTGTCTTCCAAACCCCTACTATTCTCCAGTGTCTTTATATGCATTAATGCCAGAATATACAGTAATACCTCGGTTATCGTTGGTTTTCGCTTACGCTAATTTTTTCCATTAAAACTCTGTCTCGGTTCTCATTGGTGTGCATACATAACATATTGCTAATTTTGACCCATGTGATTCCCCTTCCAAACAATAATATCTGCCCCCTTCTCTCTCCTCCTCATCATCTTCCATGCTCCACAAAGAGTATTTAGAAAAATAAATGTTTATTTATTCTTTACATTAGTCTTTTATATTCTTTTTATATTAATTTCTTCATGTTTTTAGTTTTAAACACTATCTTTATTCACTATTAGATGTGTTTTTTGATAGGCATTTTGGAGTGTCTAAAACAAATTAATTGGATTTACATTGATTCCTATGGAAATACAGTGCTGTGCAAATTAATTGGGATAAAGCATTTTTTAAGTAAAATCGTAAGTTGAGGTTACCCGTCAGGGATTCAAACCAGTTTTAACTGTTTTGAACAGGTGTGAGTGTACAACCTTGAGTAACAAAATGTGGTTTGACTGGTTTTAGTCAGAAAATAACAGCTAGCTGCCCCCTCAGCTTCAGTTGAGAGCTTGTTTCTGTGAGGAGTGGTTTAGTGTACTTTTTCTCTGTTAGATTTGTGCCTGTAAAAATGGATGTTACTCCACAGAAGAGGTCTAGAATTATTACTCTTAATGAACATAGAAGTCTGACTGTAAGAGAAATCGCTTCCACCATTGGTATTGGAAAATCTACCGTTTCAAGAATCATTCACACACACAATGAAACTGGATCATTTTCTCCAAAACGAAAAGGGAAAAGTGGAAGAAAAAGGAAAACCACACCAAGAACTGATAAAACACTTATAAGAAATAGTAAAACTAATGCAAGAAAAACAAGTAAAGACTTTCTTTGTCCCAATTAATTTGCACAGCACTGTAGTTGCCTCGATTTTTGTAGGTTTTGGCCAACTGTTTTCAGAAGGATTGTCAATGAAAACCGAGTTATCACTGTATTCATTTGGAGTACAGATGATTGCAGTGAAAGTATCAGCTCAGTACCTGTGTCCCACTAAGGCCCCTTTCACATGAGCGTTTTTGTCCGGATCCAGCCGATCCAGACAAAAAACACATCTGCCGCCTAACGGCCGCACTTGCGTTACTCTTGTGGCAAGCTCCATGCAATGTCAATGGGGCTTGCGGCAAGTGTAGTATTCCGCGATCCGGCACTTGCGGCAGTTGCGGCCGGGAAAAAAAAACATAGTCAGCTGCGGTTATTTTGTGCGGCCGCACCTGCCGCAAGTGCTGGATCATGGCAATACCGCACTTGCCGCAAGCCCCATAGACAATGCATGGGGCTTACCGCAAGTGTACTGCAAGTGCGGCCGTTAGGTGGCAGATGTGTTTCTTTGTCCGGATCAGCCGAATTTCCGCACAAAAACGCTGATGTGAAAAGGCTCTAACTCTGGGACAGCTAGTCTCGATGGGGATTGTTCAGTTAAGCACAGCAGAGACAGATGCTGAACCTTTCATTGCCATCATTTGTGCTTCATATGAGTAAGTTCTGATATCAATGCAGCTGAAACCAACCACAAAGACTAGGGAAAATCAAGTTTGGAGGCCACTTTAACATAGAAAAAAAATCCCCTAATAAAATAATTCACACAGTTTATATGAACTTTCCATGCAGTACAAAACTATTAGAAAAGAAAATGAAAGTTTCGTTACTCTTTAAAGCATGAACAAAGTTTTTTGTGCAAACCTACAAAATGTATTGTTACTTCTTTATTCTGTGCCTATTAACCAGTTATATTTATATTATTTACAGTGTGAAAACAGACTCAAGGTAGAAAAACCCATCAGCGCTATGGCTGTGGCCTCCGTTCTCATCCTGGCTGCTCTCTTCATTCCCGCCTTATGTTATCATTATCCAGTAATTCAGAGTATCGACGTTGTGTATAACTACTCTTACAAGTCACTGACCAGCGTGCCAACAAATCTGCCTGCAAATACTAGTATTCTGGATCTATCACACAATTACATCCGAAAATTGGAAACAAGAGACTTCAGCTACTTGTTGGATCTCCGAGTCCTCATTGTATCTTATAACCAAATCACTGAGATGGACCACAATGTTTTTGATGCAAACCTTCACCTGGAATATTTGGATTTATCCAACAACCAGCTTGAAAACACCTCCAGCACTTTTCCAGGTCCTCTTCGTCATCTGGACATTTCCTCCAATAACTTTGCCACATTATCTGTTTGTAGAGGCTTCACAAATCTTCAAAGACTGGAGTATTTAGGTCTCGGAGCAACTAATATTTTAAAGTCTGATTTGGAATTAATTTCGCACTTACGTTGCAGGAAGTCTTCATTGACTTGAATGGTTTATATAAATATGAAAATTCTAGCCTCTTGGCTTTGAATACAAACCTCTTACATCTTTCTTCACTTTCTGATCAAAAAGACCTCTTCAAGTACTTTTTGATGCAGTCAACACATCAAAGTTTTTAGAACTAGACAATTTTGGTAAATGGGAGGCAGGAAAATTTCCGGATGAATTAATTTTGGCAATAATCAATAACTCTCGGGTTTCACATTTAACCATGAGGAACCTTGGCATACCATGGTTTGAGTTAATCTGGATTCTTCAGAAAATCTGGCACTCATCTCTGGAGAGCTTACACCTGCATAACATCACAATTCAGAATATATTTACCGCATTGAGTTTGACTATTCTAATACCTCTATGAAAGAACTTTATATTGACGATGTTACAATCGTAATATTTCTCTTTCGATCAGAGAAATTTATACAGTCTTTTTTCGGAAATGAACATCAAGAATCTTACGATCAAACATTCCAATATACTTTTCATGACTTGTCCGTCAAAGCTTAGCACCTTTGAGTACATTGACTTTTCCAATAACGCAATTACAGATGATATTTTTCAGAACTGTTTGACATTGGCTAATTTAAAAACGTTAAAACTGGCAGACAATAAATTACAAAAGTTGTCTAAAGTGAGCCTGATGACGGAGCGCATGTCATCCTTACACTATCTAGACGTTCATAACAATCCTCTTGATTACAATGAAGAAGACTGCTCCTGGTCACCAAGCATAAGAAGGTTAAACATAGCGTCTTGTTCCTTGCCGAACTCTGTATTTCGGTGCTTACCAAAAAATGTTACAATGGTTAATTTGTACAAGAATGAGATATCAAATGTCTCATTGGAAAAAACTGATTTGATAAATTTAGAACACCTTGATCTTGGATATAATAGACTCTCCGATCTGCCAGATTGTACATTATTCCCCCGTCTTAGGACAATAAATGTTGAGTTCAACCGGTTTCCCTATCCTTCCGCTGAGTCTCTCCAAAACTGCTCAGGAGTGAAACAAATTAACATTGGGTAACAATCCGTTTCATTGTTTCTGTGAGATCAAAAAATTCCTACATGAGAGAAGAAAGTCCCCAGGTAAATTTATTGGTTGGCCAGATGCCTATGTTTGTGAAAGACCTGATGAATTAAAAGGGGTGAGGTTGAGCGATTTCTACCTGCCGGACATGTACTGTAATGTCTTCATAATGGTTCCAGTTATTGTTGTACCAATAATCATTGGCCTTTTTCTCATTTTTGCTCTGTGCAAGTATTTTGATGTACCTTGGTTTTTTAAGATGATCTGGCAATTAGTAAGAACAAAGCAGAGGACTAGGAAATCCAAGAAAGGCTACCAGGAGCTCAAGAAAGATTTTTCCTTCCACGCCTTTATCTCCTACAGTGAAAATGATGCATCTTGGGTGAAGAATGTTTTGTTGCCCAGTGTTCAGAGCATGAATGACATACGTATCTGTCAACATGAAAGAAATTTTACTCCGGGGAAAAGCATAGTGGAAAACATCATAACTTGCATCGATAGTAGCTACAAGTCAGTTTTTGTGTTGTCCCCACATTTTGTTCAGAGCGAATGGTGTCATTATGAACTGTACTTCGCTCAACACAAGCTTTATTCCGAGAGCACAGACAACCTCATCCTTATCCTACTGGAACCAATCCCGCAGTACCTTATTCCTTCACGATATTTCAAATTAAAGGCTCTCATGAAACAAAGAACCTATCTTGAATGGCCGCAAGAGAAAAGTAAGCATGCTCTATTCTGGGCCAACTTAAGGGCAGCTATCAGCATCAATCTGTCCGAATTAGAACATGTAATCTCTGATTCTGTCCCAAGTATAAGTACATAAAGGTGTCAATTAATTTAAATGGGTCTGAGTTGCAATATCAGGCTTGGCCCATTGAGAAGAGTGGCACTATTTCTAATGAAAAAGTGTTTAGCATCTTGATTTGTCAATTCAGAAAGTGCACTTTGGATTGGGAACATTAAACACACTACTCTACCCGCTATTACATTTTTTTCAGTTTATCGCTTGCAGATTTTAAATGGTTTCCATCCAATCATTAATAGTACAAGGTAGTTGACTCACTGTTTTCATGTGTTTTCTCTAAATAGTAAGGTCAATCATGAATTTCCAAAAGTATCCATGCTATACTTCAATAAAAGTGTGTGATAAATGCCATCTAAAGATTCAAGCAATTTATTTATTGATAATATATTGTTATTTGACCCCATATGCTTACTGAATATAAGGCCATATCAGGAATCTATCTCAGATTAACCTTTTTATATATTTGTTCTTATGGTGTCACAAGTCAGTAGGAGATTCCTGCCAGCTCTGGATCTGCTGGACTTAAATGTACTTAATTTCTTTTGTACCAGCAAGGGTTAATGTCAGTTTTTCCTTGCTGCTAGCTCCAAGCCAGTTTGTCTCTGTTTGCAGCCTGGTTGGTGACCACACCCACTTTCCTATAAGTAGTCACATGACCCATCACCTGACGCCGCGGTAATAGATCTCATGTTGTTCTGACCAACCATGGTGGTGGCAGCAGTGAAGCTTGGTGAAGCTGTTTGGAGTTCTTTTAGCTGCAGTCTTGGAGTCCAGTGTCTGTCGGCAGCAGGCAAGTTGTTTTGGATTCTTTTTTTGTCTAGTCTTCTGTTTACCTCCCCCTGTGTTGCACTAGATCAGAGGTGACGTCTAGTGTACTCTCCGACCTACGCACTAGCTAGGGTGTGTAGAGGCGACAGCCAGGTCTAGGCACAAGATGGTGGTGGGGGAAGGACATGCATAGGGCTGCTAGAGCAGCTTAGGGTAAGACAAAGGTGAGTGGTAGAAGGTGTCTCATCCCCCCACTCTGTACTGTTAGGGCCTTCCATCCCTTTCCCATCCCCTGTTGTACCCTTTATGTTATGCTGTGTACTGGACATTAAGTGTGACACATAGCAGGGGATCTTTATGCACTATGTGATTGTTTATGCGTCACTTGAAATGACATCACTCGCTCAAAGGTACAATGGATGAGGTGAGCCAAAAACTACCAAAGCCTTTCAAAGACTATTGTTCCTTTTCAAAATGCGTTGGTAGTTCTTTAGTTTCCCAAGTGTAATTGAGCAAGTTATTGCCCTCAATCATACATTCACGTAAACTTGCCATCATTCAGCAATACAATAATTTGATGTCTGATTTCAAAATGTATATGGTCTGTGAAATTATTGTAGTAAATGCAGGTGTGCTGTAAAAAAAGGAAAAAAAGAATTTAATGTGAATTCCATTATCATTCCATAATAATAGAGAAGGTGGGTGCCGGATCAGCTGGCATGGCCAAACCTGAAACACAAAAGAAAATAAGGAAATGATCTGTACATCCATCCGGAGCGGTGTGAATACCCACAGTCTTTATTGGGAAATCATTAAAATCATGAATGAGCTATAGCATATTAAGACGCCCTTAATGACAGGAAATCCTGCCAGCAATATCCATGCCATATGGGGACAGAGCGATTGTATTAATGAACATGTTAATGAACCATGAAGGGGTATTCTCAATTTTGACAGTTATCACCTACTGCAAGGATAGGGAATAAACTCCCATTTGGGTAGAGGGGTATGGCTTCTAGGACCTGCACAAATCATCAGAACAGGTGCTCTAAAGTGCCCTGAATGAAGTAGTGAACACTGAACAATCATGCACTCTGCCACTCTATTTATTGTTAATGGGACCGTCAGAGATAGCCGAGTGCTGCACTTGACCGGTTTTCAGGACTGCCAAAAGAATGAATGTAGTGGCGGTGCACATGATCAACCACCGCTCCATTCACATGAAGTCCAGGTTCTCAGGTTTCAGTGCTCGGACCCCCGGCGATTGGGAAGTCATCTACTATCCAATAGATAGGGGATAACTTCCAAACTTGAAAATATCTCTTTAAAGGTACCGTTACACACAGAGATATCTCTGGAGACATTGCTTGCAACTCACGGGTTGCAGTGAAATCATGGACACATTGTTGCATTTGTACATGGCAGCAAAATGGAACAATGTGTCCATGATTTCACTGCAACCAGTGAGTTGCAAGCAATGTCTCCAGAGATATCTCTGTGTGTAACGGTACCTTAAGGCTACAACTTGCTAAAATTACTTCACTTATGCTAGAGCATTGCGCAAAAACATGGATTTTCTATTGAGGCTATATAATACTGTTCGCGCTCAAGCTAAGGCCTTCTGTCCCTTAGGTTAATCTATCACTAGGGGTCTATATTCAGGGCCGGGGGCATAACTAACAATAGGTGCAGGGGTTGCGATTGCACTCAGCACTGGAGCCTAGGGGACCCCAAAAGTCCTTTTGGCCAATCGAAAAAGACTTGCTATTAAATATTTACAATAATTGGAGGACCCCTGGAGCTTTTGCATCGGGGACAATGAGCTTGTAGTTACACCACTGATCAGGGCTATAATTTGTTGAGCAATGTTTAGTTTCTTTTTAATTGAACGTGCATGCTTACTTTTTTCCACAAAACAATAACAAAAAGTAATTTAAAAAAAAAAAACCTATCGGGCAGTTTCACATCAGCGTTTTTTGAAATTTGCGGCAGATGCGGTGAAAAAACCGCATCTGCCGCAATTACCGCATACCGGCTGCACTTGCGGCGCGGTTGCGGTAAACGCCATGCAAAGTATAGGCGTACTTGCGGCAGGTGCGGCAAGTGCGGCCGCGAAAAAAACCGCGGTCAGCCTCGGTTTTTTTTCGCGGCCGCACCTGCCGCAAGTGCAAAACCGCACTTGCCGCACCTGCCGCAAGTACGCCTATACTTTGCATGGCGTTTACCGCAACCGCGCCGCAAGTGCAGCCGGTATGCGGTAATTGCGGCAGATGCGTTTTTTTCACCGCATCTGCCGCAAATTCAAAAAACGCTGATGTGAAAGGGCCCAAGCAGCGTTTTTTTTGCGGCCGCACCTGCTGCAAGTGCCGAAACCGCACTTGCCGCACCTGCCGCACCCTTACCGCAAGCCCCATAGACATTGCATGGGGCTTGCCGCAAGTGTGCCGCAAGTGTCGCGGTAATCGCGGCAGATGCGGTTTTTTTCACCGCATCTGCCGCGATTTGAAAATACCGCTGATGTGAAAGGGCCCTAAGGCTGCTTTCACATCAGCGTTTTACGCTGATCGCGGCAGTTGCGGTGAAAAAAACGCAACTGCCGCGATTACCGCATAACGGCCGCACTTGCGGCAAGCCCCATACAATGTCTATGGGGCTTGCGGCAGGTGCGGCAAGTGAGGTTTCGGCACTTGCGGCAGGTGCGGCTGCGAAAATACCGCGGCATACTGCGATTTTTTCGCGGCCACACCTGCCGCAAGTGCCGAAACCACGCTTGCCGCACCTGCCACACACTTACCGCAAGCCCCATAGACATTGTATGGGGCTTGCCGCAAGTGCGGCCGTTATGCGGTAATCACGGCAGTTACGTTTATTCACTGCAACTGCCGCGATCAGCGTAAAAGGCTGATGTGAAAGCCCCCTTAGTTGTAATAGAGAATATATTCAATGGAGAATCTCGAATTGAAGCCTCTTTACTGTAGTACATAGATTCACATGGGAAGTGTGAAGGAGAAGTGAAACCTAAGTGAAGGTTTATATTTAAGAGGAAGGACAGAAATCATTGTTCTACCTAATATATAACCTCTTGGTGTAAACATGTCATGGGAAGGCTGGGGGGTATATATGACAGATATGTAGTTTAACTTGTTTAAAGACTTTACTTGTCGCTTGTGTTGATTGTGGGTTGGATACCAGAGGATTTTGCTTGTATTGATTGAGGGGCTGGATAACGGATTGTGAGCCCCTTTAGCACCTACGAGGCCATGGACGGCAGTTCAGTAAGTTTCCCTTCCCCTTGCGTGGTATGAATCTGTGCACAGCTTCTGCTCTTCAAAGAAAAATGAAAGGGAACTGAATGGTGGTGACCCAACAATAATGTACCAGGAGAGTTGTATGGCCATTTTTATGTTGTATGTTTATGCTTACATGGCTCTCTACTGTGTATACATGCTTACAAAATGCTACCTTGAAAATCAGCTTTTCAATTTGTAGGCCTCACTCTATTAATTCTATATTTAATCTTCAGATGACTAAAGGGGATCTGTCAGCGGGTTCTGCCAATGTAATCTAAGAGCAGCATGATGTAGGGACTGAGACCCTGATTCCAGGGATATGTCACTTACTGGGCTGTGTGTTTCGTTTTCAATAAAATCAATGTTTTATGATTAGAGGACTAGATGTCTCGTGCCTCCTAGTCCACCATGCCCCCCACTGATTAACAACTTTAAAATAATCTACAGTCTACACAGAAAGCTGTCAATAAGGGGCAGTTTGGGGTTATTCTGAGCTCATCAATCTCTATTCTCTACATCTGCAGCAGAGAAAATAGAGATTGTATCAAAATGATGGCATGCAAACCAGCAAGTGACACATCGCTGTAATCCGAGTTTCTGCTCCTACATTAAGCTCCTCTCAGATTACATAGTAAACACCTTGTGACAGATAATTGAAATGTAAAAAATCTAAACAGTTTATTGTTTTCTTTTCACCAGCTTGATAACTTGCTGTAGTCAAAGCTACTAAAGCCAGACACACGGCAACTTTCCAGCGATCCCACCAGTGATCCGACCTGGCCAAGATTGCTGGAAAGTCGCTGTGTGGTCGTTGGTGAGATGTCAAACAGGCAGACTCACCAGCGACATCGTCGAAATAATATACATTATTCTTTCCACGATGTCGAGCTCCCGCTCCTGTCTTCTGACAGGCTGCGGTAAGTGGGAGCAGGCTGGTAACCATGGTAAACAGCAGGTATCTAGGCAGTGGGCACTGCCTAGTTACCCGATGTATACCTTGGTTACCAGCCTTCTCCGCTTCCAGGCTGGTATCCAAGGTACACAGCGGGTATCTAAGCACATCGTTGTCTCTTAATTACCCGCTGCGTACCTTGGATACCAGCCTGGAAGCGGAGAAGGCTGCTAACCTCGGTATACATTGGGTATCTAGGCAGCGCGCTCTGCCTAGATACCCACTGTTAACCATGGTTACCAGCCTTGGGAGGTCGTTGATTGTTGGTCTCTCGCTGTCACACACAGCGATGCATGCTGACCAGCGGGAGACCAAGGACCAAAAAATGGTCCTGAACAATTTGCAACGATCAGCGATCTCACAGCAGGGGCCTGGTCGCTGGTGCGTGTCACACACTGCGACTTCGCTGGCGAGGTCGCTGTTACGTCACAAAACCTGACGTTTCAGCGACATCGTTAGCGATGTTGTAGTGTGTGAAGTACCCCTAACCATTGTGGGTTCAAGGGTTACAGCCAGGGCTGTGCAGTCAGTAAGCCAAACATCTGACTCCACCAAAATGGACACCAACTCTTACTCCATTACTCTGACTCCGACTCGACAACCGTGCTGTGAAGTCAGTAAATCACAGCCCTGGTTGCAGCCATACTTGGGTCCGGAGCCTAAGTGGCCCGAAGAGTTTCTTTGACCAATTCGAGGTGGCCAATGCTATTAAGAACAGTAATACTTAGGGGCCCTGGTGGAGAGTTTGCATTGCAGCCCATAAGCCTCAAAAAATGCCACTGAGCATAATTATACACAAAGACGAAAAAAAATCTTGTACGTTTTTGTTGCATCCTTCTTTGCTTTTTTATAAAAAAAGTAATAAACAAAAAGATAAAATATCTGAGCCGATGCAGGTTTTTACATGGGAAAAAAAGTAGTGAAAATATGCAGTAAATATCCATTCTGTTTTCAATTATTTCTTCCAAAGGTGCTAAATTCTTATTATTTTTTATAAATATTTGTAGTATTTGTAGCCCAGTCTATTTAATACACATTTTCATATCCTCTTTATAGACAAAGGGATAAATCATTATCACATTTGGGTCTTTTTCATCCATTTTTTGCCTTTCCTTGTGCTTCTGCATATTTGTTTGTTCTTTTTTTTAGTGTATTTGCTATGTCTTCACCTTGGTTTTGTTGTTTTAGTTCACCATTGTGGGAATGATGTAGGATTTCTAGATGTTTATGCCCAATTCATCATCAAATTCACAAACAATTGTAGCCGCCCCCTCTGTGGAGTGATACTGTACATAAGAAATCTCTGAGCAAGTTTTTTCGTCATTTTCAAAAACATGACTTTTTTTTTTGCTGCAAAAAGTAATAAAAATTATTAAAGTAAAATTATTAAATATAACTATAAGTGTATTAAAGTAGAATAAAGACTATATTTGACTCTGCCCAAACTTAATGAAACTTGTGCACAATTTTAATTAATTTGGTGCAAAAAGGTTAGTGAATAAAGAGGAAAAAAAGTGACTTAAACCACCCTACCTAGGTGATCGGACACACTGACGAAAACCCTCATGACTGTTACCTGTAGCTGCCACTAGAGGGAGCATCAGAGACATTCACAAATCAAGCACAGAATATTGAAGACATGGTGAATGGCAGGGGCGTAACTACAATGGGTGCAGGGGTTGCAATCGCACCTGGGCCCTGGAGCCTTGGAGTCCCCAAAAGTCCCTTTGGTCTATAGAAAAAGACTATTGCTGTTAAAGATTTGCAATAATTGGGGGCCCGGTTGGAGCTTTTGCATCGGGGCCCATGAGCTTCAAGTTACGCTCCCTGGTGAATGGTCACATTATGCTTTAAAGAGTCTAAATGAAATAAGAAATGTAATAGAAGAAACTTTTTAACATAAATTATTAGAAAAGTCTACTTCTTTCTCTTCCAGGACTGATCACTCATTCTCAAAATCATTTTTGAATGCAGATTTTCCTATTACTGAGACAGGAGATGACAGCTGGTGCTCATAACATTCTATGGAGAACTGTAACTCATCAGGAGAATCTACAGCAGAATGTCTGGTAGGCCTCTACCTCCAGGGCATTCTAAAAGCACAAATTGCCATCTCCTATCAAAGTAATGGTTACATTTGTCTTCATGGAATACAGATTTACCCAATAATTAAGAGTGAATCCAGGAGAAAGAATTATTCTGATCAGCTATATTGTAAATTGCTTATTTTCATGTGTATTGATGTATGAAATAAAAAGTAAAACTCCAATAACAGTTATAAGAGGATTCAAGCATAGAGATAAAACCGGCACTGACCTGTTAACAGCGTTACTCATATACTCCTGCGGCGGTGGTGTGCTGTGGAATCTCTTGTTGCTCAGCCAGAGTCAAAGACAATATATCCAAAAAGAAAGATTGCGGCACTCAGCATTCCAATTTGCAGCTGATTAATTTAATGAAAAAATTACAGCACAGTGCATGATACAGGAGGGAGTGCTAGACCGACGGTGACCAATTTCCGGTGTACACAGTTAAAAGAGGACCTGTCTGGTCTCTTGCCAAGTCTATCCATGTCTATTTTGGTAAATCCTTAGTGATTAGTGAATCTGCTAAAATTCAAATTCGGTAATTTGCACGAATTGGGCCAGAAATTCAATTCTCATGCAATTTATTTGGTGCAACTAGAATATGACTTATTGTGGGGAAGACCCCAGAACATAGTAAATGTGTGATGAAAGAAAACATATTCTTCCCTTACTGCCTACCTATCCTTTCACTGCAGCTCCCTCTCCCTTTGGCATCTTTTGTTATTCTCCATGGCAAATTACATACTCGTCCTCCTTGTCACGCTTGACGAGGCAAGCCCGAGGAAAGTGGATAAACTGAATCTAAAACACTAGCCATTGACCTAGAGGAGCACCCCTGAACGGCCACCGAGAGTTCACTAAAACCACAGGAGGTGGAGATGAGACTTATACAGATAGGTAGCCGACGGAGGGCAGCCCCAGGGGATCCCAGTGCCCCAGCAGGCTGGCGCAACAGGGCTGAGTAATGAGACGGGCACAGTAACAGGAGAAACAGTTGCATGAAATGAAGCAGTAGATGATGGTAGCAGGTGGGGATTAGTAGGCACGTGTGGACACAGCAGATGGTAGTAACTGGCAGGCAAAGAAACACAGGCACAGGTTAATATTAGCACTTCCAGGTTAGGGCACACTAGCCCTTTAAGACTGTACAGAGTGGCATGGCCACGTCTAAGTGCACTCCCGGATTCCTACCGCACATGTGCAGACCTAGGGAGCTGGCATGGAGAGACTAGACCATAGAGTGCGAGGAGGAAGAGCCAGGGCAGTGAGTATGGCGGTGTCCCTGACATGAGGAATGCAGGGAAGTGGCTGGGACAAGCTTGATACTCCTCTTCATGGTGGAGCTTCTGGCATTGATGATATTTCTTTTACTGTGATGTCGCGACATGCGTCACCTGCAGCCTAATCAGTGCCTTGAGCAAAGCGCATAGTGATATTAAGATGGTTGTTGTGACATCAAAGACCCTGCTAAAGTGTGAAATAAAGAAGAGGCCAGGGAGAGCTGCACCTCAGCCAGAGGTGTGGTACCCCGCTGTCGGGTAAGGAAAGGACACTACCCTGCACCCAAACACACACACACCACCCAGGTCCTGGGATTCGGGTGGATCCTGTTCAGGAAGGGCCCCATCCCAGGTTTGAAGGGGAGACAGGTAGAAGGTGTGGGCAGAGGAAGTAGGAAAGGAGAGCACCAGGAAGTGGTAGCAGGAAAGAGGACATGCAGGATGGACTGACGTAGGAGGATGTAGAGGGAGAACGTCAAGGGAGTTGGAGAGAGAACACAGATATGAAGAAACGTGAGAGAGACGTCCTGGGGACTGGAGCTGTTTGGAGCTCGTCCCAGAATGAAGGAGCCAGTGGAGGGCTCTAGAGGAACAGAAGGAGTCCCAGGGGCACAGGAAGTGAGTGATCCACCCCGTGGCACCTGTGGCACCCTGCTCACGCAAGAAGCCACAGACTTCTCTAATGCACAGCTGGGTTTCCACAGCAGGTACCTACTACATGCAAACATCTTCCACCCCGGCACAGTAGGGGGAGCCCGACTTGCTGACCTTAGGCAAGATCCCCTATAAATACTACTGCCGGGGAGGAGTTAGTCAGAGTGTGCAGACGCTAGGAGAGCTGCGAAGACGTCCTGGTGTTCGGTGCCGTGTTTAGGCCCGAACCAGTGACCCGGAGTGGCCCTCCTGACGTCCAGCAAGCCTGAGTGGGGACAGAAGGCAAGGAGCAGACAGCCTAAAGGGAGTGAGGAACTAGTGGAAGTTCGCCCTAAGACGTACCGGACATCAGGGATCCGCACCTGTAGGATACTCCAGGACTACAGAAAACCCCATCACACCGTGGAGGCTTCAGCCACCGGGTCCTCCTGTGGGTCAAAGAGAGGAAGCCAGACACATCAGTGCACCACCGCAGTGATCAGAGAGGGTAACCCGTGGACCGCACAGGAGGAGAGGACAGATATCAGAGTCAGGAAGAGAGAGGAGGCCAGTCTGGCTGCATGCAGGCTGGGCTTCAATTACCAAAGAGGAACAGAAGAGACCTTATGCCCACTTGCTGTGGGGACCCACTGTGCAACCTGGTCACCTGTCAGTGCCCTGGACATCTTTACCTGCATACCACCAGTAAAAAGGTAAAAGAGACTTCTGCAGTGTGCATGTGTCATTCCTCTCCGTTCCTGGTGCCCCTCATAGACTGCTCCAACACTCCACATCCCATCTACAGCTCCACTACAAGCCGCCCCTTTACACTACGCTGCCCCGGAGGTGCAGCCCTACCTGTAGAGGACTTTGCCAACTAGCCGCGATACCATCTACCTCCGGCGGACTGTGGCGGCGCTGGTGGCTCCACCAGAAACTACAGGTGGCGTCACGACAACTTGTAAATATAATCCCCTGTAAATATACCCTTTTTCAAAGAAGTCCCCCAGGACACGGGATCAGGCGCGGCCACCACTCCCTGTGACACAGGAGCGTTAACCCCTTGGAGCCTGATACACGAGTACCCCAAAGCCTGGCGCTCGACACACCCGCATCTAAGGGTGCTTCCACACTGCGTTTTTGTGCTGTCCGAGGGGATCAGACTTTTTGCAGCACCCCTCGGACAGCAACGGATCCAAACTGATGACTGCAATCGGATGCCAAATAGGTATCCGATTCCGATATTTTGCAGCATCAGTTTGGATCCTCTCCCTGCTCCTCCTGTCACCTCGTCCCCCTCCTCTCTCCCTCCTGTCACCTTTCTCCCCTCTTTGCCCCTTCTGTCTCCCCTCTTTGTCCCCTCTGTCTCCCCTCTTTGTCCCCTCTTTGTTCCCTCTTTGTCCTCCTCTTGGACCCCTCTTTGGACCCCCTCTTTGGACCCCCTCTTTGCACTCCCTCTTTGCACTCCCTCTTTGCACCCCCTCTTTGTCCCCCTCTTTGCAGACCTTAAAAAATAAAAAAATCTTTATTCTCACCTCTCCACGACACCCGCGGCGCTTCCAGCTTCTCTTCTTCTGATGCACAGGACCTGGCGTGATGTCACAGTCACATGACCGGTTACCGCGGTAACCAATCATGTGACTGCACTGTGACATCAGGCCAGGTCCTAGAAGCACAGAGCGCAGGAGGCATCGCTGGATCGTGGAGAGGTGAGAATAAAGATTTTTTTATTTTTAACCCTTTCATTTCACTGGATATCACTTCTGCAATGTATGAATATACATTGCAGAAGTGATATTAGATGGCACAGAGCTATTTTAGTGTACTGAGCATGCTCAGTACACTAAAATCGGGTCCGAGGAGACATCAGCTGTTTCCTCGGACCCGCGCTCCATAGTCCCCATGTTATTTGGCGCGGATCAGGTCGGATCCAATTCGGTCCGATTTGACCCGCTGTGCCAAAAATCACAGCAGGCTGCGATTTTGGGCACAGCAAAAAATCGGCCAGAATTGGATCCGACAAAAATCGGATGCCAATAAGGCCAAATCCAATGTGATCCGTGCCCATAGGATAACATGGGGCCAAAATCTGATCCGTGGCTGTCCGTTTTACAACGGACAGCCATGGATCACAGAAAAACGCTGTGTGAAAGCACCCTTAGTTGATGGAGACCCAAAATCAGCTAGTGGGACTAGGCTGCAGAGGGGACTGGTCCCAGACTAGTAGAGCAACTGAAAGACTTAGCTAGAAAACCGGGGACCGAGGTGACTTCAAGTACCATGGTCCAACTCCACACTTATTCTTTGAAAAGGTGCCCGCGCAGGGTCAGGGGACCAGGATGAGTTTGCCCGACAGGACTAGAGGCTACCGGCTCAAGACACTGAGTGTGAGGCAAAGGGCAGGAGGGCGAGAGCCAGTGCAGGAAGATGACCGAGAATGGAACACCAGAAGGGGGTCCTGGTAGATAGTCCTTGAATTATACGAGAGTTGTCTGGAGCCTTTCCCGGAAGACACAGCACCCCGCTGGAGGCTGGGGGCTCTTGTAGCCGTGTAATGACTGTGAGTAGACTTCAAAGACTGCATTCTGCTGTGTAGTGATGAGTGAGCAGTGAAATGCTTGGGTGCTCAATGCTTGGGTCGAGCATATCGAGATGCTCGGGTGCCCAAGCACCAAGCCCAATGTTAACCTAAGGGAAACCCAAGCATTTTTCTGGCGGCACCCCCAGCAACCTGGATAAACCCTAAAAAAGTCACAAATGTATAAGAACAGTTCTCAAATAACATGGGAACAGCATGGGGAAGACCCCTTTAAGCAGTTCTGACTCCTAAGTCGCTGCTGTGAACAATGTTCTTTGAGTATTACACCACTTTCCGGACTCACAATAAAACGTCCAAAAACAAAACCAAAATGGATTTTCCTGGGAAAATGTTAAGGGCTCATACTCACTTGTGAGATAGTGTTGGTGTATTATATTTTTTTTATTACATTAAAGATTTTTCTTTTTAAATTGGGAGGCACTCCGATGCCCCTTTGAAGAGACATGGAGGAGGGCCTCTTTAAATAATGTTCCCATTAGTAGGAAGTGGGTCAACCCATAGTGTTTGATCCTCCTTCCTCCCACCATGCCGAGTTCCCGGACAAAACTGATCCCACACTTGGACTGAAGAGCTGTTCACTTTTACATGTATAGATTCGGGCCTCTCGCCCCTTCCACTTGAAGTGGGGCAAGAGGAGATCGTATGTAGCGAAGCCTCAATATATGAGCAGCCACAGTCTCAAGAAAGGCGACGGTGGAAAAGTGTCACAAGAGGTGGACGACGATGACACACAATTGCCAGAAAGTCAAGAGGAGGACCAGGGTGCGGAAGTGGAAGACGACGTGGTGGATGATGTAGTAACTGACCCAACCTGGCAGGAGGACATGCAGAGCAAGGACAGCTGCACACAGGGGGAGGCATAGCACCCCAACAGGCAGGAAAAAGCAGTGTGGTGGCCGCAGACAGAAGGCGGGCAATAGTTCCCTGTAATATCAACACGATGGAAGTTGCCAGTACAACTCTTCGGTCTTCCCGAATCTTGCTGTTTTTTAAGGACTTAGGGAAGTCACAGATGGCCATCCCGAGGCCGTGGCCCTGGTGGTCAGCTCAAAATGGGGGAGGTAGCTATTTACAGGGGATTGTTTACAAAGTTGTCTTCGTGACGCCACCTGCTGAGTCTGGTGATGCTCACCAGCGCCGCCACAGTCCTCTGGTGGTCGGTGGTATTGTGGCTTAGATGGATTAGTGATGCTGTAAAACAAACAGTCTATATAGGGAAAGGGGGAAAGGATGCAGCAGAGTCGAAACTTCACTTCACTGGGTAACTTTACTTGAAAAACTTTCATTCAGCAATACAGTCTTTTAGTAGTTATTGGTGGTACAACGGCAAATGCTCTGGATGCTGCAATTGGGATTTCTAGCTGTAGATGGAACCCTCCTTTATGTTCCTTTCCTTTTCCTTCTTTCCTCTTGTTCCCAGTACGGTGAAGTCTGATCTCTTATAGCTAATCTGACCTCCTGCTTCTACTCTCTTCTCCACCCTTGTACCCGTCGGGTTAACCTTTTACTGAATGCCGCAGGCGCTTACTGCGGTTCTGATGTCCCTCTTATGGGTTCCTTGGGAGTCAGGGCCATATTTATAATATCCCTGTTTAGCGGATTTTCTGTGAGCCTTGAAGGATCTCACAGTTGCGGGCTCCGGTACCCGGTTTCCTTCCTATGGGGCAAACTCTTCCGTTACTCTCTTCCCCATTCGAGTGAACTCGGCCTCTCTGAGTTTCCTTCTCTTTCTTTCTCTCTCTCTTTTGTGATCTTTGCTTTCTGGGGCCCCTCAACCGAGTTGGCCCTCTGTGCTCCTTCAGGCTGGCTGCCTGGCTCATCCACACTCTCCGACACTCTCCCTCTGACCAACTGACTGAGCTCTTTGGTTCCCTCTAGAGGTCGCTAAGACCCTCCCGGGGTCCCTCCCACCCACTATCCTAGTGTGTGAGTGATGCTCTAGGGTTCCATCTAGTGACTTTAGTCCCAACTGCAGTGGAGTACTACACCGCTTTTCTGGGTGTAGTACCCCTTTGGTGGCACCTACGTAGTGGGGCGCCACACACCACCTGCCATGCCAGCATCAGCAGGGGTAGCAAAACTACCAGCCTGACCACCACCAGCATGATCTGGCATATGGCAGCAAAGCACCCGACTTTGTGGGCCGAACCTCAGGGTCCAGGAGCAGTGTCTGCGGGTGACACCACTGCTTCCACTGTTGTGCGTGCAAGGCAATCCCCTGTCCATAGTGCATGTGAAGATGCCTCCTGTCCTGCACCTGTCATTGAACAATCAGAAATACCACCATCAGCAACCACATCCACGTCCTTGTCCCAGTGCAGTGTTCAGTTGTTCATACCCCAATCCTTGGAATGCAAGCGCAAATACGCAGCCAACAGGCCACACTACTCAATTTGCACATTTCACAACTGCTTGCACTCGAAATGTTGCCTTTTAGGCTAGTAGAGACGGAAGCATTCCGCAACCTGATGGCGGCGGTCGTCCCTCGTTACTTGGTCCCCAGCCACCACTATTTCTCCCGGTGTGCCGTCCCCGCATTACACAAGCACGTGTCCCAAAACATTAGCCGTTCCCTTAATAACGCAGTTACCTGGAAAGTTCACCTAACCATGGAGACGTGGACAAGTGTTTGTGGGCAGTGACGGTACATCTCACTGATGGCACACTGGGTTAACAGTGAAAGCTGGGACCCAGTCTCCTGACGTCCTCTCGACGCCAAAGATTGCGGGCCCTAACTCAATCAGGGCTGCCCCCACAGTCTACAGCTCCTGCATGTCATCCTTCTAAGCCTCCTCCTCCTCTTCAACCTCCACATCAATCAGAAGCTGGAAGCACTGCAGCACTGCCTCAGCAAAGTGGCAACAGGCTGTGCTGAAGTTAATATGCATAGATGACAAACCGCACAATGCTGAAGAGTTGTGGGACAGCTCTGACAGAGCAGACAGATCTGTGGCCCACACCGCTGAACCTACAGCCAGGCATGGTCATGTGTGATAATGGCCGGACCTGGTGGCGGCTCTGAGGCTAGGCGAGCTCACACATGTCCCATGCCTGGCCCATGTGTTCAACCTCGTGGTTCAGTGGTTTGTTAAATCCTACCCGGAGCTTTCGATCTGCTTGTTAAAGTATGTCCGGCTGTGTGCCCATTTTAGAAAGTCACCTACTGCTTCGGCCACCCTTCCCGGGTTTCAGCAGCGTTTGCAGCTTGCGGCTCACAGACTGGTGTGTGATGTCCTCACGTGTTGGAATTCGACACTGCAAATCTTGGTCAGGATTTGTGAGGAAAAGAGGGCAGTTGTTGACTACCAGCACTCAGCAGCACCTCCCCTAAACTAGCTGACAATGTGGAGCAGAATGACAAGCACAGCGCGGTCAGGTCTTGTATAGACCTGATAATGCTGTGCGCCCAGCCAATCACTGTAATGCCACAAACAACATGCCTGTGGCATTACAGTGTGTGGCAGCCAATCCCTGAATGTGGGCTGGCTCTGTAAAGAGCGCCAACATGCAGGGAGGTGGACCCGAGCATGAGCCCAAGCAACTTGCCGGTACTCGGTGCTTACCGAGCATCGTGAGTACTGTAATGCTCGGACGAGCACCAAGTATTGGCAAGCATGCTCGCTCATCCCTACTGCTATTTCCTCACATTATTTACCTCGCAGTTGCCCCACACCAACTATACCCCTGCCCTAGTTCCTACAGCTCTACCCATGGAGAGCTACACCATCTCGGCTGCAATACCAACAACCCCAGAGGATCTAAAGGGCAGCGTCGGCCATCCACCACAGTTGCCAAAACCCACGGGTAGCGGCACAAATGAATTCCCCATAAACTATCCCCCCCCTTTTAATTGGACCGCCGGGGCCACAGAGCCGGGTCACGCCGCTATGACTACCCAAACAAATACAGGTCCGGTCCCGGGTACCCCACGGCCCTGATAGGGCGTGCCATAAGAAAAAAACAATTTAAGAAGATGGATGTTTCTGGTTGATCGCGCTGCTGCTGGAAAAGCAGTTGTTCCACGCTGTGGTAGTATTTGATAATAGTTTTACTACGCGTTTCAACTTCGTATCGATCTCTTTTCAAAAAATAAACTACATCCCTATTGTCTGTCCATAATTTTTTGATAAGATGTTCAGAAAAAATAAAAAGTCATGTTGGTAATTCTAGTAGGGGCACAGCTTTTTGACTAAAGGTTTGGAAACAATCAATTGTCAAATTATTCATAAATATTCTGGAAGGATAGCAGGAACAGCTCAATGCAGAATTGTTTTTAATTGGGAATAAAATATTAGCTAGAGCAGATGTATCAGGAGATAATTCCTCTCTAACTAGACCTAATCGCTCCTATTTTAATAGCAATACAGAGAACGTTGTCACAGAAATCAACTTCTGCTTTTGCCTTTAATTTAGCTTGTGTCCATGGTAATAATAAAGAAGTGAAAGGAGGGGCATTAAGTATTTATTGTGAAACTCATCTGTTACAAAGTGCATAGCTGAAATGAAAATTAAACCCCAAAAAACAACAGATAGAGGCCGTTCCCAACAAGAAGGAAAGTAGCAAATCGATAAAACAAATGAACATGGAATATATGTTATATATAAATATAGACTTATTTAAAGACACAACGCGTTTCGGCTGCATCCTGCCTTCTTCAAGCTCATACAGTAGCTGGTGTTCATCAACCTTTCCACCACCCTTCTTTTTCAAGCTAACATTTTAATGGGAGCACTTGTTATTTGCTAATATTGATGTGGATTGTAATGGTCACTGACTCTGTCTGTTTATGTGTGGTGTAATAAGTCCAGTTGTGGCGCCTGTCATCATATACGGTACTTGTAAAGGGTCTTCTGTCACGTCAATAGCACTGAAGCCAGTACTCGAGCTCAGCACCTCGGAACGGCTTGTGCCATTATCTTCCCCAGAGCCTCTGGGCTCACTTCTCAGTTCCCAAGACACTGGGGGCAGCGGTGGAGACTCGGTGCTGGACCTGGGGTCGGTGACTAAGGCCCCTTTCACATCAGCGTTTTATTTTTAAATCGCGGCAGATGCGGTGAAAAAAACGCATCTGCTGCGATTAACGCATAACTGCGACACTTGCGGCACAGTTGCGGCAAGCCGCATGCAATGTCTATGGGGCTTGCGGTAAGCATGCGGCAGGTACGGCAAGTGCGGTTTTGGCACTTGCGGCAGGTGCGGCCGCAAAAAAAACGGCTGCTGACTGCGGTTTTTTTTGCGGCCGCACCTGCCGCAAGTGCCGATATTGCACCTGCCGCACCCTTACCGCAAGCCCCATAGACATTGCATAGGGCTTGCCGCAACTGTGCCGCAAGTGTCGCAGTTATGCGTTAATCGCGGCAGATGCGGTTTTTTTCTCCGCATCTGCCGTGATTTACAAAAAACGCTGATGTGAAAGGGGCCTAACACTCCGGTTGTTTTTTTTTTTTTTTCTAAAACAAACTGCAGCTAGGAGGACAGAGGTTTTCCAGTTTAACAATAAAGCTAGAACTTTTTGATATCTTAAGCTGACACAAACAACTAAAAAGTTTTTATTTCAAATGCAAATGGTTGCTTTTTTTCTGGAAAATATACACTGCTCAAAAAAATAAAGGGAACACTAATATCCCACATCCTAGATCTCAATGAATGAAATATTCCACTTGCAAATCTTTGTTCACTACGTAGCGAACTGCATTGAGAAAAATAAAACATACAGTCATGGCCAAAAGTATTGACACCATTGCAATTCTGTCAGATAATACTCAGCTTCTTCCTGAAAATGATTGCAATCACAAATTCTTTGGTATTATTATCTTCATTTAATTTGTCTTCAATTAAAAAAACACAAAAAGATTTGTCCTAAAGCCAAATTGGATATAATTCCACACCAAACATAAAAAAGGGGTTGGACAAAAGTATTGGCACCCTTAGAAAAATCATGTGATGCTTCTTTAATTTGTGTAATTAACAGCACCTGTAACTTACTTGTGGCACCTAACAGGTGTTGGCAATAACTAAATCACACTTGCAGCCAGTTGACATGGATTAAAGTAGACTCAACCTCTGTCCTGTGTCCTTGTGTGTACCACATTGAGCATGGAGAAAAGAAAGAAGACCAAAGAACTGTCAGAGGACTTGAGAAACCAAATTGTGAGGAAGCATGAGGAATCTCAAGGCTACAAGTCCATCTCCAAAGACCTGAATGTTCCTGTGTCTACCGTGCGCAGTGTCATCAAGAAGTTTAAAGCCCATGGCACTGTGGTTAACTTTCCTAGATGTGGACGGAAAAGAAAAATTGACGAGAAATTTCAACGCAAGATTGTGCGGATGGTGGATAAAGAACCTCAACTAACATCCAAATAAGTTCAAGCTGCCCTGCAGTCCGAGGGTACAGCAGTGTTAACCCGTACTATCCACCGGTGTCTGAATGAAAAGGGACTGTATAGTAGGAGACCCAGGAAGACCCCACTTCTTAGCCCGAGACATAAAAAAGCCAGGCTGGAGTTTGCCAAAACTTACCTGAGAAAGCCTAAAACGTTTTGGAAGAATGTTCTCTCTTTTTGGGCAAAGGCATCAACATAGAGTTTACAGGAGAAAAAAAGAGGCATTCAAAGGAAAGAACACGGTCCCTACAGTCAAACATGGCGTAGGTTCCCTGATGTTTTGGGGTTGCTTTGCTGCCTCTGGCACTGGACTGCTTGACCGTGTGCATGGCATTATGAAGTCTGAAGACTACCAACAAATTTTGCAGCATAATGTAGGGCCCAGTGTAAGAAAGCTGGGTCTCCCTCAGAGGTCATGGGTCTTCCAGCAGGACAATGACCCAAAACACACTTCAAAAACCACAAGAAAATGGTTTGAGAGAAAGCACTGGAGACTTCTAAGGTGGCCAGCAATGAGTCCAGACCTGAATCCCATAGAACACCTGTGGAGAGATCTAAAAATGGCAGTTTGGAGAAGGTACCCTTCAAATATCAGGGACCTGGAGCAGTTTGCCAAAAAAGAATGGTCTACAATTCCAGCAGAGCATTGCAAGAAACTCATTGATGGTTACCAGAAGCGGTTGATCGCAGTTATTTTGGCTAAAGGTTGTGCAACCAAGTATTAGGCTGAGGGTGCCAATACTTTTGTCCGGCCCATTTTTGGAGTTTTGTGTGAAATGATTAATGTTTTGCTTTTTGCTTCATTCTCTTTTGTGTTTTTTCATTAAAGACACATTAAATGAAGATAATAATACCAAAGAATTTGTGATTGCAATCATTTTCAGGAAGAAACTGAGTATTATCTGACAGAATTGCAGGGGTGTCAATACTTTTGGCCAACACTGTACAAATGATCAATGTAAATTAAAATTAATATCCCACTGAGGTCTGGTTTGGAATAATACTCAAAATCAAAGTGGAACGGCACGTGGCCTGGTCACCATCCTGGATGGACGGTCGAGTGCTCAGCTCCTGATCCCAGGCCACGATAATCTGAATAAATAGATGCTTCTGATCCACCACCCGACCTCCACCATCAGCATCTCCCGCTACACACCGTAGGGAGACGCAAGGCGGCTTCTACCCCAGATTCGCCTGGAGGATCGGCGAAGAAGAAGCTGCAGGACCCGGAGTGTGCAGACCTGTGGAGTGTGGCGTGGCCTCCTGAACAGTGCTTACCACGGGAAGAGATATTGGGGCTCTAGATCATCGGGCACCATCAGAACTGGCCGGCGCACTAGGAACCCCCCTCGGCACATCAGCAACCTGCCTGGAGGGTGAGATCACTGCGTGTAACCTCAGGTACTATCTCGTCCGCCCGGTCCAGCAGCAGTGATTGTGGTCCCCCTGTGCTGGTCCTCGCAGCGTGGGAGGATAGAGTGACAGGGGTTGCTGACTGGTCCCCTTGCTGAATGCGAGATTACCGAAAGCCCCGGTGGAGCGATAGCAGCCTGGAGATCCCCGGAGAATGGGAAACACAGGCCATCCACTGAAGCCCCGCCCTCTAAACACAGCTTCTCGTGGAGTGCACCATTATCTCCTGCTCCACTTCGCCCTTACTTAACCATTACCGCTGAGTTCTTTGGCCCTTCTCTGACACCCTAGAAATAAAGCTGCAGGGGTTCAATTTGCTTACTCTCCACCTCCCTCCACTTACGGCCTAACTAATATCACCACAGCAACAATTATCTGGGAATGGTGAATAGTGCCTGACAGTCTGCATTAAGACACTACTGTACCATACTACGTGTCTTAGGCCCATCCTTTGGATACTGGGGCTAAAGTGATTGAGAGAGAACCTCTATATCTGGTACTCCTGTTAGCCCCCCCTACCCCGGCTTTTCTGGCCTTTACTGTCAATCAACTTTTGCATCTGCTATATGAAGCATTTAAGGGAGTGTGGCTCCACCTGCTAATATTCCAGTGCAATTACAGGACTACTGTTGCCAGTTCCAACACTTTTCTGGCCACAAGCACCTATCTACATGCCTGATGTTTTGCTCACGACCATGATCATGTAAATTTCACTATATGCCCAGGTAGTGTTCATATCTCGCTCGTATAAGTACGCATTACAACAGTCCGCTCAAACAAAGAACGAGGGAAAAGTATTACAAGAAGCACCTCCACTAGCCTAAAGTCTGCCTCCCAGGGAGAACTGGATAAATTCTTGATGAAAACACTCAATACTCCCTTGTCCCTGGACAAATCATGGACACAAAACTTAACACCCTCTAATCATATTGATAATTCAGATATGAGTCCAGATGATTCAGATGGTGACTCTGACATGGAGGAAATTTCTAAAGCTTACATGAAAAAACTCTTGGCCATAACCATGAAACCCCTGGTCAAGGAAATAGCTGGCCTTAGATCCGACGTGAAACATATTGGGCACAGAGTTGAGGCCCTTGAAAACACCCAAACAGATTTAATTGATGTGTGGCACCCCAGAGTCCAAGTGCCACAGTGTCATTATCGCCCCCGGGTGGTAGTGTTAAACTTGAGAGCAACGGAGGGTATCCACACCAGACAGAAACCGCACACAACACCTTTCTGCCTCCAGGCCTGAAGGGGGAGACCTAAACCTGGGTTCAGGGTGAGCTCCCCTATAAATTCTGGTCTGGGGCGTAGTTCCTGGGAGGACTGTGAAGAGGACCTGTGCATTAGAGCAATGCTAAACTCATCCCAGGTACAGCAGAGTTCAGTTCCTAGGAGGACTGAGGAGGACATCCTGTGGACTAGGAGCAGTGCTAAGCTCGTCTCTGGATAGCTAAGCCTAGCGTGAGGGACCCAAGGCAGGGGTCTGAGGAAGTGGAAGAAAGCCTGGGGAGCGGAGCGGTGTCGTGCTTCTCCCCTGAGGAGAAGCGCCTTATGGTCAAAAAAATATGGTACAATATAAAAAATGTTACTAAACACCGGTACTACCCAAAAATGTTGCAAAAAATAAATAATGTCAGCTATCAGCAGTTTTCCAAATCCCCAGCCATCCCACATCTTATAACAGGCTACTTTCACATTTGCATTCGGCACTGCAGCGTATGGAGCGCATACGCATACACAGTGTCGAATGCAAACATTTTCATGTGAACACAGCGGACACTGTCTGCATACGTTCACATGAAAATGTCAGTGACTCTGCCCAGCCACCCAATCAGCGGTGTTGGCAGCCGGGAGGCTGAGATCAGCGGCGGTGATCTCCTCCTCCCGACCGCTGCCGCTGTTCTCCTTCGCCGCTGTTTTGTTTAAAACAGCCGGCAGGAAAGCTGGCGGCGTTGTTGGCTTTCCCGCCAGCTATTGTACATGAAACAGCGGCGGCGGGTTGGAGAAAGAAGAAGAAATAAAAGGGAAGAGGAAGAAAACGGAAGGAGATGATTCACCTGCAGATGACCTCGGAGGAGGTCATCTTCCGCAGCGTCTGTGCGCTTGCAGCAGATGGCAATGCGCACAGATTAATTTTCATTTATTGTTTGTGCGCGGCTGTCTGCTTGCGTATAAAACAAGCACACAGCTATGCACAAAAAAACAACATTTTGCGTTCAGCATGCGCATAAATTATGCACAGCCAAACGCAAACACAGCTGAATGCAGCCACACACAGTCATGCGTTCCTATGTTAAACATAAAACCGCATGGTGCCAGCGTTTTGCTGCGCTCAGGGACGCTGCGTTCACAGCACACATCGTGCACAAATGTGAAACCAGCCTTAATGCAGCGTTGTGTCAGGTATCGTGAACAAAGAGGAGCAGAGTGCAGTCTAAGGCGGCCGTCACACGGTGAGATATCTTTAGCGATATTGTAAGCGATCACGTGCACGCGCAATCGCTTACAATATCGCTCACATCGCTGGTGAGATGTCACACAGACAGACTCACCAGCGATGTGGAGCAGCGATCTCGCTCGTTACTATGGTACACATCGGGTTACTAGGCGCCGCGCGTCGCTTAGTTACCCGACGTGTACCATAGTTACCATCTCCCAGCATAGGCGCGGTCGCTGGGAGATGGATCATCGTGGTGTCATACACCACGATGATGCAGATCGTTGCATCGTTCATCGCTAGATCTGAGAACCGAACCTCAGATCAGCGATGTCACGATCAAGCGATTTACCATCGTAAATCGCTTGATTACATGCAACGATATCTTGCCCGATATCGCTTAAGCGATCAAAAAGGAGATCGCTTAAACGATATCGGGCAAGATATCGTTCCGTGTGACGGCCCCCTAAAGCAGGAGATAACCTTTCTAGTTGATTGAGCATTTATCTAATTATTAAGGCTGCTTTCACACTGGGGTTTTTTCAAAAATTCGGCAGTTACAGTAAAAAAAACGCATCTCCTGCATTTGCCGCATAACGGCCGCACTTGCGGCAAGCCCCATGAATTGTCTATGGGGCTTGCGGTAAGTGTGCGGCAGCCGCGGCAAGTACGGTATTGGCAGTTGCGGCAGATGCGGCCGCGAAAAAAAACTCTGCTGACCGCGTTTTTTTGGAGCCGCATCTGTCACAACGGCCGAAACCGCACTTGCCGCGGCTGCCGCACACTTACCGCAAGCCCCATAGACAATTCATGGGGCTTGCCGCAAGTGCGGCCGTTATGCAGTAAATGTGGCAGATGCAGTTTTTTTTACCGCAACTGCCGCATTTTTGAAAAAACCCCAGTGTGAAAGCAGCCTAAAGGCCACATCACATGTAACGATATCGTTGCCGATATCGTTCAAAAGTCACGTGTTTTGTGACGCTTTACCGATGTCGAAACGACATTGTTGCATGTGACACTGCAAACGATGAATGATCAACGATTAATATTTAAATGTACTTTATTTTAGTTATTTATTCTTAATACATTTTTATGGAGTACCTGCTCAAAAATCTAAATGATCAGGTAGACTCAGTACTTCCTTAAATTCCATACAGTAGTGTTCAAAATAACAGCAGTCCAATATGACTAACCAGATTATTCACTGTTTTGGGTATAAGGGCCACGTCACACACACAGATATCTGTGCAGATATTGTTCACAGATCTCTGGTTGCAGTGAAATTATGGACACATTGATCCATTTATATACAGCCACAAAATGGAACATTGTGTCCATGATTTCACTGCAACCAGAGATCTGCAAACCATATCTGCACAGATATCTGTGTGTGTAACGTGGCCCTTAGCTATGTCACGTGACTGCGATAGTTTCGACATCGTTGCATTGTCACACGCATGGATATCATTAACGATCTTAAATTTGGCAACGCACCAGCTACTTGGAGAAGAACGATTGAACGATGTTAAAAAGCGGCAAGAATAGGAGAATTATGAACGACATCGTTCAAAAAGGTGTCACATTGAACGATGTTGCTGCTTCACTGAACGTTAATTGGGCGACGAATGATAGATTTGAGGTTAGGATCTCAAATCTTTGATGAACGATTTATCGTTCCAACATTGTTCGTTTACACGCAACGACGCACAAACGATATAGTTTGAACAATCACAAATCCGTGACGTTTCAACAATATCGTTAACGAGATCCTACCGTGTGACGGTACCTTTAGAAAACCAGCAGACTCGGCATTCATGACCTGCATGCTTTTGAGTCTGTGCATTGGAATAATTACCGTATATACTCGTGTATAAGCCGAGTTTTTCAGCCCAAAATTTGGGCTGAAAAGTCCCCCCCTCGGCTTATACACGGGTCTATACGGTAGACCCGTGTGGTGGGGGCTGTGGGGCCGGGGCTGTGGAGGCTGGAGGAGGCGGGGGGAGGCTGCTGTATGAGCGGCCCCATCACGTGGGGCCGCTCATTATATATACACTGCCTCCCCTGTCAATCAGCGCAGGGGGAAGCAGTTCATATATTCCCCCCAAAAGCTGGCACTCACCCCCCCTTGTAAGGCCCCCCCCATCGCTGCTTATACATTACCATTCCGGTGTTCTGATCCGCGCCGCTCCTCGGTGCTTCTTCATGCTCCGTCCGCGCTGGCTGCATCCGGGGATCTCCGGCTGTCGCAGCGATATGACGTCATCGCGCGACGGCCGGAGAATGGAGATCCCGGATGCAGTCAGCGAGGACGGAGCATGAAGAAGCAGCGAGGAGCGGCGCGGATCAGAACACCGGAATGGTAATGTATAAGCAGCGGGGGGGGGGAAGCCTTACAAGGGGGGCCGAGTGCCAGCATTTGGGGGCTGTTGGTACCCCCAGGGGGCTGCTGGGTACCTCCAGGGGGCTGCTGGGTACCCCCTGGGGGCTGTTGGTACTCCAGGGGGCTGCTGGGTACCCCCTGGGGCTGCTTGGTACCCCCAGGGGGCTGTTGGTACCCCCAGGGGGCTGCTGGGTACCCCCTGGGGGCTGTTGGTACCCCCTGGGGGCTGCTGGGTACCCCAGGGGGCTGTTGGTACCCCCAGGGGGCTGCTGGGTACCCCCTGGGGGCTGTTGGTACTCCAGGGGGCTGTTGGTACCCCCAGGGGGCAGCTGGGTACCCCCTGGGGGCTGTTAGTACCCCCTGGGGGCTGTTGGTACCCCCAGGGGGCTGCTGGGTACCCCCTGGGGCTGTTGGTACCCCAGGGGGCTGTTGGGTACCCCCAGGGGGCTGCTGGGTACCCCCTGGGGGCCGCTGGGTACCCCTGGGGGCCGCTGTATAACCCCTGGGGGGTGCTGTATAACCCCTGGGGGGTGCTGTATAACCCCTGGGGGCTGCTGTATATACTGCTGAGGCCTGTATACCACTGGGGCTGCTGTATATACCACTGGGGCTGCTGTATATACCACTGGGGCTGCTGTATATACCACTGGGGCTGCTGTATATACCACTGGGACTTCTGTATATACCACTGGGGCTGCTGTATATACTGGTGGGGTCTGTATATACCACTGAGGAGGCTGCTGTATACCACTGGGGTTGCTGTATATACTACTGGGGCTGCCTGTATACTACCACTGGGGCTGCATATACTACTGGGGCTGCCTGTATACTACCACTGGGGCTGCATATACTACTGGGGCTGCCTGTATACTACCACTGGGGCTGTATATACTACTGGGGCTGCTGCTGTATACAGCACTGGGGCTGCTGCTGTATACGACCACTGGGGCTGCTGTATACTACCACTGGGGAGGCCTGTATACCACTGGGGGGGGCCTGTATACCACACTGCTGGGGGCTGTATACCTCTGCTGAGGTCCACCCTCGGCTTATACACGAGTCAATAGGTTTTTCCAGATTTTTGGGGCAAAAGTAGGGGGGTCGGCTTATACACGGGTCGGCTTATACACGAGTATATACGGTAGTTAAAAGGGGTGTTTCAGAATTATAGCAGTGTGGAGTTCAATTAGTGAGGTCAATCATTCTGTGAAAAAACATGTGTGAATCAGGTGGCTGTTATTGAAGGGCGAAGCAAGCACATGTTGTACATGCATTTTTCCTTGAAAGCATGAGAAATATGGGTCATTCTAGACCAGGGGTCTCAAAATGCGGCCCCAGGGCTTCAAAGTGCGGCCCGCGGCACCGTGGACAACGTAAGGACGCCGGGATCCACTGTGCAGTGGGCCGCCATGGTGCGCTGTGTAAGGGGCCGCCACGGTGCATAGTGCTGGGGACTGTGGCTATATTATCACTTCCTGCGGCTGCTACAACAAGCTCCGAGCCTCATTCCCTCAGCTACATCAATGGAAGCTGGCAGGCCAATCAGATCACAGACTCGCAAGTGATATTGACCAATCAGAAACCTCAAGTGACTTCATATGCCGACGTCACTTGCGGGTCTATGATCTGATTGGCCCGCCAGCTTCCATTGATGTAGCTGAGGGAAGGAGGCTCGGAGCTTGTTGTAGCAGCTGCAGGAAGTGATAAATAAGCTGCAGTCCCCAGCACTATGCACAGTGGCGGCACCTTACACAGCGCACTGTGGTGGCCCCTTACACAGCGTGTGTGTGAGTGTGTATGAGAGACTGTGTGTGTGTACACAAAAAGGAGAGAGACCAGGTTGGGACATCACTACAAAGTGGCATCAGGATGGGGACATTACTACAAGAGGACCAGGATGAGGACATTACTACAAGAAGAGGACCAGGATGGGGGCAATTACTACAAGATGAGGATCAGAATGGGGACATTACTACAAGATCGGGATGGGGACATTACTACAAGAAGGACCATAATGGGGGACATTAATATAGGATGGGGACCAGTATGAGGACATTATTACAAGAAGGGAACACCAGGATGGGGACATTACTACAAGAAGGGAACCAGGGTGAGGACATTAATACAAGAAGGCGATCAGAATGGGGAACTTATATAGGATGGGACCAGTATGAGGACATTTCACAAGAAGGGACCAGGATGGAACATGGGAACATTACAAGGGAAGACAAGGATGAGAACATTACACAAGATGAGGACCAGGATGGGGACATTACTACAAGAAGGTAACCACGGTGGGGACATTACTAAAAAGGAGATAAGGATTTGAACATTACTACATTGAGCGAGGTCTGGGAACTTGCTATCAACTTATGGAGACAGCGAAGTAGGTGAGGAGATTGTAAGCACTTCCTCCTCTCAGATATATGCATATATGCAATTTGCACTTCACTAAGGAAGTTGAGAAACTCCCATGCCACATTTAAGCAGCTTCCTCAAAGTCATAATCGCTTTCTACAAGCTTTTAATATAACTAAGGGATTTGTGCCAGATCGAACCCAAACTACAGACGCTGCGTTTCGGGTACTGCTACATTGAGCGAAAAATTCTAATTCACTAAAAATGTCATTAGTAATGCAGCCCCTCGATATCAATTTTTACTATGTGCGGCCCACCAACCCAGCGAGTTTGAGACCATGGGTTAGACTGTGTTAAAATACATCAGCATTATCAAAGAGATTCATACTGTTTGATAAATATGTTGTATTTTAAGGTTGTTTACTTTAAAGAGGACCTGTCACCCCCCTGGTGCTATGCTAACTGAATGCAGCACTGAATGCAGCATGTCTGCTGCATTCAGGGAAATGGTGACCCGTGTCTCTAGCCCTGCTGTTAGCTGTTAAAAAGACTTTATAAAGTGTATAGATAAGGAGTCCGGAGGGACTTACTCAGTAATGAGTCATCGCTGTTGCTGGTGTCCTCCCCACCTCCAGCCCTCTCTGTGCCACCTCTTATTTAGCCTCCTTTATGTATCTGCCCTCCTCCCGCCTCCAGACTTCTGTGTACCACCTCTAGCCCTCTCTTGTTCAGCCTCCTGTATGTGTCATCGCTGAGAGCTGGAGGTGACACACAGAAGGCTGGAGGCGGGAAGGACACCAGCAACAGCGATGACTCATTACTGAGCAAGTGTGCCACAGATACACCTGGGACAGGGAAGAATCTCCACAACAGTTAAGCCCGCACACATCTTCCACTCCAGACCTGAAGGGGGTGTTCTACAAACCAAGTTCAGGCAAGGTCCCCTATAAATTCAGGCCTGGAGGCGGAGTCAGGCAGTTCAATTCCTGGGAGGCCTGTGAAGACAATCTGGCGACGGAGATGTGCTAAGCCCGTGCCAGCGAGAGCTACTATCCAGTATGAGGGACCCTAGAGCTAGGGTCAGAGGCAAGAAGTAGCAGCAAGGGGGAGTGGAGCCATACCGGTTTGACCCAAAAGGAACAGCACCAGAAACCGGACACCAGCGTCCGTGACCGTGAGGGATCTAACTGCCGCACAGTAAAGACCGGAGGCCAGGGAGACTCCAGGTCTCCTGGCCACAGCAGCACTTGAGACACAGCCACTCAGCAGAGACAGGGACCGCAGTGGATATAGCGGTGCCCAGCAGCAGGGATCTCAATGCCTGCCATACAAGTGGAGATAAGCAGGAGAGGGTCAGGGCCTAGTGTGGTGCCCCGCTACGCAGTCGTCACAGAGGAGTATTGCACCCGTAAAAGAGGTGTAATGCTCCAGCTGCACGTGAACCCTAGAGGGGTAGGTGGAACCCATCTCAACACTCCCACACTAGTTTATACGGTGGGAGGTTACCCGGAAGGGGATAAAAACACCTCTAGGGGGAACAAGGAGAGCTTTCTGCCTCCAGGTCTTAGACTGGGGCTTTGCTGCTAGGTCTCTCGGCTGCGGGACCAGGAGGAAGATAGAGAGATTTTCCAGGAGAGTAGCCGGTTTGGGAAAAGGGGCCATCGGCAGGGTCTTCCAGACAGCTTACCGGGTACCGGGACCTGCACTTGTGGGATACTTTAGGACCACAGAGAATCCGGAGACCCGTGGAATCTATAATGCTCCCGGGCACCAGAGCAGACCGAAAGAGGGTATCAGGCACCGCCAGAGGGACGAGCGGCCAGCTAGTAGAGGGTTACCCAACGGCAGCGAAGGTGAGAGAGGAAAGGAGGTCAGGCTGATTTCAAGTCACCAGGCTTCATAACGCAACTGGAAAGCAGGAAAGAACAGACGGGGTTAGAGCACGAAGGCACACCAAGGGTTACACCATACCACCAGGGATCCACATGCAGCCACCCGTTAAGCTACCTGTCCTCATAACATCAGGAACGCTGATGCTACCAATTGGTATGCTACCAATGCAAGTGAACAGTAAAGTAACCGGAGAAAAAGTGAATTTGTCTCTGCCTGCGTTTTCCTTTGAACTTACTTGTTCCCTATACAGGAACGCTGCCCCGGAGGTCCTATAGAGGACTTTGCTATCTTGCCGCACTACCATCTACCTCCGGCGGACTGTGGCAGCGCTGGTGACACTTCCCAGAAACTACAGGTGGCGTCACGACAAATTGTATATAAATCCCCTGTAAATATATCCCCTTTTTGAAGATATACCCAGGACATGGGATCAGGCGCGGCCACCACTCCCCGTGACAACAGGAGCGTTAACCCCTTGTAGCCTGATACCCGAGTACCCCAAAGCCTGGGCTCGACACTAGCTTCAGGCAGCCTAGGACCAAAGGAAACACAGCGCAACAGGAAGGCCTTATAACTCGCCGGGTGAGGAGATCCTGAACTGCCACCAGACCATCCGGACTCGTACCATCAGTGCCTGTACACTGGACAATACCTGAACCATCAGTAAAAGGAACAGAAACAACAACCCTGTGTGCGACTGTTATTGCAGCCCTTGATCCTACTTCGCCATTGCTGCTGCAATTCCCTCATACTACAACTGCCCCGGGGATTCCGCTCCACCTACGGGGAGCGTAACCATCTTGCTGCCCTACCATCACCCTGGAGGTCTGATCCACACACTGGTAACAATACCGGAAATGTAGGGGTGTCACGAAAAACTTTTATTATTATTTTTACTGACTTCTTTTAGCGACCACCAGGGCCACGGGACTAGGCACAGGCCCTAGTAACATCCCTGTTAATCAACACCCGGAACCGGGTACCCCACGGCCCTGGCGCGGGTCAGCTTCTGGCGTCACAAACAGGATCCTGTGGCCGTTACCGATGGGTACTGTGTGCCGTGTATTGACTGTGTTGAACCGTAAATTGGGCCCCATAACTGCGCCACATGGTGCGGGAGAAGGAGAGGGGTTAACTGCCGAAAGGGGCGGATAATAAACCCCGCGCTCTGCCATTAGCCAACAAAGCACAGCAGCCCGATCTGGAAATACTCGAGAGTGCCGAAGGAGGAGCTCTTCCTGAGGAGCCGGAGACAGCTTTTTCTTTTTGAGAGACTGGCTGAAGTTAACTAGGGGGAAGCGAGGATGGAAGCGCAAAAGGATGCCGATGCAGCGGTCCCAGACCAAACCTTGTTCTGTAATGCAGCGCCGAATGGGACCTCAGCAGTTGGAGCAGCCACAGCACTTGAACTTGTAGCACCGATCATGCCGTATGTCCCGAGAGCGGCGTGGTCACCGCAATATGCCAGGGAACCAGATACCTTGGCTGAATTCAGGGAAAAGATGCGCAATGTCCTGGATATGTACTCTATGACTGAAAAGCAAAAAGTGTCTGTCTTGCTGGGGCAGCTGATGGGTGCAGCCGAGCATGAGGTCAAATCCTGGCTGGACATAGATAAAAGAAAAGTAGCCCACATATTTATAAAGCTAAAAATTGCTTTTGAAACCTGTACTGTAGCTGATTTAAGAATGACGTTCTACAACTGTACGCAAAGGCCACAGGACAATAACGAGATTATGCTTTGAACCTCCAGGAGGCACTGCGGGCCGTAAAGCAGGTAGACCCTGAAAGCATGCGCGAGGAAAATAAAATGTTGATTGAATAGTTTATTGAGGGGCTACATTCACCAATCCATCACTAGTAGCTGCTGTGTCTATGGGCTATAGAGAACCCAAATCTAGACTTTGCAACCCTGAAGGACAGAGTCATCAGAGCGCTGTGAGCCCCTGTGACCACAGACCCCGGCACCTCAGCCACAGCGAGCCATCACCCATCCTCGGATGTAGCACCCTCTTACTTAACCACCGCAGAAACTAGTGGACAGACTAACACCTGGTGCCTCTGATGACTTGCGCTCCCAGATGTAGCAGCTCACAAAGGATATGGCCATGCTCTTAAAAGCCATGCAACTTTAGCAGGAACCCAAGGCGCCAGGAAGGCTACAGCTGGCTGACAGCCCAGAGGACATCCTGTGGATGAGAGGAAGGAGGAACCCGTCGTCCAGAGTAAGACCCAATGACCGCTATGACTCATCAGGACAGCCCATCTGCCACCGTTGCAAGAGGCGGGCCACCTTGCCAGGTCATGTACTTTAAACCAGCGACCCCTGTGGCAGCGGGCCAACCCCCAGGCATGAGACGACCAGGCCCATCAGACTGGCGCGATAGATATGTGGGAGGACGACCGGTACTATCTATCGTGCTGGATGGCATTCCCACATCTGCACTATTGGACACCGGTTCGCAGGTGACAATAATCCCGCATATCCTTTATAGACGATTATGGGCCGATTCTGAGCTCACCCGCCCAGTCCCGGACCTCACTATATACGCTGTTAATGGACAGCCGGTATCACAAGTGGGTTCAAAGAGGTGACAATAAAAGGTGGGGAGGGTGGAAGTAAAGGGTCAAGGACTTATTGTAGTGGATACTGATCATCGTGAAAAGAACCCAATGATGATACTAATGTGATTGAGAATTGTCTAGATGAGGTTCTTTTCTTACTCCAACAGGTTGCAGACACTGCCAGCACCGGGCAGCAGAGGGTCTTACAGAAAGAAATCAGAGCCCTCCTGCAGAGACAACAGGTACAGTTGTCCGGTGGTGAAATCGGCAGGGTACAAGTAAGTGACCCGTTCCCCATTGTGTTGCCTCCAAGAAGTGAAATGATATGGTGTCGGACAGCAATAGGCCTCAGAGGGCAGGATTACCAGGCAATGGTCGTGCCCATGTACTCAGATAGTAGGCCTATGGTCTTGACAGCCAGGGGGGAAGTTGATGTTCGTAAGGGGAGGGTACCTGTATGAGTTCTGAACTGTGGAGAAGAGGAAGTCAAACTGCCCAGATATGCTACCGTTGCCAAGTTGTTCACTGTCAGCAACAACTCAATCCAGGCAGTGGAACCCTTGACCCCGTCCAACCAGGCGGAGGACAACAGCTCCAAGGGACAGCTGGAGGACTGGTGTCAGAAGCTGCATGTAAGCACTGACTCCACCACTTCTCCCCAAAAGCACAGTTTATCAGGTAGTACAAGAGTATGAACGGGTCTTTAGTAAGCATCCATTAGATTTTGGGTGGATAAAAGGGGTAGACCATATATACCCACAAGAAACCATCGACCCATAAAAGAGATACAGGCCTCTACCACCAGCTCACTATCAGCGTGCCAAAGACATGTTATGGGAAATTAAGGAGGCTGGGTTTATTAGAGATAGTTCTAGCCCCTGGGCAGCTCCACTTGTCCTAGTAAGAAAGGATGGCACAATGAGAATGTGTGTTGATTATAGGCAGATAAACCGCATAACATGCAATGATGCTTACCCGTTACCACGCATTGAAGAATCACTTGCTGCACTGAAAACTGCTAATTACTTTTCCACTTTAGATCTTACCAGTGGGTATTGGCAGCTCTCCGTTGCAGAAGAAGATCGAGAGAAGACCGCGATCACGACACCGATGGGTCTGCGTGAGTGCAATAGCATGCCGTTTGGACCGAAACTTCAAGACCGCGCTACTATACCTGGATGATGTCATTGTGTACTCCAAGATATATGAGGAACATTTGGAGCACCTAGCTGAGGTATTTGAAGCATTGTCAAAATATGGTATGAAACTGAAACCATCAAAGTGCCACTTGCTGAAGCCGAAGGTTCAGTATATCGGGCATGTGGTCAGTGCAGAAGGTGTGGCACCAGACCCTGAAAAGCTCACCATCAAAGACTGGCCAAGACCAACAACAGTCATAAAGGTATGTCAGTTCTTGGGGCTGGTAGGATACTACAGGAGGTTCATAAAGGGCTTTACAAAGATGGCAGCGCCTTTGCAAGATCTCCTGGTAGGCCAGACCAAGAAGAACAAGACCTCTGGCCCTTCGTTTGAATGGGGTGAGAAAGAAGATTCCTTCAAGCAGATGAAGTGGGCCCTGATTGGTGAAGAAATCCTGGCTTATCCTGATTACAATCTACTGGTCATGCTGTACACAGATGCCAGCAACGTGGGATTGGGAGCTGTGTTGTTGTAGGTGCAGAAGGGCAAAAAACATGTGATTGCCTATGCAAGCAGGAAGCTCCGTCCTACAGAGAGGAACCCAGAAAACTACAGCTCGTTCAAGCTGGAGTTCCTTGCCTTAGTCTGGGCTGTTACAGAACTATTCAAGCACTATCTAGCGGCTGCAAAGTTTACTGTCTTCACAGACAACAATCCGCTTACACACCTGGACGCCGCGAAGCTGGGAGCACCAGAGAAACATCGGATGGCTCGGTTGTCAAACTATGACTTCACCAAGAATGCCAATGCTGATGCACTGTCAAGAATGCCCCAATTACCAGATGCAGGAGAAGACTTGGATGAGCTAGGAGAAATAGAGCTACTGACTTTTCACTGCCACAGTGTATCCCAGTGTAACCAAGGTGCTAGAGATAAACATCAAGAGGCCACGCTGAACCCGTTACCTCACCAAGGGTGGAAAAAAATGCAAGACAGAGATCCAGCAGTTTGCCTAGCTAAAGAGCTGATAACCCAACCGGGACTCACGTCTTAGCCCAAATGCCCCACCTGAGGCGCAGCACCTGTGGAAGGAAAGGAGCAGGTTGTTCATCTACGAGGGTAGGCTATGCAGACATTTCATTAATCCCCTAACCCAGGAGATGGTGTGGCAGATAGTGGTACCGTAGAGAGATGTCCAGATGGTGCTAGAAGCATACCACAATGGAGCAGGACACTTCGGGCGGAAGAAGCTAGAGATACAGGGAACTAGTCTGATTGCCATATCTGGAGTCAGGAAGGAATTTTTTCCCCAATGTGGAGCTTAGTGTTGCCACATGGTTTTTTTTTGCCTTCCTCTGGATCAACATGTTAGGCTATGGGTTGAACTAGATGGACTTAAAGTCTTCCTTCAACCTTAAAAAAACTATGTTACTATACTGTTACGCAAGAGATTCTATTGGGTTGGCATGAGAACCACCATTGAAAATTGGTGCAGACAGTGTGGACCATGCAAATTAAGAAGAAAGTCAGAGAGACAGTCAGAGAGCTCCACTACAGCCAATTGTCACCAAACAGCCACTGGAACTTTTAGCCCTGGATCACGTAAAGTTGGCACTCAGCAGATCTGGCTATACATACGCCCTCACTATGGTGGATCACTATTCCCGATTTCTAGTAGCAGTACCTGTAAAGGACTTGACAGCAAGAACTGCAGCGAGAACTTTTGAAGCTTACTTCTGTAGACCATATGGGTATCCAGAACAGGTGTTGACAGATCAAGGTCCTGCATTTGTAGCTGAAGTGTTCCAGGAGTTTTGCAACTTGTACGGATGTAAGAAAATGTGAACCACGCCGTACCTTCCACAGACCAATGGCATGTGTGAGAAAATGAACCAGGTGGTGATAGACCTGTTGAAAACCTTGCATGTGGCTGGAAAAGTTGCCTGACTTAGTGGACATGTACAACAACATCCCTGTAAGTTCCACCAATTGCACACCAGCATACTTGACGAGAGCAAGACCCGGAAAGCTACCAATTGATCTAGAGATGGGAGTTGTCGTTCCTGAAAACAGTTCACCCAATGCTAATTGGGACACCAAGCGTCAAGAGCAGTACAAAAAGGTACAAGAGTGCGTAGAGAGAAGCTTAAACCAAATCAGAGAAAAGCAAGAAAAAGATTATAACAAGAGTGCACCAGCTGATCCCTTAATACCTGGAGAAATAGTTCTAAAGAGAAAAAGATGAACAAATAAACTTGATGATCAGTGGGAAGCAGAACCCTATATAGTATTGCCCTCCATCTTTGACAACAAGAAGGTCTGCTTAATCAGCAAAGACAAAGGAGAAACATCAACAGCAGTTTTTAGAGACCATCTTAAGAAATGCCCAGAATAGTTGAAGCCAAAAGAAGTCATTCCTTGTATACCCCAACCTAAAGAAGAAAAGAAAGAGAAGATGATACAGACTGTATTTGGAGATTTTCCTGAAAGTTGGCCTCCGTACAATGGAGCTATAACTTCCACTCAACCAGTAGAAGTCCAAGAAAGACTGGAAGAACCCGTAGAAGTTCCAGAAGGACTACCTAAGGAAAGGCTTTAAGAGCCACCTGTCGCAGCAGAACCAGAGAATCCTGCTATCGGTAAACCTGCCAGTTCCATAGTACGACTAAAGGTCCCATTACACGGCACAACATTGTGAACGATATCGCTGAAAAGTCACGGGTTGAGAGACATTGAAGTAACATCGCAAGTGCGTTGTTGCGTGTAACTGCATGATACGACAACGATAAATCGTTGGATCGGAGTTGACAGGTTTGTCAACATGTTCTCCAACAAAACGATCCAGGACCTTTCAACCTGCTGTATCGTTGTGTGTGACACTGCAATAATGATGTTGGTACTGAGTTTTGGGATCGTGCAAACCATCCCGTAGGCGTGCCTTGGCGTTGATGTTTCCGCACCCTGTCTATGCCGATTGGTTGTCACTACTGAGTTTCAATTGGCTGGCGTTGTTTATGAAAAAAGCGCCATATATGAAGATCCGTGCTTTGATCAGTAGACTCATTTACTTGTTTGTTCATTAACCTTTCAGTAAACACATTTAAACAAGGAGACTCATTGAAGTCGCCATTGTGTTGTATAGGCGCTTAGATATCCGTGTGTGCATGCACAGAAACACTTGTAGTAACGATAAATTTGTGCACTCCTAAATATATAAGTGTATGTGTGTATGATAACTTTTAAAACACCAAAAAATTGTATGAGCCAACATTTGCACTATATATACATAATTGTACACATCTGGCAACCTTCTGAACTTCATTGGTCATGTATGTCTGCCACATTGGTACCTAAAGGATGCCAAAATATATGTTTTTAATTCAGAGATGCAAAGTACATACACACATTTCAGCACACACCCAACCATTTTCACTTACATTTACACATATGTATGTGTATGCACATGTACAGTACACAGATGAAGCCCTTTGGGCCACACTGTAGGCTCTCTCTGTGTCTCCCTCTCCATATATATGGATGTACACATGGGTAACTGTACACAAAAATACACAATTCCTGTATCGAGGGTAATAATCTATGTACACATTACTATACACATACATACATGTATGTACACACACATACTTAATACATGCATTGTAATATGCATACACATATGTACAGCGTGTTGTGTGTAGGTTACCAACGTTACATCAACACGTACACATCGTCATACATTGTATTGGCAACAGTGCACGCACGAGCGTTCCTGCGTGACAGTTTGGGGATGCCACAGTGTCTTGGGCAAACCAACACAAATGGCAGCAGACTTGAATAGCGAAATGGAAGAAAGGGCAAATGCGGTAATGAAGTGGCCATCTTGCTAGAGAAGGCTGACCAATGGTAACGCAGTTCTGGCCACCAATCGGAGTAGTAGGTGCACGGAAAAACACACTGTGGCACACCTATTTCCCAGCCTATGTCAAACAGTACGCCCATATTGTGCTTGGGGTTGTGCTGTGCGACGCCGTGATAACAACCGCCAACATCGCTCGCTGTGTTGTTCAGGCGATGTCGGAATCGCTGGTTTGTTGTTCGGGCACGATATCTGTACGTCTGACATCTCACCAGCGATGTTGAAACGATGTCAAAAACCGCACTCCCGCAAAATCGTTGCCGACATTGTTTTCAACGTTGTGCTGCGTGACGGTACCTTAAGAAGTCGCAGACAGTTAACAAGCCTACATAGTACTCATAGTACAGACACTTGTACACAATCCCAACCAGTTGAGATACCAGTGCTACGTAGATCAACCCGTAGTAACATTGGTCAGCTCCTGGTCTGATAGAGGGAATAAGGTGTAATATGAAAAAGTGTATATACGTGTTCTTTTGTGTAAATAAGGTAAAGAATATTTATACCGTGTTAGCCAGTAGATAGAAAAATATATTGCAATCTGAGAGTCCTCAGTGGTTGATACCTTTTAATGGCTAACTGAAAAGATGGTAAACATAGCAAGCTTTCAGGCTGAAGAAGGGAACTCAGCGTCCCGAAAGCTTGCTATGTTTACCATCTTTTCAGTTAGCCATTAAAAGGTATCAACCACTGAGGACTCTCAGATTGCAATATATTTTTGTGTAAATAGTTAGTCAGTAAAGAAATAGTATACAGAAGGGCGGAGGAACTGGAGTCAAACCCAGGAATATTAAGTTAGGGAAGTCAAGTTCCTGGGGAGAAGGGTGGAAACCAGGACTCCTAAGTAGAGATGCCCATAGGAAAATGTAAATATGTTTTATGTGTTAACTTATTGCAACTAAGTGAGCCCGTAACCACCAAGTGTATTGTGCTTGCTGGACTTATTGCATGAACTTTGGCATTCCCTTGAACTTTTACTTAAACATGGACCAACTAGACCATGGGACTGGTAGTGGTCAAAAATGTTCTTGTGTATATATTCATCCGCATCCTGCGGCGGAAGGACTAGCACTGTATGGACTGCATTTTTCCCGTTTTACTGGTTGTTGTCATTTTTGGTTTTGAGACTTTGTACAATTTTAATGTTTATAATGGTTGAAAATGTAGTGTTTCTCAGTCCAGGAGTACTGAACTTAACTAGGGTGGAATGTGGCACCCCAGGGTTCAGTTGCCACAGATACACCTGGGACAGGGAAGGATCTCCACACCAGGTAAGCCCGTACACAGCACCTTCCACTCCAGACCTGAAGGGGGAGCTCTACAAACTGAGTTCAGGCAAGGTGCCCTATAAATTCAGGACTGGAGGCGGAGTCAGGCAGTTCAGTTCCTGGGAGGACTGTGTAGACAACCTGGCGACGGAGCTGTGCTAAGCCAGTGCCAGCGGAAGCTACTAGCCAGTGTGAAGGACCCTAGAGTGAGGGTCGGAAGCAAGGAGTAGCAGCGAGGGGAGTGGAGCCATACCAGTTCACCCCAGGAGGAACAGCGCCAGAAACCGGACACCGGCTTCCGTGACCGTGAGGGATCTAACTGCCCCACAGTAAAGACTGGAGGTCAGGGAGACTCCAGGTCTTCTGACCACAGCAGCACTTGAGGCACAGCCACTCAGCAGAGTCAGAAACCGCAGTGGATATAGCGGTGCCCAACAGCAGGGCTCTCAACGCCTGCCATACAAGTGGAGACAAGCAGGAGAGGGTCAGGACCTAGCTTCAGGCAGCCTAGGTCCAACGGAAATAGCGCAACAGGGAGGCCTCATAACTCGCCGCGTGTGGAGATCCTGTACTGCCACCAGACCACTCAGACTCGTACAATCAGTGCCTGTACCCTGGACAATACCTGAACCATCAGTAAAAAGGTACGGAAACAACAACCCTGTGTGCGACTGTTATTGCGGCCCTGGTCCTACTCCCTCCATTGACTGTCCTGCAATTCCCACATTCTACAACTGCCTCGGGGATCCCGCTCCACCGGGAGCGTAACCATCTTGCTACCCTACCATCACCCCGGAGGTCTGACCCACAGCACCGGTAACCATACCGAAACCATAGGTGGCGTCACGAAACACTTATTATTTTTACTGACTCCTTTCAGCGAATACCAGGGCCACGGGACCAGGCACAGTCCCCAGTGACATCCCGCATGAATCAATGCCTGGAACCGGGTACCCAACCACCCTGGGGCGGGTCATAAGTCCCTCCAGACTCCTTATCTGTACACTTTATAAAGTCTTTTTAACAACTTGCAGGGGGCCTAGAAACATGGGGAACCCCTTTCCTGAATGCAGCAGACATGCTGCATTCAGTGCTGCATTCAGTTAGCATAGCATCAGGGGGGTGACAGGTCATCTTTAAAGGGAACTTGTAACATCCCCAAATGCTATTAACTTGCAAATATGAGTTTAATTTTTAGGTTAATTGCTTTCTGTGTGGCCACACGGTGTGTATCAAAAGCTACTGGGAAGACATTTACTTTATATGTCCAGGCAGCCTCGGGCTTTCAGTTATGGAGGCGTGACTTCAGTCACTGCCTGGTACATAGTGAGTGGAAGCTATAACTGCGCCCGACACTTACTGACAGCCAACCCTGTATTGATGCACTGCTGAAGCAGTTGTCAGTCAGTGCAGTGGCGTTTACAGCTGCCACTCACTATATACTGAGCGGTGACTGAAGCCACTATGACTGAAAGCTGGTGGCTGTTGGGAGGAATAAAGTTAATTTCCTTCTGGTAGAGGGAGTTTTAGTTCAGCAGCCACAACTTTAGAACGATATTAACCTATAGATTAAACCCATATCTACAGGATAACAGATTTTAAAATTAGAGGTTCCCTTTAAGCTTATACTACTTTTTAATTGTTTTATTTTGTGCCACTAATTGTACCATAATTCTGGTGCATTTTTGGCACATGGTGTCATATGTTAGGATATGCCCATTTTCTGATTAGCCAAACCCTTTGCAGGCAGGGCACAGAAAGTATCTAAAACATTAAAGGGATCCTGTCACCCCCAAAACACCTTTAAAGCTATTAAAACCTGTCCCTACAGCATATTAACACTTTCCCTACACTATTTTTAGCTCCTAAATGCAGTAAATGATATTGCATAAAAACGTTTTATAAGTACCTGATTAGTGATGATAATGAGTGACTATCTATTCATAGTCACTCATCAAGACTGCCCCTCTGCTTCATAGCACGCCTGAATAGGCGTGATCTACATCCAGGATTCAAAATCGCGCGTCCCTTCTGTGCCCTGTGTTCGTAGGAGGCTGCAGTGTGGCTTGTGACGCGATCCGCGTCATTCCCGGCGCCCTGTGACGTATTTACAGCGACGCCGCGCTGTTAGCTTCAAAATGTGCACTGCGCATGCGCATTGGGCATGCGCAGTGCACATTTTGAAGCTAACAGCGCGGCGTCGCTGTAAATACGTCACAGGGCGCCGGGAATGACGCGGATCGCGTCACAAGCCACACTGCAGCCTCCTACGAACACAGGGCACAGAAGGGACGCGCGATTTTGAATCCTGGATGTAGATCACGCCTATTCAGGCGTGCTATGAAGCAGAGGGGCAGTCTTGATGAGTGACTATGAATAGATAGTCACTCATTATCATCACTAATCAGGTACTTATAAAACGTTTTTATGCAATATCATTTACTGCATTTAGGAGCTAAAAATAGTGTAGGGAAAGTGTTAATATGCTGTAGGGACAGGTTTTAATAGCTTTAAAGGTGTTTTGGGGGTGACAGGATCCCTTTAAATATTTGGTACAAGTCATCAAACCAGTGTTTTATCCCAAATTACACCAAAATACTGCTATATTTAGCTTTATAAATCTGCACCGCTGTATGTGATGCATTTTCATACTTTCAAGAAATAAATTCTGCATAGAACACTTACCGGTAATGTTGCCAAAAACTCAGTGTATGAAACCAGGTTAATTAAGAGCTAAATAGCACGATCATATACTTAACAAGTATCCTAAGTGAATGCTGAACAGGTTACAGATACAACTCACATGAGGCTTTGGTGGAACCGGGAATCCTAAATTAGACATACCCGTGTTTCAGCGTCTTATATTAATTTTTGCTCTGAATGATGTGCCATGTCTTATTTTCTGTGGGTGTCTTACTTGTCCATGACCAAGAATTCACATTTATTGCTGAACAAAAAAACAGACCTTTTATCATCCCCTTGCGGTCCCCAATAAAGTAACCCCATCATCCCCCAATATGGTATCAGGAACACACACACACATGGGCACACACGCGGACACACAAACACAGGGGCACACAAACACACACAGGGGGACACACACGGATACACACACAGGGGCACACACAGGGGCACACACACGGAGACACACAAACAGGGGCACACACACAAAGGAGCACACACACACAGGGGCACACACAAACAAACAAGGACACACAAAACACAGGGGCACACACACAGGAGCACACACACAGACAGGGACACTTCTCACCGCTCCCTGCTGAATTCCAGCGCCGCTCTCAGCTGCCCGCCGCTGTCCCGATGCTCGCCTCTGCAAGGAGGAAGGCACCACTCTCATCTCCTTGCCACAGGTGTCATAGGTATATGGTGCCACTGGCCCAACCATTCACAGGCCATGCAGCAACTGGCCTGTGATTGGCCGCTGGGAAGTTCCTGGCTTGTGATTGGCCAGGACAGTGGCAGGGGCTTGAAAAATAGAGCGGTGCCGGTCTACATGCATCTGCGGCATCGTTCACAGCGTCGGGCACTGGGACACAAGCAGGGGGTGGCCTGGAGGAGTCACAGCTGCATGCCCCGGTCTTCAGATCGGTAGCATGCTGGTATTGGTAAAATAGATGTAAGGGGGGCCTCGATAGTATATATTGTTCTTGAATAGGAGCCCTCTTCTGCGTCTGCTCCTGCATCCTGAATGTGGTAGTAACCCCTCCTCACTAGTGTGGAACTACTAGTACCAGCATACATGCACCTGGTGTAGAAGTGCTAGAGAGCCACAAGTTGTCTGACTTTAAAAGGGCCGTTTCACACTACGATATCGTTAACAATATCGTTGAAATGTCACAGGTTTTCAGTCATTCAAACAACGTCGTTCAGTGTGACATCTACATCCAATCAACGATAATCGGGCAGATTGTTCATCGGAAGTTTGTGAACCGGACCAAAAACCAGACGATGATCGTTCGTCCAACCTGCAGCATGGGTGTGTGTGACACCTCAATAACGATGTCGTTAACGACCTTGCCCATTGAGAATTAAAGAGCGTAGACGATCTAACTACCGCAAGTATAATTTGCTTGTCGCGGAATCATTGCTGCGTCGCTAACGATATCTGTACGTGTGACATTTCAATAACGATCATTGAACGACGTTCAAGCGATCTAGGTCAAGTCGGATCGTTCATTGGATCATTGGACCATTGAAGCGTGCAACGGGCCCTTTAGACATGAGTGATGACTGTTCTGACCGAGTATGCGAAGGACAAGCTGTTAAGGTCCCGTCACACTTAGCGATGCTCTAGCGATCCCGACAATGATACGAGCTGGTAACGATCGCTGGAGCGTCGCTACGTGGTCGCTGGTGAGATGTCAAACAGTCGTATCTCACCAGCGACACAGCAATGATATGGTGGTCGTTGGGACCCTGTCACTCAGACCTGTAGTATAGAGGTTGTTAGTTGTTGTCCCCGTCAAACACACCGACGCATTCTGCCCAGCGGGAGCCCGATGAGAAAAAAATGGTCCATGACATTACTACACGACACAGCGATCTCAGAGCAGGAGCCTGGTCGCTGCTATGTGTCAAACGTAGCGAGATCGCTGCTGAGGTCATTCTTGCATCACAAAACTTGTGACTCAGCAGCGAAATCGCTAAAGGTACCGTTAGATGCTTCAATTTCGTAACGATATCACTAACGATCTCGTGGTCACGCGGTTGTTAGGACAACGTTGGTGAGATGTCACATGTCTAGATATCGTGGACAACGCACCAACGATGTAGTGAGCAGGTACCGTTTGCACAACCCAGCGAACGATACTTGTTCATTGATGTGAATGGCCGAAGTCGTGAACGACATCGTTATCACGGTGTCACACTGACCAATGCAGCAGGTTGACTGACTGTGGATCGTCTGATTTGAGAACATGCTCTCAAATCTGCGATCAACACAACCCAACGATTTATCGTAACCATATCTCAGACTCACACGATACGAGGTAGTAACGATGTCACTTTAGCGACTCCAAACAGCATTTTGTGCAACTGCATCCAACAGTTGCATCTGTTTCTTTTGCCTGATCCGTCGGAGAGTTGAAACTTTACATAGTACACGCCTAATGGGAGGGTGTTGGGAGGGTCTCTGGGCATGCTCAGTGTGAAAGCCGGATCCGATCCAATTGAAGCCCATTCTGTATTTGGCCGCAGTGCGCCGCAATCGATGACATCAGGCTTTTAAACCAGCTGCAAAACCATAACATTGTGCGACGGGGGAGGAGGTCAAAATTACGCATTTGTAAGGATCTGACAGAAACTATATAACATTGCATGTGCCTGCGTCCCCATTCTAACTCTATGGAGACAGGCATGATCAGGTAGCATCAGATTTTCGCTGGATTAGGACGCTGGACAAAAAGATGCAAGTGTGAAACCACCCTAACAAAGTCCTGTTATTACAGCAGCCTGGGCACTGATTTCTGCAATACTCCAGCGTTGTGACCAATAAAGTGAAAGGACTGGTGTTTAAAGTGTAATGTAAGGCTGGCTTCACACTGCAGTCAGGTTTTGTATTCCAAAACCAGGAGTGTCTCCAAAACCCAGAACATGTGTCAATCTTTCAATTACACTTTTTCTCTGCAAGTTCCTCTCCTGGTTTTGGAACACAAAACCGGACCTGATGTGACCGCAGTGTGAAGCCAGCCTAAGGCCCCTTTCACACTACTGTTATTTTCAAATTGCGGTAGGTTCAGCAGATTTACCGCATCTGCCGCTTAACGGCCGCACTTGCGGCTGACTTGCAGCATGCCCCATGCATTGTCTATGGGGCTTGCGGCAGGTGCGGCAAGTGCGGTGTAGCCACGGTTCCGGCAGTTGTGGCCTCGAAAAAAAATTGCGATCAGCAGCACCCGTGACGTTTAGGCGATATCGTTCACGATCTCGTAGCGTGCAACGGGGCCTTTAGTGTGATGGGGGCTTTAGGCTAGGATCACATTTACGCACCATTTGCGCTGTGAATGCAGCATCCCTGACTGCAGCAAAACGCAGGCGCTATGTGTTACTATGTATAACATGGGAACGCATAGTGCCTGTGTGTGGCTGCGTTCAAGTTTTATGTGCATGACTAACGCGAAATGTTGGATTTTTTGTGTGTGGCTGTGTGCTTGTTTTATACGCAAGCAGACAGCCGCGCACAAAAAATGAATGGGAGTGCATCTGTGCACATTGCCATCTGCTGGTGAGAGCTCAGACGCAGCGGAAGATGATGTCAGAGGTCATCCCCAGGTAAATCCTTTCCTGGCGTTCTTTCCTCTTCTAATTCCTCCCGGCCGCCGCCACTGATGTCCAGCGGCGGCGGCTGGGAGGAGGACATCAGCAGCGGTGAAGAAGGAGATCAGTGGCAGCCGAGAGGAGGAGATCTCCGCCGCTGATCTCAGCCTCCCAGCCGCCGAGACCACTGATTGGGTGGCTGAGCAACTCACAATGACATTTTCATGTGAACACATGTTGACATGAAAATGTTTGCGTTCGGCACCGCGTAACGCAAATGTGAACCTAGCCTTAGTGACACTACTCCCCTGGAACTACAAGTATCTATGGAGTGCCAGTTTGTCTCCAGCTACTGTAGAACTACAAGAACCAGCATACATACACCTGGTTCATTAGTGCTAGAGAGCCACAAGTGTCAGACTAGAAGACATGAGTGATGACTGTTCTGAGCAGTGTCAGACTGGTGGCAGGGGCCCTCATATTGTTCCTGGGGGCCACTGATCATCTACATACATATACTATTCACAAATGTACTCATGCTTCTATATAATAATATACTGGGTAGTTGGATTAGATGCCTTCTTTATCTGTACATAGCAAAACAAGTTGTGTCAACTACTGATGATGTTCGGGAGGTAAGTGACATATTACTGCAGAGGCCCACCGGAGGATTCTCCAGTGTGCCAGTCCTGGTCCTGAGTATGTGAAGGAGTAGGACAAGCTGTTAGAGACTAACTCCTCATCAGTCCTGGAAGTGCCAAACAGTTTGCCTCCAGCAACTGTAGAACTACAAGTGCCAGCAGCATATTCAGAGATTCCACAAATGAGAAACACAGATAAAGCTTAAACCAAGAAGAGGACTGGATAAAACTAATGGTGGCTTTACACGCTTCAATCGCGATCCGATATCGCAGTTCAATGGCGCGGGAGCGCGCAATTAGTGCACGTTCCTCCCGCATCGCATTGAATGTTTAGACGCTGCGATATCGGATTACAACGTCCGTGCGATGTCTCCGCCTCCCAACCCAGGATCGCATAGTTAACATGGGAGTGAATGGGTGACGTTTGAAATCGCATCGTAGTTGGGCGTTTACACAGCACGATCCGGCTTCAATCGCTATGCAATATCGGGGCATTGAATAGCACGCTCATTCAATCCCCGATATCGCATTGACATCGTGCCTGCATCGTAATGGACGTTCACACCATACAACGCAGGCACGATTTCGGCTCCGACGATTGAACCACGTGACTTTTGATTGAAATCGTACTACGATATCGCGACGTGTAAACCCGCCATAACAGCAAAGCTCAGCAAGTGTCAGAATCACGAGGATTGTCTGCAGATGGTAAACATCACCCACCCAAGTGCCCTGGTACCTGCCCAGCTGTGTGCCCAGCACAGGAGGAGGGTGGAGGAGAGGGGGTGAGAGGCTTCAGGCTCTGCAGTGATTGGGGTGATTGTGTCCCTCCAGGCTCCATACCTCCTCCCCTCTGCAGCCGCCTGGGTCAGGGCCGGCTCCAGGTTTTTGTGGGCAAAACAGTCTCAGTGGGCCCCTTTAACACATACTATGATTCATGAATATAATATAGAAGCTGCAGGCTGTGTATATGTAATATAGAGGCTCCTGGATGGGCTGTATGCAGTTGTGGTCAAAAGTATTGACACCCCTGAAATTCTGTCAGATAATACTCAGTTTCTTCCTGAAAATTATTTCAATCACAAATTCTTTGGTATTATTATCTTCATTTATTTTTGTGTTAAATGAAAAAACACAAAAGAGAATGAAGCAAAAAGTAAAACATTGATCATTTCACACAAAACTCCAAAAATGGGCCAGACAAAAGTATTGGCACCCTCAGCCTAATACTTGGTTGCACAACCTTTAGCCAAAATAACTGCGATCAACCGCTTCCGGTAACCATCAATGAGTTTCTTATAATGCTCTGCTGGAATTTTAGACCATTCTTCTTTGGCAAACTGCTCCAGGTCCCTGATATTTGAAGGGTGCCTTCTCCAAACTGCCATTTTTAGATCTCTCCACAGGTGTTCTATGGGATTCAGGTCTAGACTCATTGCTGGCCACCTTAGAAGTCTCCAGTGCTTCCTCTCAAACCATTTTCTAGTGCTTTTTGAAGTGTGTTTTGGGTCATTGTCCTGCTGGAAGACCCATGACCTCTGAGGGAGACCCAGCTTTCTCACACTGGGCCCTACATTATGCTGCAAAATTTGTTGGTAGTCTTCAGACTTCATAATGCCATGCACACGGTCAAGAAGTCCAGTGCCAGAGGCAGCAAGGCAACCCCAAAACATCAGGGAACCTCCGCCATGTTTGACTGTAGGGACCGTGTTCTTTTCTTTGAATGCCTCTTTTCGTCTCCTGTAAACTCTATGTTGATGCCTTTGGCCAAAAAGCTCTACTTTTTTCTCATCTGACCAGAGAACATTCTTCCAAAACGTTTTAGGTTTTCTCAGGTAAGTGTTGGCAAACTCCAGCCTGGCTTATTTATGTCTCAGGGTAAGAAGTGGGGTCTTCCTAGATCTCCTACCATACAGTCCCTTTTCATTCAGACGCCAATGGATAGTACGGGTTGACACTGTTGTACCCTCGGACTGCAGGGCAGCTTGAACTTGTTTGGATGTCAGTCGAGGTCTTTATCCACCATCCGCACAATCTTGCGTTGAAATCTCGTCAATTTTTCTTTTCCGTCCACATCTAGGGAGGTTAGCCACAGTGCCATGGGCTTTAAACTTCTTGATGACACTGCGCACGGTAGACACAGGAACATTCAGGTCTTTGGAGATGGACTTGTAGCCTTGAGATTGCTCATGCTTCCTCACAATTTGGTTTCTCAAGTCCTCAGACAGTTCTTAGGTCTTCTTTCTTTTCTCCATGCTCAATGGGGTACACACAAGGACACAGGACAGAGGTTGAGTCAACTTTAATCCATGTCAACTGGCTGCAAGTGTGATTTGGTTATTGCCAACACCTGTTAGGTGCCACAGGTAAGTTACAGGTGCTGTTAATTACACAAATTAGAGAAGCACCACATGATTTTTCTAATGGTACCTTTACACGCAGCCACAGGAAGGTAGAAACAGCCAGGCATCGGACACAATTGTGCCTGTTGCCATGAAAACACATTGAAGTGGCTGCGTGTAATTCAGGAATTTCCTTCATGTGTCTTGCAGATACCTGAATTACACGCCACCACTTCGTGGTGTTTTCATTGCAACAGGCACAATTGTGTCCGATGCCTGGCGGTTTCTACCTTCCTGTGCCTGCGTGTAAAGGTACCATTACAGTGCCAATACTTTTGTCCACCCCCTTTTTATGCTTGGTGTGAAATTATATCCAATTTGCCTTTAGGACAATTATTTTTTCATTAAAGACAAATTAAATGAAGATAATAATACCAAAGAATTTGTGATTGTAATCATTTTCAGGAAGAAACTGAGTATTATCTGACAGAATTGCAGGGGTGTCAATACTTTTGGCCACAACTGTATATAATATAGAGGCTGTTCAGGGTTGTATATATAATATGGAGAATGCCGGGCTGTATATATAATATAGAGGCTGCGGGCTATATATATTATTTGGAGGCTGTGCTGGGCTATATATCCTATTTGGAAGCTGTTCTGTATATATAATATGGAAGCTGTGCTTGACTATATATATATTATTTGGAGGCTGTGCCGGGCTGTACATATTATTTGGAAGCTGTGGCAGCCCAGCAGCAGCCTCCAAATAATATATCCAGCCCAGCACATCCTCCAAATAATATATATAGTCCAGCACAGCTTTCATATTATATATACACAGCCCAGCACAGCCTCCAAATAGTATATATAGCCCAGCACAGCTTCCATATTATATACACCACAACAGCAGTCTCCATATACCTCAACAGCAGCCTCCATATACAGCCAGCACAGCCTCCGTATACCGCCAGCACAGCCTCTATATACCCCAGCACAGCATCTATATACAGTCAGCACAGCCTCTATATACAGTCAGCACAGCTTCTATATGCAGTCAGCACAGCTTCTATATGCAGTCAGCACAGCCTCTATATACCCCAGTACAGCCTCTATATACAGTCAGTACAGCCACTATATAGTCAGCACAGCCTCTATATACAGTCAGCACAGCCTCTATATACAGTCAGCACAGCCTCTATATATAGTCAGCACAGCCTCCATATACAGTCAGCACAGCCTCCATATACAGTCAGCACAGCCTCTATATGCAGTCAGCACAGCCTCTATATGCAGTCAGCACAGCCTCTATATATAGTCAGCACAGCCTCCATATACAGTCAGCACAGCCTCCATGGTATATATAATCCCCCATCCTGCTGCACACAGTAAAAAACTGATCATACTCCCCTTCCATCCGCTCCCCCGGGGCTATGTCCTCCTCAGATTCTTCCCCACCACATCCTTATAGCAGCAGCTCCTGGGACTGTGGAGATTCCTCCTTCCTGCACCACTATGATGAGTTGGCAGGGTGATGACTCATCACTCTGCTACAGTAGGCAAAGGTGGAATCTCCACTGCTCCCTGGAGCCAGCACAGCTGCATCCCATGCAAATTAGCCATGTGCACTGGGAGGTTAGCAGCGCACTCAGCTTCTTGCTGAGTCTGCCTGATGTGCCCCATTCTACACAGGAAAACACGGAAGGTAAATGTCATTACACAGGAAAGCGAGGTAGTGCGGCATGGAAACAGCTCCCCTGGAGCACCGGCTCAAAGGTTCCGCATCACTCGGGTCCGCCGTGCTGGGGGCGCAGATCAGAGCGGGCCGGCTGCTGAGTAGTGATGTGTCGTTCGCGAACGATCCGACACATTGAGTCGGCTCTTTCATGTGACTGATAAGAGCCGACTCTTCACAGTGAACGACTCTTCACAGTGAACGAGCCAGAGAGCCGTGTTTTTTTTTTTTTTTTTTTTTTCCCCTCTGCTGGCAGCTTTATTAAGCCTGACTGTGACTGGGAGGAGCAGCCAGGAGATAAGTGAGCTAACACTGGAAGTGTAAACAAAGTTTCCAACACATGGCGTGAAGCCCCTTCTCCCAATTAAAGCTATACACACACATTGTTTTGTTCCTTAGGGCAGTAGGCACAAGACCAGCAGCATGTTTATGGGTTAAGTTACCCTGACCTTATCTGGCATATGGGATGTGTAGGAGGACTCAGCTTGTTTATTATCATTGATCATCTTCTCAGTCTTTAGTCAGGAGGACACTGCAGGGGAGAATAGACCTGTTGTTGGGTAAGGAATAGGATTTTAGGCAAAATGTGGAGAGATATAGGTGCAGCTTCAATAATTGTATATAGAGGCAGTGTAATAGGAAGTCCGCACATAGTGCCCAGTGTAGTTGGCCTACTGACATCCAGGACTGGTGTTTAACCCCTTAAGTTTTTTTTCTGGTATAAAAAAAAGAGAAAATCTTTAACAAAATGTTCTGTCTCCATCTCTTCAATGTTTAGTGGAAGGCGCTGTGTGTGTGTGTATATATCATGTGTGTGTATTTATCATATGTGTGTGTGTATATATATAGTCTGTGTGTATATATCATGTGTGTGTATATATCATATGTGTGTATATATCATGTGTGTGTATATATCATGTGTGTGTGTATATCATGTGTGTGTGTATATATCATGTGTGTGTATATATCATGTGTGTGTATATATCATATGTGTGTGTGTGTATATCATGTGTGTGTGTGTATATCATGTGTGTGTGTATATATATCGTGTGTGTGTGTGTATATATCGTGTGAGTGTATATATCATGTGTGTGTATATATATCATGTGTGTGTATATATCATGTGTGTGTGTATATCATATGTGTGTGTATATATCGTGTGAGTGTATATATCGTGTGTGTGTGTGTATATATCGTGTGAGTGTATATATCATGTGTGTGTATATATATCATGTGTGTGTATATATCATGTGTGTGTGTATATCATATGTGTGTGTATATATCGTGTGAGTGTATATATCGTGTGTGTATATATATCATGTGTGTGTATATATCATGTGTGTGTATATATCATGTGTGTGTATATATATCATGTGTGTGTGTATATATCATGTGTGTGTGTATATCATATGTGTGTGTATATATCATGTGTGTGTGTATTTATATGTGTGTATATATCATGTGTGTGTATATATATCGTGTGTGTGTATATATCATGTGTGTGTGTATTTATATGTGTGTATATATATCGTGTGTGTGTATATATCATGTGTGTGTATATATCATGTGTGTGTATATATCATGTGTGTGTATATATATCGTGTGTGTGTGTACAGTATGTGTGTACAATGTGTGTAGTATGTACAGTGTATGTTGCACATACAGTGACATAGCACAGTAATTGCAACCTTTATATTTAAGAATTAGGACTGACACATATCAGAGCATTTACTAATAAGGACATGTACAAAAAACACCACATACTAGAAAGCAATAAAAGTTGAGAATACAAATGAGGAGCGAGGGGCCTGTTCAGAAGAGCTGACAATCTGAGGAAACAATAATGCTAATAAACAGTCTTTACTGCTTCACTAGATACATACAGAGGTGTAGAATAAGGTTCTCACTGTACAGGGGAGGTTCTGTATTCATCACAGGTTGTAGCAGAGGATTATTGTAAAAAAGAGCCGTTTTTTGAGCCGAAAGAGCCGGCTCATCAAAAAGAGCCGGACTGCCCATCACTACTGCTGAGGGCTCCGGTCACTGGCGTTCCTCAGCCCCGCCTGCTCCCTCCTCCTGCCCGGTACTGAAACACCTGGGACTACCGCCCAGACACTCGGGCACACGAGGGACAGACAGACAGATAATTGATATAGATAGACCTCCCAGCTGTCCCGGTCTGATAACTTTATCCCCAGGGTAGTGGATACATTTTAAATAAATGTAAAAAAATTAAAAATGAAATGTAAAAAATAGTGATCATTGCTCCCGGAATATTTAAGCAGCCACAGCTCACACTCTATAGGCTAGAGATTGGCTTTGGCCTAGATTTGAACCCAAGTTCTCAAGGTGGCAGGGTGAAGACCAGACCACTGAGCTACAACTCATCATACGCACTGCCATCAGCCTCAGTGCCATCAGCAGCGCCATCAACAGCAGCATTATCACCACAACAGCAGCACTATCACCATCAGCACCATAATCCGCAACGCCATCACCAGCAGTGTCATCACCACTATCACTAGCAGCGCCATCAGCCACAGCACCATCACCATCAGCGCCGTCAGCCACAGAGCCATCAGCCTCAGCGCCATCATCAGCAGTGCCATCACCACTATCACTAGCAGCGCCATCAGCCACAGCACCATCACCATCAGCCGCAGAGCCATCAGCCTCAGCGCCATTATCAGCAGTGCCATCACCACTATCACTAGCAGCGCCATCAGCCACAGCACCATCACCATCAGCGCCGTCAGCCGCAGAGCCATCAGCCTCAGCGACATCATCAGCAGTGCCATCACCACTATCACTAGCAGCGCCATCAGCACCATCACCATCAGCGCCATCAGCCGCAGAGCCATCAGCCTCAGTGCCATTATCAGCAGTGCCATCACCACTATCACTAGCAGCGCCATCAGCCACAGCACCATCACCATCAGCGCCGTCAGCCGCAGAGCCATCAGCCTCAGCGCCATCATCAGCAGTGCCATCACCACTATCACTAGCAGCGCCATCAGCCACAGCACCATCACCATCAGCGCCATCAGCCGCAGAGCCATCAGCCTCAGCGCCATTATCAGCAGTGCCATCACCACTATCACTAGCAGCGCCATCAGCCACAGCACCATCACCATCAGCGCCGTCAGCCGCAGAGCCATCAGCCTCAGCGCCATCATCAGCAGTGCCATCACCACTATCACTAGCAGCGCCATCAGTCACAGCACCATCACCATCAGCGCCGTCAGCCGCAGAGTCATCAGCCTCAGCGCCATTATCAGCAGTGCCATCACCACTATCACTAGCAGCGCCATCAGCCACAGCACCATCACCATCAGCGCCGTCAGCTGCAGAGCCATCAGCCTCAGCGACATCATCAGCAGTGCCATCACCACTATCACTAGCAGCGCCATCAGCCACAGCACCATCACCATCACCGCCATCAGCCGCAGAGCCATCAGCCTCAGAGCCATTATCAGCAGTGCCATCACCACTATCACTGTTTCTAAAGTTAATTCTGGCACACCAATTTCATGTAAAATAAGAATAAATGCTTGCAGTCTTTTGCTAGTGGTGCTTTTTTTATTATTCCAAGATTAAATGTCATATAACAAGGTTGATAAAACGTTTTCAGCCCTGTTGGGCTTTCTTCAGTACAGACAGAAATCTTGTATAACATGAAAATCAAAACAAAAAGAGAAAATCAGCATATTTCTGCATAACAAACAATTATCTATAGAGTATACACACTAGTCATATGCTGCTACTTGACACAGTGGAAATATACAATGTGACATCATGAAAAATCATGAAAATGAGGTTCATTATGCTTGACTAAACAGGATACCCTTCACCATAAATGATCCCCATCAGTCTTTATTTCATCTGTCATATCCGTGTTAAGGAGAACCATTTCCATTATGTATGTCTAAATACATTAATCATGTCAACATTCATTATGAGTAATCATGATTAAACAAAAGCATGAACTAATTAGATCAAGGAAAGAAATCAGATCACAGTGGTGGGGGTGACCGGCTAAATTGACAGGAAATAGTGAGTATTGCAGTGTAAGTGAAGAGAACTACCTTGTGGAATTAGCATACGTTTATAGGGAAAATCTAAGTCCCTATGGTAACAGCACCTTAGTATGGAATCCTAATAATAGGAATTAATTGTCAAAATTAGTCAAAAGTACAAGCTCAGTGCAAGATAAATAATAGAAGATAAATCAAACTATGGAGTATTGAAAAGGAATCCTATACCTGTATGTTTGAACGCTATTTCACGTGGCTCAAGGTTATGCCGTCTGTAAGGGACATGGATGAAGTGCCAATCAATACTTGCTAAGTTGAGTCATCTCTACTAATGTTTGTATAAGGTCCGTGAAATGCACTTACCAAGGGCTGTGATTGGTATCACTGTGGAGGCAAGATTGCAATACAATATAGTACCTCATCATGTTTATCTGTAGTCCTAGTAGTGACTTTGAGAGCGTGTGCGTACTTACACTGTCCATGTCTGGATCTTGTGATGGCGGTGAGCGCTGTGTGCTCCGACCGCCGCTTGTTATATCGAGACCGGAAGTGCGGGACTTCCGCCTTCCGGTCTTTGAAACGCAGTGTGGCCGTGAACCGCACGCGGCGCGCATGCGCGGTACAGTGTTAATCCCGCGCATGCGCTCTGGGTATCGGTGCGCAGAATGTGTGTGAAGGATACAAGATAGACGCAGGAAAGCACTCTGCCAGTCTAGGGGATCTAAAATAGGAAAAGACAAGAATAATGATGATTAATGACATGATTCATAAGAATAAACAGTAGCAAACTCTTAATAACCATCCACAACGTATAATTTGTGCTTATTTTGTATACAGCATTTCACTAGACTTCCTTGAAAATCTAAGTAATAACCACTGACCTCTTTCTTTTACAATATCTATCAACAATATGCAGTACCACAGGTATGTCCTCAGTTGTTAAGGTATCACTTAATTATGGGATTTATAATCATATCTATAAGAGATATGAGATTATATTGTATTTTATTCCAATGAAATTCAGTAAAAAGCCTCATATTCTCGATTTAACCCATTGGGTTCCAGAGTCTGTAGTTTATGAATCCAAAAGGATTCGCGTTCTTTTAGTCGACGTATTCTGTCGCCTCCTCTCCGTAATTGGGGTACATGCTCCAAAATGTGATATTTTAACTGAGATATCGCATGACCCTTGGAAACGAAATGATAGGGTAATGGCAAAAGAGTGTTTTTGCAACGAATGGTTGACTTGTGCTTGCATATGCGGTCTCGGACATGCTGGGTGGTTTCCCCAACATATCCGAGACCGCAAGGACACTTTATCAAATACACCACAAAAGAGGAGTCACATGTTAGATAGTCATTGATGTAGAAAGTCTTTCCGGACCTAGGGTGTGTGAAAGTGTTCCCCTTTACAAGGTTAGAGCACTGTAGGCAGTTCCTGCACGGAAAATTACCCTGTCGGGGGGTAGCAAGAAAGGCTTGTCTGGTTTGTTTGATGTTGGAGCCTATATCTGCTCTTACTAACTTGTCCTTAAGGTTAGCAGCCCTTTTATTGCAGTATAGTGGTGGATTTTGAAATTCCTCTATTTTTGGGTAAGAATTGCCTAAGATGTGCCAATGTCGATGAATGATGCCTCTTACCATAGTGTTGTATGGATGGTAAGTATGCACAAAAGGTATCCGTTTTGTGCTTTTTGGTTTCTGTTGTTGGGGTTGTGTCCTTGCAGATGCCATCTCTGGGGGATAACCCCTATTGATGAATTTCTGCGCCATCTCGTTGTGTCTAAGCTCTCTAATTGTGGGATTGGAGACGATACGGTCAACTCTGGTATGTTGTGAGTGGGGTAGGCCTTTTTTAACATGTTTGGGGTGACTACTTTCAAAGTGTAGGAGACTGTTTTTATCAGTGGGTTTCCTATATAAGTCCACTTCAATCTTACCTGAAATGTCTCTGCTCACTAGGGTGTCGAGAAAATTGATCTTGTCAGAATCATAGTGAATAGTAAATGTGAGGCCTGGTATGCATGTATTCATCTGATCATAGAATGCAAGTAGATCACTACTGCTGCCAGTCCATATGATGAAAACATCATCAATGAATCGTAGCCATAATTTCGAATGAATTTTGAAAAGGGGGTTATCGTAAACGTAGCATTGCTCAAACTGTGCCATGTACACATTTGCATATGAAGGTGCTACGTTACTCCCCATTGCGGTACCTTTGATCTGTTCAAAAAAGTCATCCTGGAAAAGAAAGTAATTCTTTGTTAATACTATGTGTAAAAAATCCTGGACGAATAGTCTCATGTCATCTGAGAGCTGTGGTTGTGATCCTAGAAACCACTGCATAGCTTCCAGTCCTTTTGTGTGGTCAATACTAGTGTAAAGGTTATTTACATCTAATGTGACCAATAGGGACCCAGGTGGTGTGTCTCCTATACTGTGTAGTTTGGATAAGAAGTCTGTTGTATCACGTATGTATGAGGGGATGTTACGAATTAGTGGTGATATAATCCGATCAAGGACAATTGCAATAGGGGAAAGGATAGAATTTGTGGAGGCTACAATTGGGCGACCTGGTGGGTTATAGAGATCTTTGTGTATCTTCGGCAAGATATAAAACACTGGTGTTACAGGATATGGTGGTTGTAGAAAACTTGCTAATTTTTGGTCGATGATCCCTTGTCCCAGGAAGTAATCAACCTTGGAGCTAATGATTCTCCGGATCTCAGTAATGGGGTCTCTATTTAATGGTTTGTAGGTGGAATGATCTTGTAGCTGTCTCAATATTTCCCCTACATATTTTACTTTATCCATTACCACTATTGCTCCCCCTTTGTCTGCGGCCTTGATTACTAATTCTTTTCTATCCTGCAATTGTCTTAGAGCTTGTGTCTCATATTTTGTAAGATTATGTTTAATCTTATAGTCCCCTTTATCTATATTCTTGTTTAAATTTTCTATATCCATCGACACTAGAGAGACAAAGGTTTCTACTGGATGATAGTGTCTCGGTGGAGAGAACGAGCTGGGTAAGCGGAGATTCAAACCCTGTAGTGTCATAGTTGGATCGGAGGTGGATGGGGGGCTTGTGCTGTCCCTGACATCTATCTGTGTGCCAAAGTGTGCCTTCAATCGTAGTGTACGGAAGAATCTCATTAGTTCCTGTTCTAGGGTAAAAGAATTAAAACTGGGTGATGGACAAAAAGATAAACCCTTCTGCAGGACCTGTGTGTCACCAGGAGATAAGATATATGATGAGATATTATACACTATAGGTTCCATACCTGGGAGCGTAGCTGCATATGGTAGCGACCGCCCCCTCTTCCCCTCCGTGTCTTCCTCTGTAAGGAACTGGACTGGCAGCAGTAGTGATCTACTTGCATTCTATGATCAGATGAATACATGCATACCAGGCCTCACATTTACTATTCACTATGATTCTGACAAGATCAATTTTCTCGACACCCTAGTGAGCAGAGACATTTCAGGTAAGATTGAAGTGGACTTATATAGGAAACCCACTGATAAAAACAGTCTCCTACACTTTGAAAGTAGTCACCCCAAACATGTTAAAAAAGGCCTACCCCACTCACAACATACCAGAGTTGACCGTATCGTCTCCAATCCCACAATTAGAGAGCTTAGACACAACGAGATGGCGCAGAAATTCATCAATAGGGGTTATCCCCCAGAGATGGCATCTGCAAGGACACAACCCCAACAACAGAAACCAAAAAGCACAAAACGGATACCTTTTGTGCATACTTACCATCCATACAACACTATGGTAAGAGGCATCATTCATCGACATTGGCACATCTTAGGCAATTCTTACCCAAAAATAGAGGAATTTCAAAATCCACCACTATACTGCAATAAAAGGGCTGCTAACCTTAAGGACAAGTTAGTAAGAGCAGATATAGGCTCCAACATCAAACAAACCAGACAAGCCTTTCTTGCTACCCCCCGACAGGGTAATTTTCCGTGCAGGAACTGCCTACAGTGCTCTAACCTTGTAAAGGGGAACACTTTCACACACCCTAGGTCCGGAAAGACTTTCTACATCAATGACTATCTAACATGTGACTCCTCTTCTGTGGTGTATTTGATAAAGTGTCCTTGCGGTCTCGGATATGTTGGGGAAACCACCCAGCATGTCCGAGACCGCATATGCAAGCACAAGTCAACCATTCGTTGCAAAAACACTCTTTTGCCATTACCCTATCATTTCGTTTCCAAGGGTCATGCGATATCTCAGTTAAAATATCACATTTTGGAGCATGTACCCCAATTACGGAGAGGAGGCGACAGAATACGTCGACTAAAAGAACGCGAATCCTTTTGGATTCATAAACTACAGACTCTGGAACCCAATGGGTTAAATCGAGAATATGAGGCTTTTTACTGAATTTCATTGGAATAAAATACAATATAATCTCATATCTCTTATAGATATGATTATAAATCCCATAATTAAGTGATACCTTAACAACTGAGGACATACCTGTGGTACTGCATATTGTTGATAGATATTGTAAAAGAAAGAGGTCAGTGGTTATTACTTAGATTTTCAAGGAAGTCTAGTGAAATGCTGTATACAAAATAAGCACAAATTATACGTTGTGGATGGTTATTAAGAGTTTGCTACTGTTTATTCTTATGAATCATGTCATTAATCATCATTATTCTTGTCTTTTCCTATTTTAGATCCCCTAGACTGGCAGAGTGCTTTCCTGCGTCTATCTTGTATCCTTCACACACATTCTGCGCACCGATACCCAGAGCGCATGCGCGGGATTAACACTGTACCGCGCATGCGCGCCGCGTGCGGTTCACGGCCACACTGCGTTTCAAAGACCGGAAGGCGGAAGTCCCGCACTTCCGGTCTCGATATAACAAGCGGCGGTCGGAGCACACAGCGCTCACCGCCATCACAAGATCCAGACATGGACAGTGTAAGTACGCACACGCTCTCAAAGTCACTACTAGGACTACAGATAAACATGATGAGGTACTATATTGTATTGCAATCTTGCCTCCACAGTGATACCAATCACAGCCCTTGGTAAGTGCATTTCACGGACCTTATACAAACATTAGTAGAGATGACTCAACTTAGCAAGTATTGATTGGCACTTCATCCATGTCCCTTACAGACGGCATAACCTTGAGCCACGTGAAATAGCGTTCAAACATACAGGTATAGGATTCCTTTTCAATACTCCATAGTTTGATTTATCTTCTATTATTTATCTTGCACTGAGCTTGTACTTTTGACTAATTTTGACAATTAATTCCTATTATTAGGATTCCATACTAAGGTGCTGTTACCATAGGGACTTAGATTTTCCCTATAAACGTATGCTAATTCCACAAGGTAGTTCTCTTCACTTACACTGCAATACTCACTATTTCCTGTCAATTTAGCCGGTCACCCCCACCACTGTGATCTGATTTCTTTCCTTGATCTAATTAGTTCATGCTTTTGTTTAATCATGATTACTCATAATGAATGTTGACATGATTAATGTATTTAGACATACATAATGGAAATGGTTCTCCTTAACACGGATATGACAGATGAAATAAAGACTGATGGGGATCATTTATGGTGAAGGGTATCCTGTTTAGTCAAGCATAATGAACCTCATTTTCATGATTTTTCATGATGTCACATTGTATATTTCCACTGTGTCAAGTAGCAGCATATGACTAGTGTGTATACTCTATAGATAATTGTTTGTTATGCAGAAATATGCTGATTTTCTCTTTTTGTTTTGATTTTCATGTTATACAAGATTTCTGTCTGTACTGAAGAAAGCCCAACAGGCTGAAAACGTTTTATCAACCTTGTTATATGACATTTAATCTTGGAATAATAAAAAAAGCACCACTAGCAAAAGACTGCAAGCATTTATTCTTATTTTACATGAAATTGGTGTGCCAGAATTAACTTTAGAAACATTGGACTATTTTTTATTCTGAGCACCCACCACCATAGTGAGCCAAACCCTCCCACTATATATCACCACTATCACTAGCAGCGCCATCAGCCACAGCACCATCACCAGCAGCACCATCAGCCGCAGAGCCATCAGCCTCAGCACCTTTATCAGCAGTGCCATCACCATCAGCACCATCACCAGCAGCGCCATCAGCCGCAGAGCCATCAGCCTCAGCGCCATTATCAGCAGTGCCATCACCACTATCACTAGCAGCGCCATCAGCCACAGCACCATCACCAGCAACGCCATCAGCCGCAGAGCCATCAGCCTCAGCGCCATTATCAGCAGTGCCATCAGCCACAGCACTATCACCAGCAGCGCCATCAGCCGCAGAGCCATCACCCTCAGCACCTTTATCAGCAGTGCCATCACCATCAGCACCATCACCAGCAGCGCCATCAGCCGCAGAGCCATCAGCCTCAGTGCCATTATCAGCAGTGCCATCACCATCAGCACCATGACCAGCAGCGTCATGACCAGCAGCTCTGCCACAGTGCCATCACCATCAGATGCAGCGCCATTAAAAGCAGCACCATCAACCACAGCGCCATCACCAGCAGCACCAACTACAAATAACCCTATAGGGGTGTTCCAACCACAAATCCCTCTATAGGAGTGTGCCACCCACAAATACCCCTATAGGACTGTGCCAACCACAAATACACTTGTAGGAGTTTGCTAACCACTAAAACCCCTATAGGAGGGTGCCAGACAGAAATACAACTATAGAAGTGTGCCAACCACAAATAGCCCAGCATGAGTGTGTCAATCACAAATACCCTTGTAGGAGTGTGCCAGTCAGAAATGCTCCTGTAGGAGTGTGCCAGCCACTATATTTTTTATAAGAATATGCCAATCAAACAAATCCAAAGTAGGAGTTTACCAGACACTATGCGCCATAGCAGTATGCCAACCACAATACCTCAATAAGGAATTGCCATCCACAAATACCTATGTAGGAATGTGCCACCCTATTTGTGGGATTGTGCCACATACAACTGCCCTATATCAGTGTACTAGCAACAAATAACCTGTTAAGCAATCGTCCACATTTGTTGGATTTGCTGTGGGATTTTCTTGGGCAAAACCTGTTAGAAAAATGCTGTGGATTTCCTGCACATGCCACTCAGTATACAGTATTTGAAAGAAAATGTGACTTTTCTGTTCAGAAAATCCAAATGGAAATTCCACAGTGTACACGACCTATATACCAGCTATATGTGCAGTGTGGACGGCACAGACACCTCTATAACAGCGGCATGAAGAAATATCTTGTTAAGGCTAGGGTCACACTAGCGTCAGCCTTTTCGCCGACAAATCCGTTTAAAACTTAGAATTCTGCAGCCTGAGCGCATAGCATTAACGTTCTGTAACGCTGTGCTTAGGCTGCAAAAGTTTTAAACGGATTTGTCGGCCAAAAGACTGATGCTAGTGTGACACTAGCCTTAACATGTATTTTGTAGCCCACAAACATGCGAAAACAGCTTCCACAGTTTTGCAATATTGGTGATGTATATTGAAAATATGAGGAGTGTAAAAATGGTCCATGAATCCAGGCCATGGAGTTCTGCCATGCTTGCCAACATTTACAGCGACAATTGCCAGTAAGACTGAAAAGTGCCCAGTTTTGTGTATTTCCAGCATAAACGTCACTGCTTTCATGATCCTGGTGACTAGATTGTCCTTCTAAAGTCAGGGCTATTAACAAACCACTACCTACCTTTTGCTGCTTTCATTTTATTATTATTATTAATTTATATAGCGCCATTATATTCCAAGGCGCTTTACATGCTAAAAAGGGCAGACTAGGACAAGTAACATAGTAACAATACAAGTAACAATAAATGTTGACAATTCGGTTGTACAGATACAAGAGGGGAGAAATCCTGTCCACAAAGGCTCACAGTCTACGAGGGGCGGGTGGGGATACAGTGGGAGGGGGAAATTCCAGTCATGAGGCGGTGTGGTGGACCGGGTCTTATTGCAGGTGGTAGGCTTGGTGGAACAGGTGGGTCTTCAGGCTTCTTTTGAAGGTTCCCAGGGTAGGAGAATGTCTGATGTGTTGGGGCAGTGAGTTCCAGAGTCTGGGTGAAGCACGGGAGAAATCCTGTATGCGGTTGTGCGAAGAAGAGATGAGGGGAGAGTAGAGGAGAAGCTCTTGGGAGGATCGCAGGTTGCGTGAGGGTAGGTATCGGGAGACCATGTCAGAGATGTATGGAGGGGACAGGTTGTGAATGGCTTTGTATGTCATGGTTAATGTTTTAAACCGGGATCTCTGGGAAGTAGGGAGCCAGTGAAGGGCTTGGCAGAGGGGGGAGGCAGGGGAGTAGCGGGAGACAGATGGATTAGGCGGGCAGCGGAGTTCAAGATAAATTGGAGAGGTGCAAGGGAGGTATTGGGGAGGCCGGTGAGCAGGAGGTTGCAGTAATCGAGGCGGGAGATGATGAGAGCGTGAATAAGGGTTTTAGCAGTGTCGTGGTCAAGGAAAGTGCGAATCCTATAGATGTTTTTGAGCTGGAGTCGGCAGGAGGTGGCGAGGGCCTGGATGTGGGGCTTGAAGGAGAGGGAAGAGTCAAGGATAACCCCGAGGCACTTGGCATGGGGGACTGGAGAGAGAGAGCAGTCGTTGACGACGATGGATAGGTCAGGTAGTGAGGGAGAGCGTCTTGGGGGGAAGAATATGAACTCAGTTTTGTCCATGTTCAGCTTAAGGAAGCGAGCAGAGAAGAAGGATGAGATGGCGGACAGGCAGTGTGGAATTTTGGATAGAAGGGAGGCGATGTCAGGACCAGACAGGTAGATTTGGGTGTCGTCGGCGTAGAGGTGGTACTGGAGGCCATGGGACTCAATGAGTTGCCCTAGGCCTAGAGTGTAGATTGAGAACAGTAATGGTCCAAGAACCGAGCCCTGAGGGACCCCGACAGATAAGGGGGTAGGGCGAGGAGGATGTGTGGGAGTGGGTGACGCTGAAGCTGAAGGTCCGGTCCGTTAAGTATGAGGAGATCCAAGAGAGGGCAAGGTCCGTGATGCCAAGAGATGCCAGGATCTGTAGTAGAAGGGAGTGGTCAACAGTGTCGAAGGCGGCTGACAGGTCGAGGAGGAGAAGAACAGAGTAGTGGCGCTTGCTTTTGGCAGTCAGTAGGTCATTTGTGACTTTGGTCAGGGCTGTTTCAGTGGAGTGGAGGGGTCGGAAGCCAGATTGCAGGCGGTCAAAGGAGGGAGCAGGAGGAGAGGTGAGAGGACAGCTCAGAGTGGACATGCTGTTCAAGTAGTTTAGAGGCAAAAGGGAGGAGAGATATAGGGCGGTAGTTGGAGACAGTTGTGGGATCGAGGGAGGGTTTTTTGAGGATGGGTGTGATCAAGGCGTGTTTGAAGGCTGAGGGGAAGGTGCCGGTGGTGAGTGATAGGTTGAAAAGATGAGTTAGAACATTTTGAACATTACCTCTATACCAGGGGTGAACAATCTGTGGCCTAAGGGCTACATGGGTACTATGCCATTCTGTGAGGTCCCATCCATGTGAACACATGACTGCCTGCCTTTGTCAGGTGGCTGCATACAAGGATTTGACACACCCACTCCAGGGCCGGGGAAGACTCAGGAAACGGGCGGTTACTCGTCCTTGTCCACCTCCTTTTGTTTCTTTTCATGGGGACAGATGGGGGCCGAGACCCGGTCCTGTGACCCTGGCGGTGTCAATTAAAATAAATGGGGAATGATGACAGGGAAAGTCTGAGGGGATAAGGGGGTATTCGTGACGCCACCTGCGGTATGTGGCCAGGGTGGCCGCCGCTGCTTGAGAACCTCTATGGACTGTGACCAGCAGCTTGGATGGTTTTGCTCCCCCCAGGGCAGCGGGATAGAGGAGTAAGTCTGTACCTTGGCAGATGTTCAGTGGAACGTCGGTACCCCGGTGTTTCATGCGGTCTCTGCGGACGGTGGTCGCTGTTCAAGAATGTCACCCACACACCACAGCTGCACTTCCGTTACTTTTACTTGGTGTTTCAACATGGCCGTCGGGTACGTCTCTTGCCAGGCTCTAGTTCAGCATTGTCTCCAGGACCAGGTTGGTGTTACTGAGCCTCATTTGGTGCCTTCTGTATCTCTTGTGTGGCGCTCCCGATGGTCAGGCATCACACCGGGGTATTACACTCATAAAAGCAGTGTAATTTTCCCCAACTGCAAGTGAATGTTAGGCTTTTGGGAGGGACCCATTCCTGCACTCCTACACTAGAGTAGTGGTGGAAGGTTACTCCTGAGAGGGATATAGTCACCTCTAGGGGGAGTAGTAAAAGAAGAGAAGGAGGAGAGGTGTGGAGCTAGGTGGAAGGTCGGAAAGGACAGCTCCACACTGGTCCTGAGAAAGGGAGAGGGTCCTGAGGGGATCCTGGAAGAGGGTGCCTGACGAGGGAGTCTGGGCCCTAGAGAGAAAGGGGGAATCTCAGCGGGGAGTGGCCATACTCCAGGGAATTCCCCAGTCCAAACATGGGAACGCCGGAACCGAGGACACGGTCAGAGTCCACCTCTGGATCTTCAACCGGCTGTTGTGGTCCGTTTATCGCCACAGCACCCTGCCACACGGAGCGGTCCACCTACTTCCTTGCTGAGAGGTAGGGGAGCCCCTAAAGCCCCTTCAAGGACTAAGTGGGTCTGGACTAATTCTAGGTGGGTAAGAAAGGACGTAGGTTCGTTAACGAAGGCATACTGCGGGTACCTCCATACCGCATGACATTCACTTGCAGTCACCCGTAGAGCTACCTGTCTGTATACCATTATTCTGATGAACTGTGGACTTGTATGCTGATGAACATAGTTTACAGTAAAGTACCTGGGAGAGTGATTTTGCTTCCGTGTCTTTGTGCTACCAAAACTCAACCTTTTGCTTACAGCAACACTGCCCCGGAGGACCAGCTCCACCTGTAGGGAGCTTTGCCATCCTTGCCGCAATACCATCGCCCTCCGGAGGATTGTGGCGGCGCTGGTGATCCATCACCAGGTACTACAGGTGGAGTCACGAGACAACAACTCTTTTCCCTTGTACATAACCCCTCTTTGAAGTGTCACCCAGGCCATGGGCTCAGGCACCGCTACCAGTGACATCCCCGTGAACCCCTCTGAGCCTGATACCCGAGTACCCCCTGGGCCTAGGGCTCGACACTTACTGGGTGTTCTGTCTCTGGTGGGTCTACGTTCTCTCTCTCAACGCTATAAGGGATAGTTCCCTTCTGAGGCGAGCAAGTCGTTGCTCTGCCCCCACAGGCTCTCAATGCTCTCCACAGCACAGAGCTCAAGTATTAATGGCCACGGGTGCATTTGTGTCCCGGGCGCCAATAGGTTCCTCTCCCGGGCACTGCCTCTAGTTTGGCTACCTTCCCCAAGTTGTGTCGGGAGTTCGGACACAGCTCCCATTAGAAGTCTGAGGCCTCCGGTTCAACGGTTCGGGCGTGCAGCATTTGCATCGTGTTCAGGGCCGCGTCCCTGTGCTGTCCACCAGCCCCTCTGTCTCCTCAGATTCGAGCGTAGAGGGGATCGGTGTCTCTTCCGCACCCCTAGGGCTCTTCTCTCCTTCCACCCTTCTGGTCTCTCCCGCCTGGGGCGACCGTGGTCATGCTCCAAGCCCCGGCAGCTGGCACTACACCGACTCTGTGCCCTCCTGTTGCTGCTTCCTCCACCACGTACTACATAGTAACATAGTAACATAGTTTTTAAGGTTGAAGGAAGACCTTAAGTCCATCTAGTTCAACCCATAGCCTAACATGTTGATCCAGAGGAAGGCAAAAAAATAAACATGTGGCAACTAGGGATGAGCGAGTCCTAAATTACTCGGAATCGCTAGACCCGCACGAGTCCGAGCCCAGGACTCGCTACTCGTTGCGAGTCTAGCGAGTCCAATGTTAATGAATAGGGAACCGAGTAATAACGAATAATGCTATTTCCAAATCGCTGATGTGTCTCTGAAAGTGTGCGAGTCCAAACTCGCAGGTTTTTCTCTTATTTGGAGCCGATGATGGGAGGGGGAAGCGATTCTCGGGCACACACCATGCTGTAAAAGCAAACATTTTATAATTTCTGGTGGCTTTCTGGGGGCTTGTAAAACAAGTAGCAGGTACTATTTCGTGAAAGGTACACACTAGAGGCTTAGGGCCCTTTCACATCTGCGTTTTTCGTAATTCGCGACAGATGCGGTGAAAAAAACGCATCTGCCGCGTTTACCGCATAACCGTTCCACTTGCGGCGCGGTTGCGGTTTTTTCTATGCAAAGTATAGGCATACTTGCGGCAGGTGCGGCAAGTGCGGTTTTGCAATTGCGGCAGGTGCGGCCGCGAAAAAAACCGCAGTAAGCCGCACCTGCCGCAAGTATGCCTATACTTTGCATAGAAAAAACCGCAACCGCGCCGCAAGTGGAACGGTTATGCGGTAAACGCGGCAGATGCGGTTTTTTCACCGCATCTGCCGCGAATTACGAAAAACGCAGATGTGAAAGCACCCTGCGATATTTTAAGACAGATGGATGGTACCGTGCGAGCTGCAGGCAGGACACCGTACAGCAACGCACTGGTACAGGAAAAAATTGTTTAGTACGCAGAACCAGGCACTGTTAGGCTGCGGTGCTGGCTGCGTGCAAGTTTACAAGTACCGTGCGAGCTGCAGGCAGGACACCGTACAGCAACGCACTGGCACAGGAAAAAATTGTTTAGTACGCAGAACCAGGCACTGTTAGGCTGCGGTGCTGGCTGCGTGCAAGTTTACAAGTACCGTGCGAGCTGCAGGCAGGACACCGTACAGCAACGCACTGGCACAGGAAATTTTTTGTGGAAAAATGGCACCAAAATTATTTGGTAGACTAGTGCCAAAAATAAGAAAAAGCTTAGGATTACAGCTCTGAGGAAAGCTGGGTGAACTAAGCTCTGAGGATGGTGCTGGATTCACTGTAAGGCTGCTCCTATCTCCCTTCCTTACAGTCCTGTACAGCAATCCTCCGTCCTGGTAGTTCTGAAAAGAACTTTTGGGTTATGTGTGAGGAATCTTGACTCCTACACTCCGTCCTGTTAGTTCTGAAAAGAACTTTTGGGTTATATGTGACTCCTACACTGCCTAACTGTCCCTAGATCTGCTCCAAGTCTCCCTGCACTAGGTCAGCTCTTCTCAGGAATGTGCCCAAAATGGCGGGGGCAAGCCTTATATACTGCCTTGCCTGTCATAGATGACATAGGCATCACGATGGACAGCAGCCAATCATAGTCCTGACACAACCAAAGCTGCTATGGCATTACTGACTATGATTGGCTGTCTTCACAAGTTTTCTGACCTAACACGCAATGCTGACTAGTAACATAAAAGATTCTGGATTCGCGAGTCCCGAATAGAGAATACAGGACTCGGAATCGCAGACTCGCTAGGATTCGGACTCGTAGACTCGCTCAGATTCGCTGCTGTTTGGGGAGATTCAAGCTATATAGTGATGTGATAGAGCGAGTCTAGCGAGTCTAGCGAGTGAGATAAAGTAAACTCTGACAAAACTAAGATTGCCATTGACTTGCATTGGACTCGTTACTGAGCGAGTATTCGCTAAAAGACTCGCCGATTACCGAGTCCAGCGAGTCCCTTAAGAATCGCCGAGTAACGAGTCCTAGCGAGTAGACTCGCTCATCCCTAGTGGCAACACTAAGGTCCACATTAGGGAAAAAAAATTCCTTCCTGACTCCAGATATGGCAATCAGACTAATTCCCTGGATCAACGCCCTATCAAAGAATCTAGTATGTATAACTGGTAATATAGTTTTTAAGAAAGGCCTTCTTAAATGTTAGTAGTGAGTCACTCATTACAACATCATGTGGCAGAGAGTTCCATAGTCTCACTGCTCTTACAGTAAACAATCCACGTCTGTGATTATGATTAAACCTTCTTTCCTCCAGATGTAGAGGATGCCCCCTTGTCCCAGTCTCAGGCCTAAGAGTAAAGAGATCATTAGAAAGGTCTCTGTACTGTCCCCTCATATATTTATATATTATTATAAGATCACCCCTAAGCCTTCATTTTTCCAAGCTAAATAACTCCAAGTGTAATAACCTGTCTTGGTATTGCAGACCCCTCAGTCCTCTAATGACTTTTGTCGCTCTTCTCTGGACCCGCTCTAGTTCAGCTATGTCTTTCTTATGCACCGGAGACCAGAATTGTACACAGTATTCTAAGTGTGGTCGCACTAGTGACTTGTATAGAGGTAAAATTATGTTCTCCTCATGAGCATCTATGCCTCTTTTAATGCATCCCATTATTTTATTTGCCTTTGCAGCAGCTGCCTGACACTGGCCACTAAATGTGAGTTTGTCATCTACCCATACACCCAGGTCTTTTTCAGTGACAGTTTTGCCCAGTGTTTTACAATTAAGCACATAATTATACATTTTATTTCCTCTGCCCAAGTGCATGACTTTACATTTATCCCCATTAAAGCTCATTTGCCATTTATCAGCCCAAGCTTCTAGTTTACATAAATCCTCCTGTAATATAAAATTGTCCTCCTCTGTATTGATTACCCTGCAGAGTTTAGTGACATCTGCAAATATTGAGATTCTACTCTATATGCCCCCTACAAGGTCATTAATAAATATGTTAAAAAGAAGTGGGCCCAATACTGACCCCTGTGGTACCCCACTGTTAACTGTGACCCATTCTGAGTGTGCTCCATTAATAACTACCCTTTGTTTCCTATCACTAAGCCAGTTCTTAATCCACTTACACATATTTTCCCCTATCCCCATTGCCCTCATTTTATGTATCAAACTTTTGTGTGGCACCATATCAGAAGCTTATGAAAAGTCCATATACACCATGTCCACTGCATTTCTTTGGTCCAGTCCAGAACTTACTTCTTCATAGAAGCTTATCAGATTAGTTTGACAGGAACGGTCCCTCGTAAACCCATGTCGATATTGGGTCATGAGGTTATTTTTCTTCAGATACTCCAGTATAGCATCTCTTAGAAAACCCTCTAGGATTTTACCCACAGTAGAGGTTAAGGATAATTTATCTGTATCCCATAAAATGGCTTTGAAAGATTTACAGTCAAATCCCAATCTACTATATAATCTATCTTCTACTATTAATATAATTGCCTAGAATTCTACTTCCTGTCACAACACAACTTCCTCCGTGGCTTTGTCCGGAGATAAATGTCCGGAGATAAATAAAAGGGGCCATCCCCAACCAGTTCTTAAAGGAGCGGACCCCAACCACGTCTTAAAGCGGCGGACCCCAACCACTTCTTAAAGGGGCGGACCGCAACCACTTCTTAAAGGGGCGGACCCCAACCACCTCTTAAAGGGCGGACCCCAACCACCTCTTAAAGGGGCGGAACACCAACCACTTCTTAAAGGGGCGGACCCCCAACCACTTCTTAAAGGGGCGGACCCCCAAATACTTCTTAAAGGGGCGGACCCCAACCACTTCTTAAAGGGGCGGACCCCAACCACTTCTTAAAGGGGCGGACCCCAACCACTTCTTAAAGGGGCGGACCCCAACCACTTCTTAAAGGGGCGGACCCCAACCACGTGTTAAAGGAACAGTCCCCAAGAACTTCTTAAAGGGGCTGTCCATAACCACTTCTTAAAGGGGCGGACCCCAACCACTTCTTAAAGGGGCGGACCCCAACCACGTGTTAAAGGAACAGTCCCCAAGAACTTCTTAAAGGGGCTGTCCATAACCACTTCTTAAAGGGCGGACCCCAACCACTTCTTAAAGGGGCAGACCCCAACCACGTGTTAAAGGAACAGTCCCCAAGAACTTCTTAAAGGGGCTGTCCATAACCACTTCTTAAAGGGGCGGACCCCAACCACTTCTTAAAGGGGCGGACCCCAACCACGTGTTAAAGGAACAGTCCCCAATAACTTCTTAAAGGGGCTGTCCATAACCATGTCTTAAAGGAGTGGAAAAGCCAGCTAAATGCATTTCACTTTAAACCAAAATTGATGTGATGTATAAGGGTGCATCCTCACGATAAGGAGACGCAGCGTCTTTGCGCTGCGTCCAAAACGCTGCGTAGTACAGGACTAGCATAGTGGATGGGATTTCAAAAAATCCCATCCTCACTATGAGTAACCCGTCCGCAGCGTCTTTGGAGCTGCGGTGCGGGTTGTCAGGAGTCCGCTCCTCCGCAGCATGTTCATTTCATGCTGCAGAGTCGGAAGCGGCTCCCATCGGGTGACTGCAGGGAGAAGCCGCCCTGCACCCGCCGCAAACTGTGAGTACAGGGCGGCTGCAGTCTCCCTGCGGCCACCCGCGGCTTCCCTCAGGTCCGGAGGAAAAGTACCCGGGAGAAAAGTGACTTTTCCCTGAACTTGTCCCCGTTGCAGGAACGCTGCCCCGGAGGTCCAGCCCTACCTGTAGAGGACTTTGCCAAACTTGCCACATTACCATCTATCTCCGGCGGACTGTGGCGGCGCTGGTGACCCCTCACCAGAAACTACAGGTGGCGTCACGACAACTGTACATAGATAATCCCCTGTAAATATATCCCTTTTCAAAGAAGTACACGGGATCAGGCGCAGCCACCACTCCCCGTGACGCAGGAGCGTTAACCCATTGGAGCCCGATACCCAAGTACCCCAAAGCCTGGGGCTTGACACAAATATGGCGCCCAAAGACTGTACCTGCCCATTGCCCAGAACCACCAGCGGTGCTGCAGCCCCCTGAACCATCTGAAACCGATGACATATCGTTGCCGCTACTCTTATCGCCCACCGCCAATGCACACACCTGGGTGTCCAAAGATGGCAGTAGCCTGAGTAATTGCGCATGTGTGCTCTGGGTACACACATGGCAGTTACTCATGCCTCCGCCATCTTTGGACACTTGGGTATACAAATATAGCGGTGATGAGGGAAAAGGGAGGGCAGAGGAAGTGCAAAGGGAATGGCAGAAAGAGCGCACAGGAGGGGCAAAGAGAGCACAAGGTGGCAGAGAGGATGCATTGGGAGAGGGGCAAGCACACAGGGGGCAGACAGTGATGGGTGTGCAAACATGGCATCCACTGGCAGTAATGGTACATTGTGCAGTACCGCCACCGGTGCCGCAGCCGCCCACATCCGTCACCACATGAAACAGCTACCCACAGCCGCTGTCACATCACTGCCTGAGTAAGTGCGCATTGCGTACTTAGGCAGCCGCCATCGTTGGACACTTGGGTATACAAAAATGGTGGCGACGTGATCTGGTGGGCGCAGGCGTACTTACGCTGCCATGTTTGGACACTACAGGGGGAGAAAGAACAAAGGGGAAGAGACAAAGCACAGGAGGGTTAGTGACAGGGAGGCAGAGAGAGCACATATGGGGGAGGTGAGAACACGGGGAGACAGCTCAAAGGTGAAAGCAAAGAGGGGTGAAGACAGCACAGGGGAAAAGAGACTGCATACAGGAGGGAGAGCACATGGGGAAGACAGTTCAAAGGAGAGAGCACATGAGGGGAGATGTCAGCACAGGGGGGAGAAGATAGCACAGAGAGGAGAGAGACCAAGGATGGGGGAGAGAGAACACACAGGGGAGAGACAGGTCAAAGGAGAGAGCACGGACGGGAGAAGACAGCACATAGGGGAGAGAAAAAGCGTACAGGGGGAGGGGGGGGGGGCGGGGGAAGAGCGTACAGGGTGTGGGAAACAGCTGCCGTGCCCAGTGCCACACAGTCCATCGTGATGTCACCGCCGTCCTGATGCGATAGCATTGGGCCTTATCTAGCATTTATCTAATAAGAGATGGGATTTTTCAAAATAAGGAATTTTCCAAAGTGCTTCAATTGTTGCCTAATACCCCATAGGCTACATTCACACGTGGTGTATTTGCCGCATACTCCTGCATTTACGCAGCGCTTTTGAGCTATAGCGTAATGCAGTGAAACGCATTCCACAAAAGCTATGGCTTTTGCTGAAATGCGTTCACACGCCGTGTATTCTGGCATCTTTTTGCGGACGTGGTTTTACTGCAAAGCGCATCCGCAAAAAGAATGACCATGTCAATTCTTTGCGCCTTTCTCAGCATGCATTTTCCATAGGCCACATTATAAAATAGGGTCAGGAAAAGCGTGCTGGAAAAAGCACAGCGGTGTGAATGCAGTCGCGCTTTTTTTGCACAAAATGTGTACAAAATACGGCACTGCAGACATATGCGGCGAATACACCACGTGTGAATGTAGACTTACTTCCATGTTGTGAAATCAGAAGAGAACCCACAACTTTCCGCTCCAGTCTGGTAGTGAAAGTTTGAAATCTCGTGTTATTGAGCGATCTCGGTCTTGTACTAACTCATCACAAACACATCATTAAAGCAGCATTGCAGAGGTTTTTTCTGTAGCATTGCTGGAGTGGTGCTTTAAATGTAAGTACCCTGCCTTATATTCACCTTCCACCGCCTTCTTGGTTTTGTAGCAATGCTCTGGTCAGTTTGTGGCTAAAAGTGGACTAGCCGGCAGCTTCAGTGTTTTATAGTGTGCGCTAGTGGTCACAACTCGACAAATCTCTGAGTGCCTGGTTTTAGCTTTTAAGAGATGTATTGAGCACTTGTGATGTAACTTCTGACTTCTAGCTAGTCAGAATTTATGTGCACAAGGTGGTGCCGCAGGAAGAGAAGAGTGTCGGTAAGAGGTTAAACCACCAGAAGATGAGTATATGACTGGGGACAGGTGGCTTACTTTTAAAGCGCCACTCCAGAAAAAAAAAAAACCCGCCGGAGTGGTGTCCTAACTAAGCAGTGACTGAATTTTATTAACCTTTGAGCGGTAACTGTCACAAGGGCCAAGTTACCCAGCAGTTGGACCAGAGTTCGGTTCACGGTAGCAACTGTGGTCCTAATCGCACATGTAAAGGGACTAAAAGTAGGAATAAAGTTTGTTTGTGGCACCAGTTGGGATAATTAGCCAGATACGGCTGGCACTGCAGAGGATCCCTGGGATATAGACGATAGTAGCAACGCAGGTGTTTAATCCTTCCCAACCAGGGCTGCCTCACAGGGAGATTATGAGGTTAAGGTGGTGGGTGACCTAGGCACTAGTCCCCTGACTGTAGCTGATCCCTTCAGAGCAGCTCCTGCTGCCTCCTCACTGGACCTTTCCTTCACCTACTCTGTCCTACTACATCCTAACTAACTCCTCCTTCTGACCGGAGGCTGAGTCACAACCCAAGACAGGCCTTCAGTGCTTAGCTTCCTGGTTTGAGATCAAGCAGTGTGTGTGTTCGCTTTAGACGTTTAGCAGAGGGATCCCAATTCCCATCAGACATGGCATTACATTATAGCAAAACCATTTTGGGTTAGATAGACGCAGAGGCCCCACATAATGATCTCAGCACATGAGAAAGACACGGTGACCACATTCACATACGTTATATTAAGATGTAGCATTGACATGCTGAGATCTTTGGTATGGCAATAATAGTCTAATTCCTAAAATAGAAAATAGTTGCACTTGGTACGAACATGTATTGTCGAATATTGAAAAAAGGATCAGTGTAGTGTATACATGAATAAAATTAAATCTTTATTCCAGTAAAAAATCCATAAAAGTGGCCATGCCCACACTTAAAAAAACACTATCCCTTTGATGCATTTCTGGCTGTCAGCCCTTAATCGTAGAGTACTCGTGCACTTTTAATTACTGCAGCTCTGCTACTTCTCTAAGGCTGGCTTCACACCACGGCGATATCCGATCCGGGGCTGTCAGGGATAAACCTGACAGCCCCAGACCGGATCAGCACACAGAACTGGAGGGCCAAATGTGCCCTCCAGTCCAGTGTGGCAGCCTGATGCAGCTGCCGCTGCTGAGGTAGCCGCGGTCCTGAATTAACAGCGGCGTGCAGCTGCAGGTGTCCGATTCCTGGATCCTCTCGGACCGGGGAAATCCGGCCCCATAGGTTCCCATGTTAGGGAGCACCGGATTGCCCCGGATCCGGGAGTAATCCGGGATATGGCAATTTGGGGAGATTTTTCTCCCCGGACAGAAAAACGTTCCAAGCAACGTTTTTGTGTACGGTGAGAAAAATCCGATTTCTCCCAGATTCTTCCGGAGAGATGGAAACCGGATGGCAGATAGCTGCCATCCGGCTCCATAGGAAACTATGGGGCCAAAATCCGGTCCGGGGCTGTCTAGTTTACACCGGACTCTGCCGTGGTGTGAAGCCAGCCTAACTGATTAGATATATATACCTTTACCCATAACATTGACAGCTTTCTGTGTACACTGAGCTGCCAATTAGTGGTGGTTTTCAGGGATCATCAGAGTTTATACTGACAGTCTGTAAGCTGGTTCTTGGCACTGAACATGGCCTAGGATTTTCTTTTGCGCGGTTTGATTTTTCTTGCTTTAGACACAAAATGAGGCTGGTTGAGGCCTGTTTGAATGAAAATCTTGTTTTTACCTGTACTTGATGTGCTGCTGCTTTGATTTTTTTTAAAGCAGTCGTACAATTGCTCTGCTTTTGCCAACTGGCCTGTACCATCTGTTTAACAAGCATCTCCATAGTGTAGGGTCTAATTAGTGGGGCTTCAGCATGTTTATGATAATGCAATAACCTAACAAGGTTCAGTTTGCATTTTAGTATTTCAAACTATATTGTCCTTCTTGTTTAAGTTTAAACAGCAGGAACAGTGCCTTTAGAATCGAGTTTCCGACCAAATAAATTTCACAGCATACCTCCACCATGTACAAAAGAGGACAAGATCATGGGATCAGTGTTCAGATAGACAGACTCACAGCAACAAGCACACTAAAAAGGTTAATCAAAAACATCAGAATGTCATTTAAACTTGCCTGAACCGGCTAAATTGTCTTTCTTATGTAGAGTAATCACATCATTGATAAAAAGAAAATCATAATTGGTCTGACCACCAACTAAACATCAGTTTCCCTTGCTGTCAGGGTGAAGGCCTACTGTCCATAATTAGGACTCCCACTGGCTCAGAGATGTGTAGGCGAGGGCTCATTCAGATGTCCGTTTTTCACAGACCTTATACTCAATATAGTCTATGGGAGTGTTCAGTAAACAGTATCCGATTGTTGGAACTAGTAGTCCGTGCAAAAATTGTTGAGATATGTCCATTATTGATCCAAATGTCAGATCAAAACTGCCAATGTAAATCTATGGGCCCATGAAGACAAAAAAAATCAGTACTCTCAATTCCATCCATGTGTAGTCTTTTTTTTTCATGGAATACATAATAGAAAAACTCGGTCTGTTTTTCTCGTGCGTGAATAAAATTGAATGACTGAATGAGTCTTAAGGTCATTTTCCAACAAATTGGTAAGTGGGCCTCGTGGGCAATATCTGGGTGCCAAAACAAGCTTATTTTACTAAGATTTTGCAATTTGATTATTGACTACATTTTGAATCTATTAATTATGGTCAGAGAACTGTACCAGAAAGAAAAGTGTAAAGTGTAGAGACTTTCTATATTGGTTGTCAAAATCCCACCATCCACAGTGAGATCATAAAATCATCTTGCTGGTGCCAGATACATCAATGAATAATCATATTATTGATCGCAGAGCTGTTTATCGCACATGTCCTATTGGGTTACTCACTAGCATGAAACTAAAGTTGCTGGATATAAGCAGATTATTTTCCTGCTTAAAATCTTTGAAATGCATTGTACAAATGTGTTCTCTATTCTAATCAGGACAGGTTTCGGCTTACACCCATGCCAGGCATTTACCAACACCTTAATGGAGACTTCTGAAGGAAAAATTGTGAGCAATACGGCAGCCGACGATTTAGCCCTGGAATGGTGGCCATGTTTATTGCACACAGCAGCTATTGTCACAACAGGTTTGCACATCTGCTATCAGACAATAGAATATTGGAATATTAAAAATTGAATTGTGGTAAAATAATATTAGACAGCACAGTTCTCGATTTCTGCAGTCCATGATTTCACATTTATGCATCCAAGTGCTTGTTAAGTCTGCAAACTTTCTCTTTCTTATTTCGGTTGCCATGTTTTTTCCAGGGCTTTCCTGTAAGTGTCTCTGTGCTGGTTGTAGTTAATGGCATAGGACCACTGCCAGGTTTATATCCCATTACGGACTGGACACCTTTGGTCAAAGCTCGAACATTTTCCTGTAAAATGAAAATGAGATGTGTCAATATATAATCAAAGGGATGATAATGTGCGCTTTAACCCCTTTACGACCTATGTATAGTACATCCTTGGTCGCCTCTCTCCCTTTGATGCGAGCTCATGCGCTGACGTCGCATCATTCCCTGCACATTGAGCTGATCTGATCAGCCGTGACATGCACTGCTAAAGGCCACGTTACACACACAGATATATTGGTCACACATCTCTGGTTGCAGTGAAATCATGGACACATTGTTCCATTGTACACAGCCACAAAATGGAACAATGTGTCCATGATTTCACTGCAACCAGAGATCTGCGAACAATATCTGAACAGATATCTGTGTGTATAATGTGGCCTTAACAGATGAGGGCAGATCAGCGATCCGCCTGCCGTGGGTAACCCCTTAGATCGAACTGTCAAACACCGACAGTTGTTGGCGACCCCATAATGTTATTATAGGGTGATGACGTGTTGCCATGACAGAGAGGTCATATGAGGACCCCTGCATTGTCATGACTCAGTTCCTGTGGATGCCTGCCGAGCGCCTGAATTCACAGGAGGTGATTATTTCTGACAAAAAGCTAACTAACATACATATAACAAAGCTTTAAGAGTATACACAGAAATACATTACTTATTATATAAGACAATTTTGCCATATACAGCAGAATAAAGGGGTTGTCAGGCACTTGCATAATAAAGACCTATCCACTGGGTATGGAATTGGTAAGGATTTTGACACTAATCAGAAAATACCTACACTTATAGAAGCTGGATGTAAGCAGCAGTAGCTGCTGCCGAGTGATTCAGTTCTCCCATTCACATGATGGGAAGCTAACCTGCAGCAATGGTCAGCAGCCAAAATAAGACCACTTTCATTAAACGGTTAACACAATGGAATACTTTTACATGTTATAGAATTTGTTGTTGCAATTTATCAAATGTAGTGCAAAAAAAGTACCTGATGAAAAAATGTTTTGTCCACCACATTCTCAATATGTCTGACTTTCTTGCTGCCATGCCCTTTTGCTTCTGCCTTGGTGCCCAACACAGTCTTCTCCCTAATCAAAGAATGGTAAGGCTGGAATTCTGATGCATCTATACCAGGAGGAGGGTGGCAGTACAGAAGTTTTCCCTAAAATGTGAAAAGCATTTCATTTACATATTCCACTTTATTGAGAAGCATGATTTTGGATTTGGCACAGACGTAAAAGTATGTATGAAGAAAAGAAAAGAAGAAAGACAAAACAAACCCCTAACACGTACATTGACATAGTCTTTCAGTATGTACGTCGGACTAGTGTCTAGTCTATGAACAATGCTCAGATGAATTAAATCAAAATAGTCTGTCAGTCGTGAGACTTCAACAAGACTCATTTAACGAGATTAATCTTCAGCACTCATTATCTTTAGAAAGAAATACAAGATGCAAAAACATGTCAACATAAAAAGCCATAATCATTTATGAACGAAAGAGCATCCAAATCTCTAGGAATCAAGTAATCCAAATAGATGAACACGATAAATTGAAGATGTAATGGGTTATGACCAAGGCATCAAGTATACGTGTCCTTTCTGATACAACTTCCCTTAGTTACAGATTTTCCTTGAAGGATATGAGAGAGATTGGTGGTACATGGTCACTATTTGATCTATGGAGGATTGCGCTGCATACAGTCTCGCTTTTGTGGAAACAAATGATGGCATTACGAGCCCGGGACAGTCACAGAGGCACAGATCAGGCTCCACATACAGCGTCTGCAGGGGACGAAATAATATGAGAAGAAATGATAAGACACAACATACATACCTAAGAAAGTGATGGATCCTCTTGGTACGCTAATAAACATTTGTACTACCATATGTGGAGAGTAATAGACAACTAATCAGATAAATATTACTGTTCCCATGTGATATCCAACCGTATCCAGTACATACAGGGCTAAAGGCAGACACAGTCCAATGTGTATGGACACTGCCTCACACGAGGTCAGGGGAGACATGGATTCAGTCTGTTGCTTTTCCAATGGTTGACTGTTTTGTTCTTCATGTAGAAAAGCCATTCCAAAAGAAGTATGGCAAGTGCCATCTCATAAGAGAACACAGAAGCACTCAGCTGAACTGAGGCTTCCTGTGTATGGGGGAGTTGGGAGAGAAGCATGTTGGCCAACTATCTCCTGTATGAAGGCCTCAAAGCATAACAGTCGATTTAATTCTGATTTCATAAATCAATATTATAAATGAAAATAAGCAACTTTGTAATATATTTTATCAGACAAATTTGCTTCCATCTCTGCCAGAATGGATTCCCGAGGTAAAATCTGCAATCAGTGAAGACTTTCCCATTACAGAGATAGGAGATGGCAGCTGGTACTGATGAGATTCTATGATGACAGGAGGAATAGGGAGGAGCTAGAGGCAAAGCTTCACCTCCTCCTCCCTCTCCTATCCACATAGGATCTCATTAGGAGCAGCTGCCATGTCCTCTCTCAGTAATGGGAAAGTCTTCACTGAATACAGATTATAGCTCAGAATTGAGAATATTGATAACTTAAATTCTTGCAGAGAAAGAAGTGAATTTCTCTGATAAAATGTATTACAAAGTTGCATATTTTCATGTGTACTATTGATCTATGAAAAAAGAAAAATCCAGACTCCCAAGGTTTCTTTAGAACTTCAAAACAGCTTTGTGATCCAATGAAAATCCATAGATTAAACATCCATAGGAGCTGGCACAGCCCCACCTGATAAGTTTCGGATGAGTGTCCTTAATCATAGGCTTAAACTGGTTTCACACTACCGTTGTTTTTAATCTGGCGGGGTTACGGCGAAAACCTGCATTTGTAAAACCTGATGCAACAGGAAGCTCCCGCACCTGTATTATTGCTGATCCAACTGACGGATGTAGCATAATACCGGTGCGGGTAGCATCCAGTTGCATCTGTTTGTGTACATTTTTTTGACGGATCCAGTGAAAAATGATACATCCATGATACATGCGTCATATGAAACTGGCTTCTGGGCATGCTCAGTCAAAAAACTTGGATCCAGCTTCCGCCGATCTGGGTTCCATAGAGCACCATTTTACTTTAGGCCACATGGCTCCGGATCCAGTTTACAGTTTTTATTAAAAAAAAAAAAAAAAAACTGTGGTAAGAAGTTAGCCATACATGAAGTGAAACAGACCAAACATTAAAAAATCAAAACCACATCAGAGACAAATCAGCCATTAATTGCATTAAAAAACATACCCTACAAGGAAACATGATAAGAAGACCAAGGTTTTCTTGGAAAAAAGGAGGAAAAGGAGGGGAGAGGAGAGAAAAAAAAGAGCAAGCAAATATTGGAGATGTATGATCCATCCAATTATTACAGAAAGTCAATATTATTCAAATATTAATAATACATGTGACGACCAGAAAACAAAAAAAAGGAATTTTGTTTACGTACCGTAAATTCTTTTTTCTTTAATCATCAATGGGAGACCCAGACAATGGGGTTTAGGGCACTGCCCTCCGGAGGTCACACTAGGTACTACAAGTTTGTAGACACCGCCCCCTCCGCTTATAAACCCCTACCGCAGGGAACATCCTCAGTTTGGTCCATAAGCTGCGAGGAGACAAATAAACCACACCCGAAACGTCGGGAAGAAAACCGTGCCCAGACGGTCCAACAACCCGGATAACACTGTCCCAACAGGGAACAGAACGAATGCAAAACATGCAACGGAACAACTGGGTGGGTGCTGGGTCTCCCATTGATGATTAAAGAAAAAAGAATTTACGGTACGTAAACAAAATTCTCTTTTTTCTGGTCATCATAATGGGAGACCCAGACAATGGGGATGTCCTAAAGCAATACCCCAGGGCGGGAAGAGTTCCTCAAAAGACGGATAACACACGGTCCCCCTTAGAGGTGGGCAACCGCCGCCTGGAGGACCCGCCTGCCCAAACTCGCATCTGCGGAGGTATGGGCATGCACCATATAGTGCTTAGAGAAAGTGTGCAGGCTGGACCAAGTGGCCGCCTGACACACTTGTAGAGCAGAAGCTCGATGTCGCAAAGCCCAGGAGGCACCGACAGCTCTGGTAGAGTGCGCCTTCAATCCCACCGGGAGAGGCAAACCAGAGGACCGGTAGGCCTCTTGAATGGGAGCCTTGATCCATCTGGCCAAGGTTGACTTCGATGCCGCGGACCCCTTACAGCGACCCGTCGTAAGGACAAATAAGGAATCCGAACTCCGGAAGGAGGCAGTCCTGGACACATAAATGCGTACAGCCCTCACGAGATCCAGAGTATGGAGCTCGCGCTCAACCTGATGAACGGGAGCGGGGCAAAATGATGGGAGAACAATCTCCTGGTTCAGGTGAAAAGTGGAAACCACCTTTGGCAAGAATTCTGGCCGCGGGCGTAACACCACCTTGTCTTGGTGAACCACCAGGAAAGGCGACTTGCACGATAGTGCAGCCAATTCTGAGACCCTTCTCAGAGACGTAATCGCCACCAGAAAGACCACTTTCTGGGACAGACGAGATAGAGAAACGTCTCTCAGTGGCTCAAACGGCGGTTTCTGTAGTGCCGCCAGGACCATATTAAGGTCCCAAGGGTCCAGAGGTCGTCGATAGGGCGGAACCACCCGAGACACCCCCTGCAGAAATTGACGGACCCTGGGAAGGAGCGCCAAGCGCCTGTCAAACAGCACTGAAAGAGCCGACACTTGACCCTTCAGGGAGCTGAGGGATAAACCCAATTCCAACCCCGACTGCAGGAAAGCCAACAATGTCGTGATGGACAAGGGCCACGGGGACCGGCCGCCCGAGGCACACCAGGTGAAAAAGATCTTCCACGTTCTGTGGTACATTTTCCTGGAAACAGGCTTCCTAGCCCGAGTCATAGTGGCAACTACCGCAGGAGAGAAGCCTCTGGATGTCAGCAGCCAGGCCTCAAGAGCCATGCAGTCAATCTGAGGGCCCTGGAATTGAGGTGGAAGAATGGGCCTTGCGCGAGCAGATCTGCGCGTTCTGGAAGAGCCCACCGGTGTCCGCCTGACAGTCGCCACAGGTCCGGATACCAGGACCTCCTGGGCCAATCTGGAGCCACCAGAATGGCTACCCTGCACTCCGACCTGATCTTCCACAGAACCCTGGGAATCAGAGCCAGAGGCGGAAAACATATGGTAGATGGAAGCTGGACCAACTCAGGATCAGGGCGTCTGCCCCAGAGACTGAGGATCCCAAGATCTTGCCATGTATCGCGGCACCTGATGATTCAGCCGCGAGGCCATCAGATCCACGTCCGGCGTGCCCCATCTGCTGCAGATGTCCCGGAAGACGTCTGGATGAAGAGACCACTCTCCGGCGTCCATCCCCTGCCGGCTCAGGTAATCGGCCTCCCAGTTCTCGACCCCTGGGATGTGAACTGCAGAGATCAGGCAGTCGTTGTCCTCCACCCAGGATAGAATGCGGTGGACTTCGGCGAGGGCCTGAGCACTTCTGGTCCCTCCCTGATGATTTATATATGCGACGGCCGTCGCATTGTCGGACTGCACCCGAATGGGCTGTCCTGACAGGAACTTCTGAAACGCCAGGAGCGCCAGATAGACCGCCTTGATCTCCAGCACGTTGATCTGCAATGCTGACTCCGCCTGAGTCCAGAGGCCTTGAGCCCTGTGGTGTAAGAACACCGCACCCCAGCCCTTCAGACTGGCGTCGGTGGTCACCACTAACCATGACGGCTTGAGGAAGGACCGGCCCCGTGACAGGTGATACGGCCGGAGCCACCACTGTAGGGAGTCCCTGGTCTGCTGTGAAAGGACCACCAGCCGAGTCAAAGAGGACGTCCTCTTGTCCCATCTGCGGAGAATTTCCAGCTGGAGAGGACGGAGGCGAAATTGTGCGAAAGGCACCGCCTCTATTGCTGCTACCATGCGCCCCACCAGCTTCATCAAGACCCGTAGGGATGAGTGTGGTGACAGGAGAACATCCTGCACTCCTGATTGGATGGCCAGCTGTTTGGCTCGAGGCAGAGACACTAGAGCAGAGTCTGTGTGAAAGTCCATGCCCAGGTACGTCAGGGACTGGGTCGGAACCAGGGTTGACTTCTGGACGTTGAGTAGCCACCCAAACTGTTCCAGAGACTTCATGGTTACCTCCAGACTCTCTCGACAAAGGTGTTCCGATGGCGCCCTGCCCAGCAGGTCGTCTAGATAAGGTATGACGGCGTGTCCCTGCACATGCAGGAGAGCCATCATAGAGGCCATCACCTTTGTGAACACCCGCGGTGCCGAGGCCAACCCGAAGGGGAGTGCCACGAACTGGTAGTGTTCGTCCCCCACTGCGAAGCGTAACCAGCGCTGATGAGCCGGTGCAATGGGCACATGAAGGTAGGCGTCCCGGATATCTATGGACGCCAGGAAGTCTCCCTGCGACACAGCCGCGATCACGGAGCGCAGGGATTCCATGCGGAACTTCCGAACCAACACGTGACGGTTGAACATCTTGAGGTCCAGAACCGGGCGGAAGGAGCCGTCCTTCTTTGGGACGATAAAGAGGTTGGAGTAAAAACCCCGGAACCTCTCCCCAGAAGGCACTGGGACCACTACTCCGTCTCTGCGGAGCCCCTCCAACACCAGGTGAAAAGCCTGAGCCTTTTCTGGAGATGGGACCGACCGATGGAATCGGGGTATCGGCTGTGACTTCAGCTCTATCCTGTAACCTCGGGAGACTACGTCTCTCACCCACTGGTCTTGGACGTGGAGTAGCCACCTGTCCTGAAATCGAGACAGGCGGCCCCCCACCTGTGGGGAGGCAGGAAGAGAGAGCGAGTCATGTAGAGGCGGGCTTGGGGGTGGCGGCCGCTGCCCCCGCCGGCTTCTTTTGACGACTCTTGGAGCGCCACTGGGTAGAGGGCTTGCCCCCTCGGTCCAGGCGAGCGGACGTCGCTGATGACTGTGAGCTGGAGCGAAAGGACCACTGCTTTGGGTTCCTTTTAACGGTGTACCGTGGCTTAGGTTTATTCTGCGGGATCTTAGACTCAGCAGAATCCTTTATCAGCTTGTCCAGTTCGGTGCCAAAAAGCCTGTCACCAGAGAAGGGAAGATTTTGCAAAATCTTCTTAGACGTGGCATCTGAGTCCCAAAGACGCAGCCACAACAACCTGCGGATCGCTATAGCATTGGCCGAAGCCACAGCTGAGCGAGTGGCAGTTTCCAAAGTTGCCGTCCTGGCGTAGTCCGCATAGGCCTTTGCCCTATCGGTAAGTGCCAGGACCTCTGAACTGGACCCTGCCAGGTCAGTTATCCCATCCAAGCAGGTGGTGATCGCCTGTAGGGTCCAGACCGTGGCAAAATTAGGGGCAAATGAAGACCCCACCGCCTCATAAGAAGACTTGGCGAGTTGCTCGACCTGTCTATCAGTCGCATCCTTCAACGAGGAGCTATCAGAGGCAGAGAAAAGGGAGCATGCAGCAATCCTGGTCATGGAAGCGTCCACCTTCGGGGACTGCGACCACTCCTGAAGCACCTCCTGGGGAAAGGGAAAACGATTGTCCTTAGCTTTGCGGACATAACGCCGCCCAGGATGTAACCTGGGTGCTCTAACCACCCTTCCAAAGTTAGTGTGGTCCATGAAGGAGCCACTCGGTCTAGCCTCCGGCCGCAGCCATTGATAGACCTCCTTCGGGTGAACATTCACCTCCTCAGGGGTGTCACGAGACGTAAGGACTCGTTGATGGAGGACACCAGATCCTCCACCCCTTCTGGTGGTTCAGACACAGACCCGAGAGTCGAACCCCCATCATCCTCCTCACCGTCAGAGGGACGCTCCTCCTCAGAGAGAGCCTATAGCTCGGGTGAATCCTCACGACGAGTCTGTTTAAGGGGTCTCACAGTAGAAGAAAGAGCACCCGGGGGTAACTGGGAGGAGTAGCTGGGCTTTCCAGTCTCCTATTAAGTGCCTCCAGGGATTGCGACATGGAGGATAACTGGGACAACAGAGATTCATTGATCTTATGCTGAGTTTCCCATGGCCCTGGGATCACCTGGACCTCAGGGTACAGCACCGGAGCTGCTGTCTCAGCAGTGTCAGTCCGGGCCTCTGGGCGTCCGCAGTTATTGCAGGACCCCTCAACCAGTGTCCCGTTGCATGTAGCACAGGCAATGGTGGCATCCGCCGCCTTAGCAGCACGCTTCCTAACTGAGGACATGGCCACAGTAGGGGGATATAAGCCAATTTTTACAGACAAAAACCGGTAATCCCGATGGCTTACCGACCGCAGTAATGCGGTGGAGGAAGCGGTGTGTGTGTGTGGCCTCCGCGAGGGTTTTCCGGTCTCCCCTAGAGTGCAGACGTACGCTGCAGTCAGATCCCAGCCGGGAAGTGAGGGGGAAAGATGGCCGCCGGCAGCCAAGCCGAGGGCGGCGCCGAAAACACGCGGGAAGCACACGCACGCCCACCGATGACGTCACCGTAAGGGCTGCTTCCCATCCTCCAGGCAGCCTCAGTAATGTAGGCGCCGGAGCCCGCAGCGCGGGAAATGAGTGTGAAAATACAACACTCAGACTGCATGTCCAAACACCTGCAATCTACAGCCTCAGCCCCTGTGCGACACAGGGCGGTCAGCCAGGGTGACCCCAGCACAAAGTTCACCTCCAGAACCGCGGACCCGAGGGTAACGCGCGGTCTGAGTGTCAGGACACATAAAGTGACAGACACTACCCCCAGGCACACCGGAGACACACGAGGTATCTCAGTGCCGGTCCGGTCTGTAAGCACCATTTAGGGAGGCCTCGGACGGGGGTTCAGCACCAGTCCGGAGTGTAAGCACCATTTAGGGAGGCCTCGGACTGGGCTGGCTCCAGTCCGGTCTGTAAGCACCATTTAGGGAGGCCTCGGACGGAGCGGAGCTGTGCAAGGCTCCCATCTCCCACTCTCCAGAGCCCCCAGGAAGGGATGGAAAGGAGTGCGACAGCGTACCGGGAGAACACTACGTGTCCAGGCACTAGGCCCTCCGGTACCTCCACCTGCGTGTTCCACAAGGGTGAGCGGGGAGGCTGTCGAAGGTCCCGACCGGGACCGTTTTACCTTGTCTTCATACGCCATCACGTAAGCTGTGAGAATGCAGTGAAGTGCAAGCAAAGCGTGATCCTCCGAGCACACTAAGTTTAAAACTGAGGATGTTCCCTGCGGTAGGGGTTTATAAGCGGAGGGGGCGGTGTCTACAAACTTGTAGTACCTAGTGTGACCTCCGGAGGGCAGTGCCCTAAACCCCATTGTCTGGGTCTCCCATTATGATGACCAGAAAATGCAGAACTGATTTATAGTTTGATTTTGGTATAAAACGGTTTTGTCTCTTGTAATGTCCATGGAAAACAGAGAAATTTTCTGCTGAAAAAGAAAAACCTCTTTTTATAAAAGATTGTCACACACAGGAAAAACCGTAGATACAGCCAGAAGCATAACTACAACCTGCACAGGAAAAACTGACAAAGCAGGATGACATTGCCCAAGTTCACACTCCATCCAGACATTACTCTGATGGAGTGGATACTGCAAAAACTCATAAAACCAGGTTGGTCTGAAAGACAGATCTAGTAAAAAGGTGTTTTGTAGTTCAGACCTTGCAGATATCTTGCATTGAGTGCCAGGTACCAAAACACTTCCCGGTTGAGGAGCATACGGCACCAATTGCCACTGCTGAAGAGTTATGGATCCTCTCATTACCCTTCACTGTGATATTAAAAATCCCACCTGGAAGGCATTTCCTTAGAAGTCTGGACAAACCAGAGACAGATGTTCCCAGACTACAAGAATTGGAATCTGCAGCAGAAAGATGTTCCGATATCCTTAATAAATGGTGCATCCCATATAGTATTACATGGAACACAAGTAGACAAAACCGTTTCATACCAAGATTAACTATTTATCAGTTCTACATATTTGTTCTCTGGTCGTCATGCGTATTAATATTTGAAGAATATTGACTTTCTGCAATAATTGGATGGATCATACATATCTCAGATATTTTCTTGCTCTTTTTTTCCTCTCTCCTCTCCCTTCCCCTCCCTTTACCTCCCCCTCTCTTCCTCGACCCTATCTTGGTTTTCCTATCGTGTTTCCTTGGAGGGTATGTTTCTTAATGCAATTGATGTGGCCAGGGCAAGGGGGTAATCGGACACCGGGGCTGCTGAATAGGGAGTCACGGGTGGACGGGTTCCCGATGTCGTGCCCTGGTTATCATTTGAGGTAGATGGTGGTGGGGAGAAGGGAGTATTTACAGGGATCGTGACTCTACATGTAGTTCCCGGTAAAATGGTACCAGCGCTGCAAGCCGGCCGCTGAGGTGATGGTGGGTGCAGCAGAGTGTGGGACAGCTCCCTACAGGTGGATCTATTACCTCAGGGCAGTGGTTATGGATTGCGGATGAGGGGAGTTGTGGTAGGTGTTGGTGTTGCAGTTCTTACCCCTCTGCTGAGCCGCAAGTGATGCTGAGCCCTCCGGGCACCGCAAGAAGGATGACAGAGTCCAATTCAACTTTACTCCACTTTAATGGTACCGGCAGATGGTGATGGCATACGGTACAGTCTGGTTTATCAGGGGTCGGTCACCAGCTCCAGGTTACCAATTATGGAGTCTCTAGATGTCCTTCCTTCTATGGCTTTCTGGGCTTAACTTGTTCTTCCTCACTTCTACCACCCTCGCAGAGCTCTCCCGCCAGTGCCACGGTCTATCTATCAGGCAAGGTTTGTGCCCCACCGGTCCGGATACGAAGTCCGAGAGCGAGAAGGCCTCCTTCCAGCACCGCAATTTATGGCCATTTTCCTGTAGTGTCTTGAACCGGTTCTTGGTCCTGAGGGGTGAGATACTTGGTGGCGCTGTCAGCAACCTCTTAGTGATGGGCCTGCAGCTCGACGGTCGGCAGCGGGAGATAAACGTCCGACTGCTTCGGCTACCCGCACAGCCGATGCTTCCCCAACGTGACCAGCCGGCTCCAACCAGTCCTGGCCTGTAGCCTTCTGTCCTGGGACCCCACATAGAGATGGGGATCCCTCCTGTCGCGTTACCGTCAAGCTAGTCCTCACTGACTGCCTTCCCAGCACTGTCTGACTAACTATCACTTTCCCTCCCACTACTCTATCCTAGGCTCCACCCCACCCCTTTGGGACCTACTAAATTACCAGCCCCCCCTATTCTAAGTGGTGTGGTCCTCGGTGGGTGTAAAAATAGACTCCATAAGGTGAACCTTGAACTGATGACTTTACAGGGTTAACATTACTATTAAAGTGCAATACTACCCTGTGGCACCTAGTCACAGGGGTGCCACACACAGGGGCGCCACACAATTGATGGCTGATTTGTCTCTAATGTGGTTCTAATTTTTAAAAGAATAGTTGGCTTCACATCATGTATGCCTGCGATTAAGCATGCATGTCCAAAACATGTCAGGAGGGGCTAAGCAAGCTATGGTCATGGATTTTTATTGAATCACAAATAAAGCTGTTGTGACGTTTTAAAGAAACCTTGAGACTCTGGATTTTCCTTTTTTTTTTTCTACAATACCAGTGGAGGCCAGCCACTTAAACAGAATTTCCCACAGATCCTGGTGAATTGATATGGTGAGCAGCACATTCCTTTTATCTTTTATTTATATTGATTTATAAAATAAAAATGAAAATGATTTTTATGCTTTAAGGGCATGTTTACAGTGTAGTAATGCTCAAAGGTGCACATTATGGGGAATGATAGTTTACCTGAAACCAGCATTCAGCACATGGACCCTGGGACTGTGCATGACCGGCTTTTCAACTGTGTGAATTGTTTTCTTCTCCGTGACACAAAAGTAATATGTTTTGTTGCTGGTGTATTTGTGACTGGAGTGCAGTTACTTGGTTACTTAGTGAATCCTGTCTACACACCATTTCCTTTACAGTCAGGTTAGGTCGAAGCCTCCCATAGACTGCCCAGCATATGTCCGGTTAGTAATTGGATATATAGCATATATCATTAAAGGGAACCCATCAGATAGTTTATGCCCCCCAACGTATCATCTTGATCTGCAGGTTCAGAATCCTTTCCTAACCATCCCTGTATAAGCCAATAATGTACTCTAAAAGTGGAAAACAAAGCTTTTATTACCTTTGAATTTCAGATGCAAATGAACCCAGTGACTAGTTGTTAGGGCGTTATTACATCAGCCAAGGCTGCCCTTTTTCCATGGTTCCCTGTGGGCATGATAACTTCATTTCCCAGCAATGTCATCATCCGAATCTAACAGCGCCCCCCACCCTCACCGCAGCTCTTTATGGTCTGGCGCTGTATGCCTCAGTTTTTATAAATCCATTCATTCTAGCTTCGAAAATGTCAAAAGGTCATCATAAATGATGTCCTTATGATTTATACTTATGATGACCTTTGACCCATTCAGAGCAGGAATGAATGTGTTGCACGGATTTATGTCTTTACATCAATCTAATCAAAGGACAATAAAACGATTAGCTTCTTATCTCTTGAACACTGATATTTACTACCCCAGCTGCTCTTCCTTCCCCCTCCCAACACTGACCACTATGTTCTGCTTCACCTTGCCTGCCTTATGTACTGCATTATCCAGTCATCTATTTGTATACACAGCTCTGGCAAAAATTAAGAGACCACTGCAAATTTTCAGTTTCTCTGATTTTTCTCTTTATAGGTATATATTTGAGTAAAATGTACATTGTTCTTTTATTCTATAAACTACTGTCAACATGTCTCTGAAATTCAAAGCTAAAACATTTGTATTTATTTGCAGCAAATGAGAAATCATCAAAATAATATTCATATTCACTTAGAAACAATACTTAAACTTAATACTTTTACAGCCATGTAAAATGGAATTAATAGCGCTATATAAAAAAAATGAATAAATTATTAAAAATTTATTGATTAAATTAATTAAAATTAAATTAATTAATTAAAAGCCAGCATTTAGCAGACAAAAGGATTGTGAGAATGGTCATAGGATGATGCAGGGACATGTTTTTTATAGGTTAGGTGGAATTTTGGAGGTGACAGGTTCCCTTTAAGGTGGCCACAACATCAGTGCCAGTGGCCAGGGCCCTGAAGATATGGCTGACTCTGCGGTCCTATCACCTAGACCAGTGGTGGCGAACCTATGGCACGCGTGCCACAGAGGGCACGCGGCCTCGCCGCTGCACTGCCGCTTTGAACTGCTGGTGCAATCGCGCCAGCAGTTCAAAGATGTGTCGGAGCGGAGGAGATATTTCTCCTCGCTCCGACACTCTCTGCTAGCCCCGCCCGCCGGATCATGTGACTGCGGTCATCTGACGTGCTCAGCGTCACGTGAACGCAGTCATCGCGAGAAGAACCGCAGATATGAAAGGAGCAGCAGTCGGCGGTGGAAACAGGAATAGTGAGGTGAGTATGTGACTTTTTTTTTTTAAATTAGGAGGAAGCATTTTCTACAAGGATGGGGCTATACGAGGATGGGGGCTATACGAGGATGGGGGCTATACGAGGATGGGGCATTTACTATAAGGATTGGGGCTATACAAGATGGGGCATTTGCTACAAGGATGGGGCTAACAAATGGCATTACAAGATGGGGCATTTACTACAAGGATGGGGCTACACAAGATGGGCATTTACTACAAGGATGGGGCTACACAAGATGGGGCATTTACTACAAGGATGGGGGCTACACAAGATGGGCATTTACTACAAGGATGGGGGCTATACAAGATGGGACATTACTACAGAAGGGCAATACAAGGGGGAAATTACTATAAGGATGGAGGCTATACAAGATGGGGCATTTACTATAAGGATGGGGGCATTACAAGGAGGGGACATTTACTACAAGGAGGGGGCAATACAAGGAGGATACATTTACTATAAGGATGGGGGCATTACAAGCAGGGGGCATTTACTATAAGGATGGGGGCATTACAAGGAGGGGCATGATGGGGCTCTTATTACAAGTAGGCGGCATGATGGGGCATTTATTACAAGGAGGAGGCATGATGGGGCATTACTACAAGGAGGAGGCATGATGGGGCATTACTACAAGGAGGAGACATGATGGGGCATTTCTGCAATGAGGGGGCATGATGGGGCACTACTGCAAGGGGACAAGGATCGGGCATTACTGGAAGGGACAAGGATGATGCATTACTGAAAGGGACAAGGATGAGGCATTTCTACAAGATGGGAGCAGAATGGGCCATTACTAAATGTGGACAAGGATGGGGCATTACTACAAGAAAGGGGTAGAATGGAGACATTACTGCCAGGAGAGGGTCAGGATGAAGCACATAACTACAAGGAGAGGGTAAGGATGGAGAGATTACTACAGGAAGACGGTCAGGATGGACCACATACCTAGAAGGAGAGTGTCAGGATGGAGCACGTAACTACAAGAAGACGGTCACGATGGACTACGTACCTACAAGAAGATGGTCAGGATAGAGCACATAGCTACAAGGAGAGGGTCAGGATAGAGCACATAGCTTCAAGGAGAGGGTCAGGATGGAGCACATAACTATAAGGAGAAGGTCAGGATGGAGACATTACTACAAGGAGAAGGTCAGGATGGAGCACATAGCTACAGGATTGGGCACATAACTACTATCTATCTAGCTCTAATATTCTTACATTTTTTTTCATACAGATCAGTCCACCTGCTGTGTCTGGAAAGGGCAGTGGGAGCAGCTCAGCTTCAATGTGAAGTTCACATGAGCTGGATGACCACTGCTGAAGAGAAGACTGCAAAAGGTAAGTTTAAAATCAATTAATTGTTAAAATAATAGAACTTATCAGGGTGTCAAGACTACAAGCGCTGTACAGGCAAGAGAGTTGTCAGCTGTTGACTCTTCCCCTGTGCAGTCCTTGTGACGGCCACATTTAGGATAAATTGCCCTATCGGCACTTCACTATGAAGAATTAGGTTTTAGGTTGCAGATTGGGCACTCGGTCCCGTAAAGGTTCGCCATCACTGACCTAGACCAACAGCTTGCACGATAAACATAATGAATTTTTAAGCGATGCCTCGCTTATTACACTGAAAGAGGTCTAAGGGCCCCTTTACACGCGGCTACATTTCTAGGGTGGCTACAGGTAACTTACTGGTTGCAGTGAAATCATGGAGAGATTATTCCATTTGTACACAGCAACAAGATAGAACCTTGTCTCCATGATTTCACTGCAACCAGTAAGTTACCTGTAGCCACCCTAGAAATGTAGCCGCGTGTAAAGGGGCCCTTACTGTCTGATCACTAGAAACGCCTCTAGATAGGCGCTATGGATCAAATAATGAGCAGTGATGATGCATTTCTGCAGCCTTCATGTTGTTTGGTTCCCAACTATAAGATATCCTGAAACTCTGGTGACCAATCAGGACGGGAATACGAAAGTTGGAATCTACTACAAGAATTCCTACAGAAAGGGGCACTAGAGGAGATGCCACCTCATCAAAGAGGGTTAGGAGTGTTCCTCCCTTTATCTCCAGTCCCCAAGTCTGGAGAGATGATATTTAGTGATAGATCTCACTTACTTGAACACCTTCCTCTAGAATAAGAGGAAATTCAAAATGAAGAGTCTTGATCGGTCCGGTCGCTTCTGTGAAGAGGCAGCTGGTGTACAACTATAGATCTGCAATATGCATATCTGTATATTTCAATTCTTATCTTCCATCCCAGTTTCTACGAGTCGCAGTACAGCAAGGTGGTCATTTTCACCATTTTCAATTCACTGTCTACCGTTCAGGATCTTGGAGGGTCGAGTGTCTTTGCCAAGACAGTAGAAGTCTTGGTAGCTGCCCTCAAATGTCAGGGCATTTACATCGTGCCCTCCCTAGGCGAATGGTTACCGAGACCCTCCTCCAAGGCTCAGTTACTGGATCATCTACAAGCGACCCTGACTCTGCTAATCTCCCACGGTTCCTGATCAACAAAGGGCAATCATGCTTATCACCTTCCAGAGAGATTACATTTTTGGATGCGTGATCAACTCCCAAAACATGACGGTGACATTGACCAGCGAGAGAATCCGAAGTTTTCAAGACGGCGTATCTCATCTTACCAGAGTTCCTCGCGTATCAATCAGAACAGCAATGAGTGTGTTGGGGAAGCTTGCTTCAACCATAGTAGAAGCAGTGTCATTGACCAAACATCATGTTCGAATGCTGCAAACAGACATCCTAACATCGTGTCTAATCCATCAGCCACTAACATGTCTAATCTCTATACCTCGGGTCATCAAACAGGTCCTACACTGGTGGCTGGTTCCAGCTCATCTGAGTTTAGGCAGGTCACTTACGCAACATCATACGGTCACTCCGATGACGGGCGCCTCAGGACACGCATGGGGTGCTCATGTAGGAGACCTCTGGGTCCAGAGACCCTGGCGAAGTTAGAAGCCTACATGTCGTCCAGTCTCAGGAAACTGAGGGTGATTGGTCTCGCTCTGTCACTTCCAGAAGCTGCCGTTCCAGCAAGCTGTGATAGTTCGATCCGACAACCTGGCGGCAGTGGTCTGCCTCAACAAACAAGGTGGGATGAGGAGTCATTCTCTTGCTTCAGAGTGCCACAAGATATTTGTTTGAGCAGAGAGCAGTCTTCACGGTCTGACAGCAGTCCACATACCAGAGTTCTTCAACCCCATGGCTGATTGGCTCAGCCGCAATCAAGTTCTTCGAGCATACTGAAGCCTCAACATCAAAGTGTTTTATCAAAGCACTGGGATTATTGGAAGACCCAACTTGGGCCCGATGGATACCAGTCTTAACATGAAGTGTCCCTGCTTCACCTCCCTTCAGAGTCACAATCAGCCTTGGGCCCTGGATGGTCTAGCTCTCTCATGTAAGAGATTGATGGTGTATGTCTTTTCCCTGGTTCCGATGATCCTCACGAAACTCTGGAAGATTCAGGACAAACAGAAGGAGGCGAATTGAAGCCAGAATGGAATGACTGCAAAGAAATTGATTTCAACTCATGTCGCAGCTTTCGAGTGGAAGATTGTGGAAGCTTACGATCAGACCAGATCTCCTGTCACAAGGGGACTCAGCCAGGTTGCATCTGACAGCATGGAGATGGTCAGGGAGACTTTAATCACATACGGGCTCCCAGATAACGTCATCACCATGTTTGCTTTCACTCGTTGAGTAGCTATGTTGAAGGGTATTACAGATTATGGAACATCTACAACTCATGGTGCTCCTCACAAGGTCATGACAGGAGTACTGTGACCTCCATTCTACAATTCCTGCAAGCGAGGTTTGATAAAGCCCTAAACACTCTGAAGACTCATTTTTAGGTGATCAAGGCTAACTTGGATGGTACATGCTTAGATATCTGCTGATAGCTCTATTCTTAAAGCAGTGAAGAATTTGAGACCTCCCTTTCACCAGTTCCTTCCTCGGACCTCTCATTCCCTCTTAAAGCTCTTCAAGGACCTACACTCGAGCCTGAAGAACAGGCTTCGATCAAGCACGTCTCCTGGAAAACTCTGTTGGTGGTAGTACTTACATCAGCTAGGATAAATGGAGAATTCCGGGCATTATCTTCCAGGAAACCATATCTCCACATTGCGTCAGATCATACAGCATTAAGTTTCATGCCAGGGTTCTTGTTCTGCATTGAACATGATCATCCAAGAGGTTATTCTTCCAGTACTCGGTGACTATGCTAATGAACAAGGTCTTGCCTTACTGGAGGTACGGAGGATAGTCCTAAGCTATCACGTTCAGGAAGGACAAAAACCTGTTATATCAGTTTACAGGTCCGAACCACGGCTGAAAAGCTAGCAACCTAGCAAGAGCACTCTAGCTAGATTGATCCGATCAGTAATCTGCAAAACCTACGTGACAAATCAACTGGTACAATTGTTGTCAGTTAGATCTCATTCTACTCGAGCTCCATCCGCCTCATGGGCTGAAAGGACACAAGTTCCACTGGATCAGATCTGTAGAGCTGCAACATAGTCATCTATATCTGCATTCAGAAGCACATTAAGTAGAATGAGGTGTACTTTGGTTGAAATTCAACTGGACTGGAATGGAACGGCTGTCAGACATGTAGAGATAGTGTAAAATATAAAGGGAGGGGGACAAGAGGCGCAATAGTGCCCTATCACTAGTGACACTAGTGTATTGTGGTGGTGCTGTGGAGCCACTCACCTGGTCCAGTTGTGATCCCCACAACTGGTTTGAAGGCGTTTCGGAATCAATGTTCCAAGCTGCTGCAGGACCTCCACCTACCACTGGATAGTGGTATGTTCCAAGAAAAATGATGGGAGTGATGGTGTACCACGGTCCGCGCTGCTCAGGGTTCAGAATAACTCACCAGAGAGTCAATCAAATTTCCATCCTCTTTATTCCTCCTACGCGTTTCAGCGCCACACCCGGCGCCTTCCTCAGGGATATATATCCCTGAGGAAGGCGGCGGGACTCTCTGGTGAGTTATTCTGAACCCTGAGCAGCGCGGACCGTGGTACACCATCACTTCCATCATTTTTATGTAGAGATAGTGATTTTTAGAAAACTGTGCAGTGGTCTCTTAATTTTTGCCAGAGCTGTATATGTGGGTTCAAAATTTTCGTCATTATTAACCTGATGAAGAGACCTTAGAGTCCTGAAAGCTTGCTATTAACCCCTTCACGACCTATGACGTCGTGGGACGTCATAGAAGTCGATGCGTTCCCGACCTGTGACGTCCCACGACGTCATGGCAGGATCGCGTTCCCGCGGCACCGGTGATCGGGGCCGGTGACATGTCACTGGTGCCGCGGGAACATGAGGACCTGTACTTTGTCCTGGGGGGTGGCTATTTCCCCCTTGTCGCTGAATTCGCTCTGATTGGCAGTTTAAACTGAACTGCCAATCAGAGCGATTCTCCCCTCCAAATCTGATTGGATTTCTCCAATCAGGCTTGGAGGGGGTGTGCGCGGGTGCCCTCCCCCTCCTCAGCCCCTCCGACTCCAAGCTAACCCCCCCACCCACCACCGGCACCGGCACCGATCCCCTCAGCAGCCTGCCGCATGCCGGCGCTGCTGCAGGCGCCGGTGCAGGCACCGGTGCGGTCTGGCGCCGGTGGGTGCCTAGTGCCCCGCAACCCTCCTGCCCCGGGTGCCCTGGTGCCTCCGCCCCCCCCCGTGTCCCCTCTCACCCATCCTCCGTTGTCCTCCGCGGTGCCGCGCTCCTCGGTGTGGCGCTCCTCCTCTTCTCCCAGGCTCCTCCTCACTGGAGGATCTTGAGAGAGGTAAGTATGTGTGTGTGTGTGTGTGTTTGTGTATGTGTAGGTCATGTTCATGGGTGGATGCATGGGTGCGTGCATGGGCGCATGGGTGCGTGCATGGGCGCATGGGTGCGTGCATGGGCGCAAAGATGGATGGGTGCGTGAGGATAGTGCATGGTGCGTGCATGGATGGATGGACGCATGGTGCATGGATGGATGGACGCATGGGTCGTGGATGGATGGCCATGGGTGCGTGCGATGGATGGCGCATGTGTGCATGTGTGCTGCATGGGAGCATGGGTGCAAAGTAGATGGTGCATGGGTGGATAGGGCATGATGTGCGTGGATGGATGGCGCATGGGTGCGTGCATGGATGCGTGGATGGATGGGTGCATGGTGAACAAGGGATCAAGTGTCCTCTTGTTGTATCACTGGTGGTCAGTCATGGTGCACGTGATGGCAATGATCTGCCATACGTGCACCATGACTCTGACCCCAGAGACTACAACAAGAGGACGCTTGATCCCTTGTTGTAGTCTCTGGGTCACAGTCATGATGCATGGTACGGCAGATAATGCCATACAGTGCACCATGACTGGACCCCAGGACTAAACAAGGATCAAGTGTCCTCTTGTTGTAGTCCTGGGTCAAGTCATGTGCAGGTAGGAGATATGCCTCAGTACCAGACACCCAAGACTAAACAAGATCGTGTCCCTTGTTGTATTCACTGGGTCAGTCATGGCATGTGGCAATGATCTGCCGTACCGTGCACCATAACTCTGACCCCAGAGACTACAACAAGAGGACACTTGATCCCTTGTTGTAGTCTCTGGGGTCACAGTCATGAAGCAGGTACGGCAGATAATTGCCATACAGTACTTCATGACTGTGACCCCAGAGACTACAACAAAGGATCAAGTGTCCTCTTGTTGTAGTCACTGGTGTCAGTCATGGTGCACTGTATGGCAATGATCTGCCGTACCGTGCACCATGACTCTGACCCCAGAGACTACAACAAGAGGACGCTTGATACCTTGTTGTAGTCTCTGGGGTCACAGTCATGAAGCACGGACGGCAGATAATTGCCATACAGTACTTCATGACTGTGACCCCAGAGACTACAACAAAGGATCAAGTGTCCTCTTGTTAGTCACTGGGGTCAGTCATGGTGCACTGTATGGCAATGATCTGCCGTACCGTGCACCATGACTCTGACCCCAGAAACTACAACAAGAGGACACTTGATCCCTTGCTGCAGTCTCTGGATGTAGCAGAGGTGATCGAGCGTCGTGGGACCTTCGTTGTGGACTACGTCGGAGGCGATCGAGCGTCGTGGGACCTTCGTTGTGGACTACGTCGGATCTTTATAATAAAGATGGAGTCCGAATTTTGTTTGTGTTTTTTTTCAAATAAAAAGATTTTTCTCTGTGTGTATTTTCTGACTATTTACAAGAGATTCCTAATGGCGGGTCTAACATTGGCCCTATATTATGAATCTCGGGCTTAGTGCCAGCTGCCAATAAAAAGCTGGCATTAACCCTTTTATTACCCAGTTAGCCACCGGCACCAGGGCAACTGGAAGAGCATGGGTACAGCGCCAGAAAATGGCGCTTCAATGAATGCGCCATTTTCTGGGGCGGCTGCGGGCTGCAATTCACAGCATGGGGGGCCCAGAACGCTTGGGCCTCACTATGCTGAGGATTCCAGCCCCCAGCTGCCTAGTTGTACCTGGCTGGACCAAAAATATGGCGGAGCCCCACGTAATTTTTTTTCTAGGATTAGTTCTAGAAATTAAAAAAAAAATGGGCTTCGCTGTATTTTTGGTTCCAGCCACGTATGACGAGGCAGCTGGGGGCTGGTGGCAGTCCGTAGCTGCCAAGTTGTACCTGGCTGGACCAAAAATATGGCGGAGCCCTGTGTCATTTTTTTTCTAGAAATAATTCTAGAAATAAAAAAAAAATAGGCTTCGCTGTATTTTTGGTTCCAGCCAGGTACAACTTGGCAGCTAGGGGGCTGGAATCCTCAGCATGGAGAGACCCAAATGTTTTGGGTCCCCTATGCTGCGAATTGCAACTACTAGACTAGTATGTTTTTCACAAAAAGTTTCTTTATTCATTTATACGGCTCAATTTGTGAAGCACATGGGGGTTCAAAGTGCTCACTGTGCATCTAGATAGGTTCCTTGGGGGTCTAGGTTCCAAAATGGGGTCACTTGTGGGGGAGCTCCAATGTTTAGGCACACAGGGGCTCTCCATACGCAACCTGGTGTCCGCTAACAATTCCAATTGTTGGCAAACACCAGGTTGCGTATGGAGAGCCCCTGTGTGCCTAAACATTGGAGCTCCCCCACAAGTGACCCCATTTTGGAAACTAGACCCCCCAGGGAACATATCTAGATGCATAGTGAGCACTTTGAATCCCCAGGTGCTTCACAAACTGATTCGTAATGAGGTAAAAATACTTTTTTTTTCCACACAAATTATCTTTTTTAATTTTTACGGATCAATTTGTGAAGCACCTGGGGGTTCAAAGTGCTCACAATGCATCTAGATATGTTCCCTAGGGGGTCTAGTTTCCAAAATGGGGTCGCTTGTGGGGGAGCCCCAATGTTTAGGCACACAGGGGCTCTCCAAATGCGACATGGTGTCCGCTAACAATTTGAGGTGATTTTCCATTCAAATTGTTAGCGGACACCATGTCGCGTTTGGAGAGCCCCTGTGTGCCTAAACTTTGGAGCTCCCCCGCAAGTGACCCCATTTTGGAAACTAGACCTCCCAGGGAACTTATCTAGATGGGTGGTGAGCATTTTTAACCCCCACATGCTTTACAAATTGATCTGTGAATATGGAAAAAGTACTTTTTCTTCACAAAAATGTTCTTTTAGCCTCAATTCTTTCATTTTCGCATGGGTAACAGGATAAAATTCATGCTAAAATTTGTTGGGCAATTTCTCCTGAGTACACCGATGCCTCATATGTGGTCATAAACCACTGTTTTGACGCGCGGCAGGGCTTAGAAGTGAAGGAGCGCCATTTCACTTTTTGAATGGAAAATTAGCTCCAAAAGTCAAATTGTGCTCTTTCCCTTCAGAGCCCTGCCGTGCGCCCAAACAGTGGTTTATGATCACATATGAGGTATCGATATACTCAGGAGAAATTGCCCAAGACATTTTAGGATCCATTTTATCTTGTTGCCTATGTGAAAATGAAAAAATTGAGGCTAAAAGAACATTTTTGTTAGAAAAATTAAAATATCCATTTTTTTGTTTCCAATTTGCTTAGTTCCTGTGAAGCACCTGAAGGGTTAATAATCTTCTTAATGTAGTTTTGAGTAGCTTGAGGGGTGCAGTTTTTGGAATGGTGTCACTTTTGGGTGTTTTCTGTCATGTACACCCCTCAAAAAGACTTCAAATGTGATGTGGTCACTAAAAAAATGGTTTTGTAAATTTTGGTGGAAAAATGAAAAATTGCTCATGAACTTTGAACCCTTACAACTTCCTAACAAAATTTTTTTTTTTTCCAAAATTGTGCTGATGTAAAGTAGACATGTGGGAAATATTATTTCAGAACTATTTTGTGTCACATAACTCTCTGGTTTACCAGAAGAAAAATTCTAAATTTGAAAATTGCTAAATTTTCAAAATGTTTGCCATATTTTTGATTTTTTCACAAATAAACGCAAAAACTATCGACCTAAATTTAATACTAAGATGAAGCCCAATATGTCACGAAAAAACAATCTCAGAATCACTAGGATCCGTTGAAGCGTTCCCGAGTTATAACCTCATAAAGGGACACTGGTCAGAATTGCAAAAAATGGCAAGGTCTTTAGGGTCAAATTAGGCTGGGTCATGAAGGGGTTAATAACCATCTTATCATTTAGCCAATAAAAGGTATCAGCCACTGAGAACTCTCAGATTTTAATATTTTTTTATCTGCTGGCTAACACAGTACAAACATTTTTTACTAGCTCCTCAGTGTGAGTCAGTGTTCATTTCCGGCCCGGCTGTGTGCATGTTAGCCGGGTGGACCCTTCCCAGTTCCAGATCATGCACACTGACCCTTCTGAAGCTGGGATATGTACACCAAATACTGTGGCATACAGAGCAGGACCGGAAAGAGCTGTGGGGGTGTGAGATCCTGATGACAACATCGGTTGGAAATTAGGTTATCATGCCCACAGGGGTGTGATAACCAAGGAAAAAGGGCAGCCTTGGCTGGTGTAATAACGCCCTAACGACTAGTCGCTGTGCTCATTTGAATCTGAAATTCAAAAGGTAATTAAAGCTTTTTTTTTACATTTAGAGTACATGATTAGCTTATACAGGGATTGTTAGGAAAGGATTCTGAACCTGCAGATGGAGATACTGATAGGTAGGGGGCATAAACGAGCTGACAGGTTCCCTTTAAAAAAAGTAGCACCTTGCGTGCTAAACTGAACTGTCCTTTTAAATTACCTGAAAGTGCTTTGTATGGCCTGGAGTCGCTGAAACAGAAACCTTCTTGTTTCCTAAAATAGTGTTGATTGTTGAACTCTTGCCAACATTGGGATAACCAACCTGACAGAAATAGAAGATGAAAAAAGAAATCAATGAAATTACTTAATTGTTAAGAATTCACTGAATACCTGGTGTAAGGCCGTCACTTAGCGCTCACACACTCAGCTGTGATGTAGGTCCGAGTGTAAAATCACATGTGAATAATTTCAGAGCTGTCACTGTCAGAGTTCAGAATACACAAGAGTTCTGAGACTAATAAAAGTTGTTTCACGTTTCTGAGCATGGAAAAAATGGCATGATGTTGAAGCATTTGTTTTTGTCTCTATCAATACCAAAAGGGAGACTGTGGGCATTATTTTTAATATTACAAGGGAACACAGGAGCACTCCTTTGAGCCCTTGAAGGTTTTCAGTACACCGCACGCTCTATCAGTGGCCTCCTTCAGCTGCTTTGTATAAGCCAATAATTATTCAGAAAGGAAGAGAACCTTGGGGTTGTTTCACACAAAGGGTTTTGATTGAAAACAAAACAAACATGGACTCCGATGACATTGAGGTGCGGTCCATTTGACACTGACTATTTGATATGAGAAGTTTGGAGACCTCCATCAGATTTTTGTATACAAGAGTCACTGATGAAACTAAAAACAGACACACTGTCCAAACTCTGATCCAAAACATGGTTCAAAGTCAGTAGATTTTTTGCAAACGGGAAAAGTGATGCCTAACACAGCCTGCCTGTTAGCTACTGTTAACCAATTAAATGCAATACTACTGTCAGTAATATCTGAAGCATGAGTTCCGGGGAGAGAATGGCACATCATTCCACATGCCCATCACTACTCGAATTCACCCTCTCCCAAAACAGAGGACAAAAAAAATGTAATATAAAAAAAATTAGCATTTTTGTAGTCTTCCATGTATTACAGTACATTACACAATAGTGGTGTTACTGAAGACTGCAACTCGTCCTACAGAAAACAAGCAGTCTTTCAAAAACTGTAAAAGTGGGTGTGTGAAAGAGGCCTTAAAAGAGTGGAGATACATGCATTACACAGGTACATCATCCAAGGGGGCGCAGCTCTACACCTCATCCGACAGGGCACAGCCCGGCTTGTCATTCGACGGGGCCCACCCAGGAGCATCAGCCAAAGGGGCCGACCGTGACCCCAGTAGGTTATACGAAGTACCACTATTTGAACTCAGACAGTTGGAAAATATTGGAAGAATACAATCACATAGCTGTAAGCAGTTGACATGCAGTACCCTTTTCTGTTTCTATCATCTGGAACCATATATGTGTCTCCAGTGACATCTGTATACATCAGTGAACAAGGGGTTATATGCGGCACAAAGACATCAACAATAAACTTAAAGAGAAGATAACGTACCAGCCCTACAGTGACTTGTTCCACTTTCACCCTCTTCCCTGTGTGTATTGATTTGAAGATTTCCAGGAGTTCATCTCTCTGTACCAGGTGGCTTTCATTACAGACAACTTTTGGTTCAGTCCTTTCAGAGTCAGGCTCTGGTAGAACGCTTTCCTCCTCACCATCAGCATCTTCAGAACATGTCTGCCAACCTTCATCATCCTCACAATCCTCATACTCCTCACTTGTGTCGCTGGCCTCACAGTCCCCGACAGGTGCAGTTTCCACTTCATCCTCATCATCCTCACTGTCTTCTTCATCTGTAGATATATTGTCACTCTCTACATCAACCTCTGCATCTCTGCTTTGCTATTTGAAAATAATAAAACATGACACAAATGACGCTACGAAATTAACAAATCTCTTATATGCCAAATCAATATATTTAGAGATGCAGAAAGAATATATAAAACGATAAATTAAAATGACAGGATAAAGAGCCCCTAAAAAACGAGCTTTCAGTGCTGATGGACTTTATTAACTAGCAAGTTCTGTTTAAGAACCTCTGGCCTTTCCCTGATAAAGCTGCCAGTCGCAGGCAGCGAAATGCGTGGGCGCGCCACACCTCCTGCTTCTGCACATAAAACTTGGGTAAAACCGGTTTCTACTGGTACAAAAAAACTTTTCCCTTTATTTAAAAACTGAATTGACGTGATTGGGAATTGGGAAGCTGAGATGGCCATAAGGTGATAGATTTAACATCAATCCTCAATTTGGAGCTATGGGACAGGATTCTTGTTCCCTATGCACTAAATGAGGTTACTCACCACTAGGGGTCACTCCACAGTTTTCTATAATCTAATATTTGGGTATATTGTATTCTCATGTGATTTGTGTTAGAACTATCCTAAAAAAAGCTGTAGGAGACTATGTTTACTTATATGGTTTGATCGCATATGATTATAGGATTATTAAAATCTTTTGTTACATGTAACTTGTTACACTTTTATTAATTTGGCCAATTAGGTTGGTGAAATCATTCTTAAGCATAGATTAGTCCTGCAGGGTACCTCTATCCCTGCCCATACCATCTGGGGAAATATCACCTGCTACATGTACTGTGGTTTCTTATGAACTAATATTGGGAGTACTCATGAAAAAATTGTCTGCTATACTCATTGTTTGCCCATGTACAATCTCCTTGCCTTTATGTATTGTACTGTATAAATATACAGTTGCCATTTCTGTGTATTAAGGTACCAAAGAAAAATTTGTAAAACTGTAACTGGTTTTCAAGGTCTGTGATTTAGCAGGGTGATTTCTCTGGGATTATTTTGTCCTCGATAGAATGTCATGGCTGATTCTTTGGCCTTTTTAATTAATTTTAAATGTTCTTGTGATTGTGTTGTTGTTCTTTCTATTCAATAAATTTTTTGTAATGCACTTTAGTACTTTGATGGTTGTATCGCTTTTTCAGGCTTTCCTGTTTATTTTCTTATTAAGCTTCGTTAGCCTAGCGATCCCTATTTGACTTTATATATTACTAGTAAAAAGGCCCGATGCAATTGCATCGGGAGAGCGGTGAAATAAATTGTGTGTATACAGGCGGGTTAGTGGGTAGCAGAGTATACAGAGGGCTCTGTGGGTAGCAGAGTATACAGGCGGGTCTGTGGGTAGCAGATGATACAGGGGTATGTAGGGTAGCAGAGATACAGGCGGCTTGTGGGTAGCAGAGTATACAGGCAGCTCTGTGGGTAGCAGAGTATACAGGCAGCTCTGTGGGTAGCAGAGCATACAGGCGGCTCTGTGGGTAGCAGAGCATACAGGCGGCTCTGTGGGTAGTAGAGCATACAGGCGGCTCTGTGTGTAGCAGAGTATGATGTGGTGGGAGGCTGGAGGGGTGAGGAGAGCAGAGGGTGGAGGGGTGAGGAGAGGTTCGGCTGGAGGGTGAGGACAGGTCGGCTGGAGGCGTGAGGGGGCAGGTCCGGGCTTGGAGGCGTGAGGACAGGTCCGGCTGGAGGCGTGAGGACAGGTCCGGCTGGAGGCGTGAGGACAGGTCCGGCTGGAGGCGTGAGGACAGGTCCGGCGTGGAGGCGTGGGGGCAGGTCGTGAGGGTGAGGACAGGTCCGGCTGGAGGCGTGAGGACAGGTCCGGCTGGAGGCGTGAGGACAGGTCCGGCTGGAGGCGTGAGGACAGGTCCGGCTGGAGGCGTGAGGACAGGTCCGGCTGGAGGCTGTGAGGACAGGTCCGGCTGGAGGCGTGAGACAGGTCCGGCTGGAGGCGTGAGGACAGGTCCGGCTGGAGGCGTGAGGACAGGTCCGGCTGGAGGCGTGAGGACAGGTCCGGCTGGAGGCGTGAGGACAGGTCCGGCTGGAGGCGTGAGGACAGGTCCGGCTGGAGTGCGTGAGGACAGGTCCGGTGGAGGCGGAGGAGAGGTCCGGCTGGAGGCGTGAGGACAGGTCCGGCTGGAGGCGTGAGGACAGGTCCGGCTGGAGGCGTGAGGCAGTCGGTGGAGCGTGAGAGTCCGGCTGGAGGCGTGAGGACAGGTCCGGCTGGAGGCGTGAGGGAGGTCCGGCTGGAGGCGTGAAGGAGGTCCGGCTTGGAGGGGCGAAATCACCACTTGGCGGCAGGACGTGGCAGCGTGGTGGGGGTGATGGCAGCCGCAGTCACACGGCATTGTCCTGTGCAGCGGGGTGGGGGCTGAAGAGAGGGATCAGTCCCTTGCCTCAGGTGACACATGTGACCTGAGGGGAAGGAGCGGATTGGGCGTTCTGTGGTAAACAGAGGAGGGTCATCCGATGGGTCCATGACGCGGAGTCCTGGGCAATGGGATGGGCGTCCTGTGGTTACAACACAGCGCCGAATCCGCTTGTAGGGGCGGCGGGCAATGGGAGTGAGCGGGGCGTGTGAGGCTTTGCAGGCTGACACGGCGCGCTCACTCCCATTGGCGGGCGCCGTCGCCGGCTTCAGGACGACGTCACTTGCTGCCGGCACCCGGCCACAGCTCGTACAGCGCTACTTCACCAGGATGGCGACACCGAGGCCCCAGCGGTGAGAGAGCGGCGAGGGGCGGAAGGCAGCGGCGGCATCCGTGCAGCGTAGACCTCGCGGAGGGCGGTTGCGATGACACGCTTGCAGCGGGGCGGACGGTTGGTAGGATGGGGGCGGTGTGAGCTAGTGCGTGTGCGGGTCGTGATGACGCTATTGCGTCATCGGTCGCAGTGCGACAAAGGATTTTGGGATTCGGCTACAGTGGGCGAATTTCAAACTCCCGATTATATAAGTAGATAAAGACAGTGGCGTAACTACCGGCATAGCAGCCGTAGCGGTCGCTTTAGGGCCCGGCACTTGTGGGGGGCCTGGCGCTTGTGGGGGGCCCGGACCCAGCGCCGCTACGCAGCCGCTGCTATACCGGCAGCTGCGCCTGCGATACAGGGGCGGACTGGCCCGGCGGGCCCCGACACTTTGGGGCCACGCCCACTAAGTCCCGTTCCCATACCCCCCTGGGTGCTGTAGGGGGGGCCCGGACGGAAAGGGAATAACTTATCACTGATAACCCTGTGTCCACGCTGTAATGTCACCTCTCCTCCTCCTATGGATAGGACGTCTGCTCCTTCACTTCGTCCACAATGACTCCGCCTACACCCGAATCACGTGACCTGACATGTGACTGTGACGTCAGAAGGTCCATGAAGTGCAGATTCTCCGCCATCTTACTGGTGGCAGCTTCCGGTTCTCTATTTGCGTCACCTCCTGCATCCCCGAATGGCTCCTGTCACTCCAGGTCACGTGGTGTGACGTCACGGCAGGTCCTTCAGCTCCTGCGGATTACAAGCAGCTGATTGTCAAAGCGGAAAACAGAGAAACCGCAGAGTGTGAACAGGCGAGTGCGGCCCCGCTCATCTCACTGTGTGATGTCAGGTAAGAGGGAGGCTGAGAGGAAAGGCTGAGGGGCCCCACTAATATCTATAGAGAGGAGGCTGAGGGGCCCCATTAATATCTATAGAGGGAAGGCTGAGGGGCCCCACTAATATCTATAGAGGGAAGGCTGAGGGGCCCCACTAATATCTATAGAGGGGAGGCTGAGGGGCCCCACTAATCTATAGAGGGGAGGCTGAGGGGCCCCACTAACATCTATAGAGGGGAGGCTGAGGGCCTCTGTATACTACCACCAGGGGCCTGTATATACCCACCAGGGGCTCTGTATACTACCACCAGGGGCCTGTATATACCCACCAGGGGCTCTGTATACTACCACCAGGGGCCTGTATATACCACCACCAGGGGCCCTGTATACGACCACCAGGGGCCCTGTATACCACCACCAGGGGCCCTGTATACCACCACCAGGGGCCCTGTATACCACCACCAGGGGCCCTGTATACCACCACTGGGGCCTGTATATACCACCACTGCGGAGGCTGCTGTAATACTGCTGGGGCCTGTATATACCACTGAGGAGGCTGCTGTATACTGCTGGGGCCTGTATATACCACTGGAGAGGCTGCGGTATACCACTGGGGTTGCTGTATATACTGCTGGGGCCTGTAAGGGGATGTGTCTTGAAGGGGCGTGTCTTGGAGGGGGCGTGTCTTGGAGGGGGGGGGGTGTCATTGGGGGCGTGTCTTGGAGGGGGCCCCGTTCAAAAGTTTGCTATGGGGCCCTGCCAGTTCTAGTTACGCCCCTGGATAAAGATCTCTGTATCTGTCCCCAGACTCACCCCTCAATGATGTCTCTGTCCCCAGCCTCACCCCTCATTGATGTCTCTGTCCCCAGTCTCACTCCTCATTGATGTCTCTGTCCCCAGCCTCACTCCCCACTGATGTCTCTGTCCCCAGCCTTACTCCTCATTGATGTCTCTGTCCCCAGCCTCACTCCTCATTGATGTCTCAGTCCCCAGTCTGACTCCTCATTGATGTCTCTGTCCCAGCCTGACCCTCATTGATGTCTCTGTCCCCGTCACCCCTCATTGATGTCTCTGTCCGCAGTCTCACTCCTCATTGATGTCTCTGTTCCCAGCCTTACTCCTCATTGATGTCTCTGTCCCCAGCGTCACCCCTCATTGATGTCTCTGTCCCCAGTCTCACTCCTCATTGATGTCTCTGTCCCGAGCCTTACTCCTCATTGATGTCTCTGTCTCCAGCCTCACTCCCCATAGATGTCTCTGTCCCCAGCCTCACTCCCCATAGATGTCTCTGTCCCCAGCCTCACCCCTCATTGATGTCTCTGTCCGCAGTCTCACTCCTCATTGATGTCTCAGTCCCCAGTCTCACTCCTCATTGATGTCTCTGTCCCCAGCCTTACTCCTCATTGATGTGTCTGTCCCCAGCCTCACACACAGCACAGGCACATATACAACACACAGTATAGACACAGCACAGGCACATATACAACACACAGTATAGACACAGCACAGGCACATATACAACACACAGTGTAGACCGCACAGGCACATATACAACACAGTCAAAGCACAGGCACATATACAACACACAGTGTAGACACCACACAGGCACATATACACACACAGTACAGACACATATACAACATAGACAGAGCACAGGCACACATATATGAGCGGAGGCATCCTCCATCCTTCAGACAGGCAGTGACGTGCCTCGGACAGCTCTGTCCCCGCACACACAGATCAGCTCCATAGTAAACAAAGGGGCCGGACTTACTGCTGTGTTTCCATCCATGGGGCGATGATCCGGGTCTGATCCGCGAACAATAGGCAGAGACTTGTTACATCGGATCCATCAAGCTCGGGCAGCGCTGGGAACTTCCAGCCCCATCACACTGATCACACTGAGCGCTCAATAGCCGAGCAGAGAGATGTCAGGACAGAAGAGCTCAGCTTGGGAAGAGGTTCTGCAGCAGCAGGCTGGGTGCAGCAGCTGTGAGTGCCCTGAGGCAGGAGAACAGACGGTGCAGCAGCAGGCCTCGGATGGGGATCAGACAATCACCCTGGCCGGGCACCAGCTGCACTCCGCCCACACCGGGGCTCTTCACATGGACTGGCCGTTATGTGTGCGAGCAGTACGGGGCAGAGCCCGGGCACAGCGGAGGTCGGGGGACCCTGCTGATCGCCGCTTCCTCCCTTTTGTTCATCCAGCGTGCAGAGCGGAGCGATCGTCAGTCAGTGACCATTACATGAGAGCCGCAGGCAATGCCGCACCTGCTCCACCGCAGGTCCCTAATGGAAATCCATCAGCTGCGGAAGCGCAAGGTTACAGAGCAGAGATGCGCGATCACTCCTCTGTTTCCCCGGGTCTTCCCCGGGTGTGCTGTGTGCCTGAGCGGCTGGCTTTGTGTGGCGGATGTGCAGGGGTGCGGGTCTGGGGCCCCTCAGTCTCCCCTGAGGTGCTTTGCGGGGCCGACGGTTGCTAGGATGCGGCTCGCGATGACGCTACGCGTCATCGCTCGCAGTAGCGCAAAGGAGTCTGGGATTGGGCTACAGCGCCCAAATTCCCAACTCCCGATTATATAAGTAGATTAGTGGTGCCCTCCTTATACTATTTTTACATTTAATTTATTATTAATATATATTTATATAGCGCCATTGGTTCCATGGCGCTTTACATGTGTAAGGGCAGAACAAGGACGAGAACATTAATAACGATGAATAAATCATACAGGTACATAAGGGCAGAGATCCTGTCCACAAGGGCTCACAGTCTATAGGGGATGGATTGGAGACAGTAGGAGGGGGAGAGGTGAGATGGTGCAGCGGATTAGGTCTCAGTGTGGGTTATAGGCTTGAAGGAAGAGGTGGGTCTTCAGGTTTTTCTTGAAGGTTCCCAGGGTAGGGGAGTGTCTGATGTGGTGTGGAAGAGAGTTCCAGAGTATGGCGGATGCACGAGAGAAGTCTTGTATGCGGTTGTGGGAGGTGGAGATGCGGGGGAGAAAAGAAGCAGTTCTTGAGAGGAGCGCAGATTGCGTGAGGGGTGGTATCTGGAGACCAAGTCGGAGATGTATGGAGGGGACAGGTTGTGGATGGCCTTGTAGGTCAGGGTTAGGGTTTTGAACGGAGATCTCTGGGAAGTAGGGAGCCAGTGGAGGGCTTGGCAGAGGGGGAAGACGGGGGGAGTAACGGGGCGACAGGTGGATGAGTCGGGCAGCGGAATGGAGGATGGTTCGGAGGGGTGCAAGGGGGGAAGCGGGGAGGCCGGTGAACAGGAGGTTGCAGTAGTCGAGGCGAGAGATAATGAGGGTGTGGACAAGCGTTTTGGCAGTGTCATGGTCAAGGAATGAGCAGATCCGTGAGATGTTTTTAAGCTGGAGGTGGCAGGAGGTGGCGAGGGCCTGGATGCGTGGCTTGAAGGAGAGGGCAGAGTCGAGGATTACACCAAGGCACTTGGCGTGGGAGACGGGTGAGAGTGTGCAGTCGTTGACAGTGATGGTTAAGTCGGGTAGGGGGAAGAGCGACTTGGGGATGGAAGACGATGAACTCTGTTTTATCCATGTTGAATTTGAGGAAACGATCGGAGAGGAAGGATGAGATGGCGGACAGGCAGTGTGAGATTTTGGATAGCAGGGAGGAGATGTCAGGGCCGGAGAGGTAGAGTTGGGTGTCGTCAGCGTAGAGGTGGTATTGGAGGTCGTGGGACTCGATGAGTTGGCCTAGGCCGAGGGTGTAGATGGAGAAGAGTAAGGGTTCCAGGACTGAGCCTTGGGGAACTCCAACAGATAGGGGGTGGGGCGAGGAGGCGGTGTGGGAGTGGGCGACGCTGAAAGTCCGGTCTGTTAGATACGAGGAGATCCAGGAGAGGGCTAGGTCAGTGATGCCAAGGGATTCTAGAATTTGAAGCAGGAGGGAGTGGTCGACTGTCGAAGGCAGCAGACAGGTCGAGGAGGAGAAGTATGGAGTAGTGTTGCTTGCTCTTGGCGGTCAGTAGGTGGTTGGTGACTTTGGTTAGGGCTGTTTCAGTGGAGTGGTGGGCTCGGAAACCGGACTGCAGGCGATCAAAGAGGGAGCACGAGGAGAGATGGGAGGACAGTTCAGAGTAGACATGTTGCTCAAGCAATTTTGAGGCGAAGGGGAGGAGAGATATGGGATGATAGTTGGAAACTTTTGCGGGGTCGAAGGAAGGTTTTTTGAGTATGGGTGTGATGAGGGCATGCTTGAAGGATGAGGGGAAGACGCCGGTGGCAAGTGATATGTTAAAGAGATGGGTTAGAGCGGGGATAAGGACAGTGGTGAGGTTAGAGATGAGATGGGAGGGGAGAGGGTCGAGGGCACAAGTGGTGAGGTGTGATCGTGCTAGAAGGGAGGAGAGACGCACTTCAGTCATGGAGGGGGAAGTTGCTTTTGGTTGAGGGGCGTTGGGTGATAGAGAGGGAGGGCAGAGTGGATTGGGTATCGAAGCTTTCTCTGATTTTGTCGTTCTTCTGTTTAAAGAAGCTGGCAAAGTCGTCGTCGGTGATGAGGGGAGAGGGAGGGGGTGCGGGGGGACAGAGTAGGGCATTAAAGGTTATGAAAAGTTGCTTGGGATTGTGGGAGAGGGAGCTAATGAGAGAAAGCGAGGTGCGTTGCAGAGTTGGATTTCTTCCATCTCCGTTCAGCTACCCTGGACGTCCGACGTCCGTCGAAGTTTTTTGGTGCTGGCGGTGAGCCAGGGTTGTCTGTGTGCATGGGTTTTGTTGTATGAGAGAGGGGCGGCCTGGTTGAGGGCTGTGGCGAGAGTGGTGTTGTAGAGGGTGGCGGCAGCGTCATGAGAGGAGGCTAAGTCAGAGAGAGGGAGGAGGGACTCGGCGAGTGAGTGGAAGTTAATGAGCTTGAGGTATCTTCGGGGGTGAGGGAGTGTCCGGAGAGGGGGGAGCATGGCTTGTGGGTGAGAGAAGGCGGAGAAGGTCAGCAGGTTGTGGTTGGATAGGAGGGGGCTTGAGTTTGCGAGGTCAGTGAGGGAACAGAGGCGGGTGAAGACGAGGTCTAGTATGTGACCGTTATTGTGTGTGGCTGACTAGGACCATTGGGTGAGGCCGAAGGAGGAGGTTAAAGAGAGGAGTCTTGAGGCAGCAGCGTGGGGTTTATCAATGGGGATGTTGAAGTCGCCCATGATGATGGTGGGTATGTCAGAGGAGAGGAGGTGGAGAAGCCAGGTTGTGAAGTGGTCGAAGAAGGTGGACGAGGATCCTGGAGGGCGGTAGATGACAGCCAGTTGGAGGTTGCAGGGGGAGAAGATACGCATGGAGTGTGCCTCGAAGGAGGGGAGGGAGGCAGAGGGGGCTGGTGTAATTGGGGTGAAGGAGCAGCTGTTGGCCAGGAGAAGGCCAACACCTCTGCCGCGGGAGTTGCTGGGCCGTAGGGTGTGGGAGAGGGCGAGTCCACCATAGGAGAGGGCGGCGGGGGAGGTTGTGTCGGAGATGGTGAGCCATGTTTCGGTGATGCCAAGGAAAGAGTTTTTTTGGTGATGAAGAGGTCGTGGATAAAGGTGAGTTTATTGCATACTGAGTGGGCATTCCAGAGTGCGCCAGAGAGTGGGATTGGGGGAGGGGATGCTTGGGTGCAAGGTTGCAGGGATTGCGGATGTTAATGGTGGGGAGTGGGTGTGGGCTAGGGGTGATTGTGGGGATGTGTTGGGGGGGACTGGTATTAGGGGAGATATCGCCAGCAAGTAGGAGGAGGAGGGAGAGGGTCAGGAGGTGGGGGCATGAGAGCTTGCGTAGTGGGCGGGCATGTTTGGAGATAAAGGCTTGGGTGTGGAGGAAGAGTTCAGAGGAGTGGGTGAGATGGCTAGGTAGGATGGAGGGGGAGAGTGTTATTGTGTTGTCGGGAGGAGGGACAGAGGGGGGTTGTAGGTAGTGGAGTAGGATAGGAGTGAGTGTGAAGAGAAGGGAAAACATTGCATGGGTGTATAGGATTCAGTGGGAGTGAAAGGTGGAGCAGGGGGGTGAGGTGCAGATGGGGAGTGGTGGTGGCGGGGGGCAACGGCAGCTGAGAGGAGGAGGTGCAGCCGGGGGTTGGGATGGAGGCAGGGGACAGGACCAGCAGGAGGGGTGAGATAGACGCAGGGGTCTGGAGCGACAGGGGACAGGTGCAGCAGGAAGGGTGTGCAAAGCAGATGAGTGGCAATCAAGTCCAGGCAATCGCAAATCAAATGGAGGTGTACAGAGTCCAGCAGCTGAAGCAGGGTGATGCGGTGCAGTCAGAGACCAGATGTAGGTACAATAGTGGGGATGAGATGCAGCCGTGGGTGCGATCAGGTGCTGTTGGGGGCGAGATGCTGAGGTGCAGTCAGGATCCGATGCAGTTGGGGGTTATTTGTCATATTCTCTGTGCATTCCCTTTTGAATTATAAAGTGCTGCGATATTATTAAAATGATTGTTATTGTTTATTTACATATGTATTACTAAAATATCAAGTCAGATAAAATGTTCATCTACGTTGATATCTCCCATAGTAAGGAATCAGTTATGGGCTGCAGGGAATTAAACCTCTGTTCTACAATAACATTGATTGGATATTGTATCCACCAAGTGAAGAATGCTGCTATAAAGAATTAATTTATTTGTTATCTTGAAAAAGGCGTCAGTCCGTCGCTGAAATGCATTGGTGTTGATAAAACATTCATTTTGTTCCGGTTCCGGCGCCCTCATGCCCGCACGTGAGTGAAGAAGCTCCCGCACACCCTCTGCCACTACTTGTATTTACCCGCCCCGGGCCGCAAATACATTTAAAAACATTACTCACCGGGAGGAGGAGAAGCAGTGCGGCGAAAATGATGTATAAATATGTCAGGAGGGGGCCAGGAGGGGGAAGCAGCCGACACAGAGAGCAACAGCAGCAGGCTGCAGGCGGGAAGAGTTAATGGCAGACGCTGCATCGCACTCTGCTTCTGCCTCGCGTGAGCGAGGATGTGGAGGGAGAGAAAGTGAACACATGGAGAAAGACCCGGCACACAAAAAAGTTGGGGACAAAGTCACAGAGGGGTGTAAAAGGATGGACAATATACTAATAGACTATAAACGATTGGCAAAAGAAATGGCCCACCATCTGGCTGATGAGATCAAGCAGGCAGTCTCAGACCTCGTGCAGGCTTCTACAAAAGACCTGCATGACAAGATATCCCAGCAGGAGGCTCAGTTACAAGAAGCAGAGACTAGAATCTCAGAAGCAGATGACAAAATAGTGGAACTGGAAAATAAAGTCCAAACCTTACAGAAACAGTCCACTTATGCATTGGAGAAACTTGAGGACTTAGAAAATAGATCTCGCAGGAGTAATCTTAAGATAATTGGCCTCCCTGAGACAATTTCCATGGGATTGCTTGATGAGATCTTTGAAGTCGATTTGCCAAAAACACTAGGACTTACGCATAGGTGCAAAGTGGAGAGGGCACACAGAATCGGCCCCCCCAAGAGATATGCCTGCGGACAACAGAGAGTCAGGGTCACAACGCAATAAAGAACCTCAAAAACCTAGACAATCGGTGGCTAAATACCTAAACCATAAAGATAAAGAGGAAATTCTGAGGGCATATAAGGCAAAACGTCAGCCTCTGATTATACATGGCCATAAGGTTCTGGTGTATGGCGACTTCTCGGTGGAAGTCACGAGACGTAGAAGAGCTTTCAGCGGAGTATGCACATTGCTATATAAGCGTAATGTGAGGTTCCAACTAAGCTATCCGGCAACGCTCAGGTTCAGAACGATGGATGGCATGATGCGAACCTTCACAGACCCAGAGGAGGCCATGCAAGTAGTCACAAAACAAGGATCGCCAGCGAGGAAATCACCAATAACATCTAACTCTGAGAAAGACCCAACTCTGCCAGGTCCAGAAGAGGAACAAGACCTGCCAAGAACATATAGGCTGAGATCGGACAGTTCACTGGGAGGAGGTCAAGACAGAAACACGACGCCAAGGGAGCAGAGAACGCCTGCGACGAAAGCAAATAAAAAGAGCGGTCAAGCAAAGTGATCTGGTCAAGGTTCCCCAAGATGCTGTAGAGAGAAGAGAAGAGAGCTCTGATCAAATTATGGAAATTTTTTTTTTTTTTTTTTCTTGTCTTGTCTCTTTATAGGCATGGACGTGAGGGAAGGTGATACAAGATCACTTGGACATACGAATATTGGGACGGTTTCAATGCAGTAATGAAGGAAGTCAGAAGACTTTTAGACATGAACCAGATGCTGCTGAGGCAGCCCTGATACAGCATGTGATGTTACACTTGGAGTGACAAGTAACGGACAAATTTACCTCGTTAATAAGTTTAGGGGCTATTAGATGTATTTAATGTAAGCTTTGTTACGCAATGTTAAAGGCTACTGTTTTAAAGTTTGTTGAATGGGGAAGGGGAAACATGGGAGGAGGGGAGAAAGAGGGCACTTAAAGGGGTTTAGAAATAACTGATACACGGCCAGAACAGGATGTTGCCCTTGAATCCCTTATAATCTTTCCGCTGACAATAGAGAGGTGGGGTAGGCTCGGGGCTTGGGACTCATTAGCAGGTGGGAAGTCACTTGCCGAAGCACAGCATTAAATATAGGCGAGGGGGGGGGGGGTGGGAAGTGGGAGCAGGTAGACGAGGGAAAAAAGCGAAGTCCAGAAGACCTTAGTAGGAGAAGGAGGATGAGGAAAAGGAGAGGGGAACAAGGGAGGGGGGAGGGAGAATATTTGGTCACCATTGTATATACTCACTCAAACTCGATGACACACAAAGACAGCATCCTTTCTCGGTATTCCTCAGGAATTAGAACTCAGCGTAGATATTACATTTATACCAATATGATTCCACAATGGTTAGATGGGTGACATGGAATATTAAAGGGTTGCGCTCGCCAAACAAACGAATGCTGATACAACGTCATTTAAAGCGATTGAAAGTTGATATTGCCTTGCTCCAAGAAACACACCTTTTGGCAGACGATTTTTTTAGACTGAAAAAATTATGGGTAGGAGAAGTGTATGGCTCTAGTTCTGCAGACAGAAAAGCAGGGGTTATCATACTCATTAATAGAAACTTCGCTCACAGACTAATCTCTCAGGAGTCAGATCATGAAGGCAGGATGATACACCTTGAGCTACAGGTTCAAAATGAAGTGTTCAGCGTGTATAACATATATGCACCCAACACGGCACAGAGGGCCTTCTTTACCAATTTGCAAACTAAACTTATCACTGATACACATAAAAACATGATCGTGGGAGGTGATTTTAACGAGGTGATGAATGGTGCAGAAGATAGGAGGGCAGCATTGGAACATTCCACAGGAGGAAGACGGAGATCAGCAAAAGATAAGGGCAGTTATTTGGAGGAGATGGCGTCTAACTGGCATCTGAAAGATGCGTGGAGGACTATATACCCAATGGATCGGGAATATACCCATTATTCGCACGTCCACGGAACATGGTCCCGCTTGGACATGTTTCTAATATCTAATAATGTTTTGCAGAAGTTATCAACAGTGCAAATAGAAAATATGGTTATATCGGATCATAGTCCGGTGACTTTAGAAACTATGGACAGCTATAAAAAGGGTACTGACTATTTGTGGAGATTTCTTTCTATACTAACTAAAGAAGAGAACTTTAACACATTATTGAAAGAATTGTGGACAAATTTTATGTTGGATAATGCCGCTCATGTAGATAATCCAGCCCTATATTGGGAAACAGCGAAGGTGGTGCTAAGGGACACATATTAGCATACACGACGAAATGGAAGAGACATGTTAAAGAACAATACTTGGCCACTAGTACCAAGGTCAGGGAAACATATAACATTTACAAGAACTCACTGTTGAATGCTGATAAGGAGATTTGGGTCCAAGCCAAAAGAGAATTTGAAGATTGGGCGCAAAAGAAGGAAAGCATATATAAAGGACACTTAGAAATAGAATTAAACAGATATGGGGATAAGGCGGGAAAGATGATGGCGGGCTTGGTGAGGGGGCAATGTCCATGCACACACATAACAGCAATTAGGGATAGAGGAGGTAAGATAGTATCGAACCCAAGGATATCACGAGCACGCTGAGAAAGTTTTATGCCACTTTATATAAAGAAAAAAGCCAAGCTGGCCTACAAGGTCTGGAGTGGCTGGAATCTGTCAGCATGACTAAAATTACTGAAGAGGAGCTGGTAGATTTAAATGCACCGATATCTGCAGAAGAAATTGGTGCTGCCATAGGGGGTCTTAGCTCACATAAAGCACCGGGGCCGGATGGATTCAACGGAGCTTTCTTTAAGTCATTGCGAGAACAAATAACATCACCACTACAGGAGTTTTATAATGGGATCCTCCAGGGAGAACCTTTATCTGACACAATTAACACAGCATATATAAAGCTATTACCCAAAGGGGAGAGGGATACCATGGATCCTGCAGGCTATAGGCCAATCTCCTTAATTAATCAGGATCTCAAACTCTTGTCTAAAATAATGGCAGAAAGATTGGCCACGATTTTGCCGAGATTGATTATGCAACATCAGACAGGTTTTGTGAAAGGGAGATCCACCACCATTAATATAAGAAAATCTATGCTATTACTTGATGTGGTACGAAATAGGACACTTAAAAAGGGGGAGGACCCGGCCATGGTCACCCTAGATGCAGAAAAGGCATTTGACAGCGTGGGGTGGTCGTGGCTGGGTCAGGTTCTCAACAACATTGGGTTGACGGGCCCTTTTAGACAATTCCTTACAACCCTATATCGCAATCCCAGGGCGCGAATTTACACAGCGGGACATTTATCAGATGCGTTCCAGCTGGAAAGGGGGACCAGACAGGGCTGTCCCTTGTTACCCTTATTATTTAACATCGCTATTGAACCGTTAGCTCGATATATAAATACACACAGTACTTTTGCAGGAATAGGAGTTGGCAAACTGGAGGTCAAGTCCGCATTTTTTGCAGATGATATCATATTGTTTCTAAATAACCCCAAACAGGATCTCCCGTATTTATTGGCGGAGATTGAAAGGTTTGGTCAATTTTCGGGTTTTCATCTAAACACAAAAAAGTGCGAACTTCTGTTCCTTAGAATGGACAAACAGCGGGAACAAAATGCCAACATATGTGGGATACCAGTGGCAAAGGATCACCTCAAATATTTGGGAATATACTTAGGCAGAACGACCCATCAGATTTACAAGTTAAACTATACACCAATTATAACAGAGATAGAAAAAGAGTTGGAGAGGTGGAAAGGGCTGCCCTTGTCATTGCCTGGACGCTGTCACCTTCTTAAGATGGTGAGCTTTGCCAGATTACTGTATCCTTTACAGACGATACCGATGTTACTGAGACATGAGATGTAAATAGGATCAATAAAGCTTTCTCAAATTCATATGGAAGGGGAAGAGAGCTAGAATAGCATTAGATCTTTAATGCGCCACACGGAAGAAGGGGGCGTGGGGATACCTGATGTGAGGGGATACAACTTGGCTTGCATAGCAAGGCATGTACTGGATTGGATGAAGAAATCCAGCAGGTATTCTGACTTGGCTCTTGAGTCAGAGTTTGGTGAACCCTGGGAACTATCAGCGCTGCTGCATTCTCCTTTACAGTACCTGCCTACACATATTAAGGCTTCAGTAATCTGTAAAGATACCATGGCAACATGGAAAACGTAAGGAAAAAACTAAAAATGTCTTGGAGAGTATCAAAATACCTGAGCCCTTGGGCATTTCCGGCATTCAAACTGGGAAGGGAGAATAGTCTTTTCGGGGAATGGAAGAGAAGGGGCATTAACACAGTAGGGGACTTATTGAATGTAACAGAAAAGAGATGGATGTCTGGCCAGGAAATCTTGAGTAAATATCACCTACCCAACTTTCAATTATTACAATTCAGTCAAATGAATCACTACATTTTACAAAACTTGAGAAATGTAACAAGGGAATTACTAGAGAATACATGGGATGTTTTAATGTCTAGAGATATTATGGACATTACAATTTCTTCCGTATGCAAGGCTTTGAGATCGGAATTACAACCATTATGTGAGGAAAAAATGTTTGGGAGATGGAGACGCTATCATGCAGATGTTGATCTATCTCAAAAAATACTACATGGCTGGAAAGTGGTCAAAAAATATATTATCAATGAACGTTGGAGAGATAGTCATTTCAGAGTCATGCATGGTACTATAGTGGGTTTTAATCTCCCTCCAAACGCCAATCACCCAGATAGGATGGTAAACTGTCCTAAATGCGGACAACACGGAACAGACATAGAACATGGGCTGTGGTCCTGCATGTATTCCAGAAAGTTTTGGGAGATCATGCAGGGTTTAGTACAAAAGATATGTGGGATCAAGATAGAGTTAGATCCAATGTGCTGGCTATTTCATTATGTAGAAGATAGAGTTCAAGGGGGTAATCTACATGTATTGTTTCATACAATTGCCATGCTGGCGAAACGCACTATTCTTCAACGTTGGATAGCATCGACACTACCGGGAGAATCTGATATTCACATGACACTGCTGGAATTATTACATTTAGATAGGAGGGAAACGATGAGGAACATAAAGAAGGGGGCTACATGTTTTTCTAATAAGTGGAGATCGTACATAGAAACATCCCTTACGGACTCGGATATCCAAAACATAATGATATCGTTCCAATACTCAGACTGGTATGCATTAGAAGAATTGGGAGGAACTCTGGGTAGATTACGTTTGAGGACTGAGGATGGAGTTGATGATTGAGTGGGGATGCTCTGATGAAACTGGATATTATCATAATATGTCATACTAAGATTTGTTTTGATCGAGTAATTGGTGTGAGAGGTTTGAAGTTTTCTTTTTTTTTTTCTTTGTGATGATGACCAGGGGAAGGGGAAAGATTATAGATTTAATATTTTGTAGTTATATTTAGAACAACGATGTAATGCCTATTGAAGCTCGATGCTTAATTTAATATTGTTTCATTAACTTTATTCCTGGTTTTGTTGAAAATTGCATGAGCACATGATATGTTATGATTTGTCTTGAGTGATGAAACAATAAAAATGATTGTGGAAAAAAAAAAAAAACATTCATTTTATACCATCGAAGATTATTTATTCCCACCAGTGCAGCCTATCTGGAAGAATTTCTCCTGTAGCATCAGATTATAGGCTCTTATAGGTGTTTTGTCCCTACACAACCCTCCCTAGGAGAACACCACCATCACCCCCACCCTCTCTACCATTATTGCCCTATTGAATTCAGATATCATATTCCTCGGCTCCAGTTTAGAAACATGATTTTACATACAAAAGGGAATACAACAAGAGGTTTAAATGCCTAGCAAATGAAAAACTAGATTGTATAAAATCAAAGAAAATGTTCAGCTTCACCTCTTAACCCACACATGGTGTGATGTCTGCATCTGGCACTGCAACCAGGCTGAACATAACAGGTACTGGTATATAAAGCTGGAAAAGAACACTTGTTCTCTATGTAACACTAAATATCCTCCTTAAAATACTTATGAACAAATATGACATTTAAAAAAGCAATGAATACAAATATATAACAAGCATACCCTGGCATCTTCCAAAAGTCTCTGCGCCTCAGCTAGAGCAGACCAGAAGACGACTTTAACACCTTCTTTCTGAAAGTAGGCCGCCCAGGCCTGGCGCTGGCCTTCAGTCAGCAAATCAGCCTTGTTTATTAGGATTATATTTTCTTTATGTGTATTCACTTCTTTGACATATCGCTCCTTTGAAAAAAGAAAAAAAAATATTACCATTTTGACAATACAACTGTACTATGATATGTTATATCAAATCGGATTAAAGTGGTAATTCAGTGAAAGGAAAAAAAAAAAAGTCATCACCTACCCACTCAATAGGTGATAACTTTTTAAGTGGTGGTGGTAAAAGGGCTAGGACCCGCATCGATCGGCAAGCAAATGCTCATGCTCTGCAAGTCTTTCTCTATGAAGCTACCGGCTTTTTCTGGCGGTTCACAAAGAATGAACAGAAGGTCCATAGGGAATCTGGCCAGTGATATCATTTTTGTAATGCAAATCGGTGTGGTCAGCAAAACCCTTTTAAGTACAATTCTGGAAAAAACCATAAATGCAACTCAATCTTGAGGATGGAACAATAAAAGGTCAAAGTCTTCAAATAATTTCTGGCGCTAAAAAGTCGCAAATGTAACAAGTATTTCAAATTTATAGAAATAATCTGTAAAAAGAAAGAATGGTCGAATATGTCTGATTTCAACATGTCTCAAAACGTGAAACTTTAGGGAGAGGTTTGGGAGAAGATTCCTTCCCCTTCATCACTGAAAGAAATATTCATGACTGGTATACATGATTATGGCAGAGAAGTAGCCATCAGCCAAACAGGCATCCCACAAATATTTATCACATATGACCCTGCTTTTAAAAGTTTTACAAACACACACACATACATACATACTATACATATACACACACACTAGATGGGAGCCTGATGCTATAACATCTTGTAGGCGGTGACATCACGATGGGGCGGGCTCTGTGATGCTATGGTAGTGGTCGTCCATTTCCTCCTAGTGCGGTCTCTCCCTGGTGCGCTTTGGTGTCGCTCTCATGCGGCAGAGGCATGAGGAAGAGGATAGGACGGTGGCATGAGAAGGGGCTGAGCGGGGCGCGCGAGCGCGGTGGCTGAGCGGGGGCGACGCTGAGCGGCGAGGGGGCTGAGCGGGGCGAGCGCGGGACTGAGCGGGGGCGGGGGAGTGGACTGTGATTTTGCTCCGCCTATGACCATGACCTATGACCTAGGTCCTGTATATCTCATAGCTCCTTTAGGCTGTTTGCAGGAGGCAGATAGGACCTGCGATGTCACAGTCATGTGATCTGGCTCTGCTCATGACTGTGACATCACCACAGGTCCTGTAGGCGAGTTGGAGCTTATCGGTGGGGGGATACCTGGCATTGGGCTGTGGCGATGGGTTCGTGGAGGGGATGTTTTCGGGTGGCGGAGGTGTGGGCTATCAGCGGTACCGCAGGTGGTCTCACACCTACAGCAGGCGACGTATTTGAAGACACATCACTTGGATATTCAAATATGGCACCCACAACTTGTTCTGGCCAATCCCGTGATAGGACACGCGCCAAAGGTAAGATTTACAATGTAATTATAATAGAGAATATATATATTTTTTTTTTCCCTTATTGAAAAAATAAAACTGTTACAACATGTGACAAATAAGCAGCATATAAGATAAAATATATGCTAATGTTCATTATATTGGATCAGTAAATGTGTATAACTAAAGATGGGAGTGAGGCTTTGAGAACACTTTTTCCACGTTTTTAAACTTACCAAATCCTGGCATCTGAATAACAATGGATTTCTACCATCCACAATCTGTACCACGATATCACTGAAAAACAAAACGGTCTATGTCACTTGCAGAACTGGATTGTATGGATGTGATCTTACAATGAAAAACCAAGGGGGTGTCAACTGTATTGCAAAGATAAGCATCAAGTGCTAGAACTTCATAACCATAATAAGACTGCTGCTTTACCATAGGGTTACTTGGCGAAAGCAATTCTCATACAACACCAAGTGCAAATTGCCGTCACCCCACTATTTTAGTTCCAAAATATGGCAGGAAAAAACACAGCCAAGCAGGTCACACGAGTCACATGTAACTTTCATTGGAAGAAGGGATGAACTGCTGAAGAACATCGATAAGAAATTTGTTGTTTTTGATATAATGAATAAATCCACATTTATTTGAAGAAACATAAATCTGCCTTTAAAGAATAAATAAAGTATGGCTAAGTTACAGAGGAGGAGCTTTACATAGGGCAGCTCAGTGGTTAGCACAGTAGAACAACATCTACAAGGAGTTTGTGAGGGTTTCCTCTGGGTTCTCCAGTTTCCTCCCTGACTCCAAAGATATACTGATAGGATATTTAGATTGTGAGCTCCAATGGGGACAGTGATGATATCTGTAAAGCGCTGTGGAATATGTTGGCGCATTATAAGTAAGGTATAAAAATATATAAACTGCCATCAAATGCTAATCTCATCCCAATTTGTATGTCCACTAAATGAGGATTCCAGGGTGAAAGACTAGAGAAGCATGTGGCATAGGCGGCCGTCACACGCTTCAATTTAATGCACGATATCGTTTAAGCGATCTGCTTTTTGATCGCCTAAGCGATATCGTTTGTGCATCGCTGCGTGCAATCAAGCGATTTTACAATGTAAAATCGCTTGATCGTTAGATCGCAGATTTGTGAGCCGGAGCTCATATCAAGCGATAAACGCTTGATCAATCTGCATCATCGTGGTGTGTGACACCACGATGATCCATCTCCCAGCGGCAGAGCCTATGCTGGGAGATGGTATCTATGGTAAACGTCGGGTTACTAAGCGCCGCGCGGCGCCTAGTAACCCGATGTGTACCATAGTTACCAGCGATCTCGCTGTTCCACATCGCTGGTGAGTCTGTCTGTGTGACAGCTCACCAGCGATGTGAGCGATATTGTTAGCGATAGCGATCACGTGCACGCGCAATCGCTAACAATATCGCTATCGATATTGAAGCGTGTGATGGCCGCCATACTCCCATACAAGACAATATATGTGGCATTAATCAACATTACCTTAAATTAAAGGGGTATTAAGTTTCCTAAAAGTTACAGAAATTTGAGACCAGATAGGATTAATATGAATTAATATCTGTAGCCAAGACGTACAGTTCCCTGCAAGTACTAAAAAGTCCCCTTAATTATTTACCTCCTTTCTATGACTCTCCAGAGCTGCCGCCAGAAATCTAAATTACGCTCAAAGGGTGTAAGAATCAGCTTCTTTTCTTCTTCGAGTCTAATAAAAGGAAAAATAAAGTCTACTCATACATACATTATGCAAAAACCCAAACCCCACACAGCATTAGGTAAGAATTTACTTAGCGAGCTGACGCCTCCACTCCAAGAAGTTGTCTCTCTCCGACTGCTTCAGAACCTCAGCGCTGGTGCTTCTGTCCCAGTGTGGCCTGCAAACAACCAGCAAAATATAATGAGGGTGCTTCTGGGAGCCCAGAATATACAAGAAATAAGAAGAATTAGGCAGGATATATAGCAGAAAAATGTAACAAGACATATTCTTACCTTCGGGGGATACACAGAAACTGCTCATTTTCTTCATGAAGTTTATGGATTCTGGTAGATTCCTCTGATGTCAGCAGTCCTGTCCTGGCTTCAGCTGGGACAAACTTTATATTCAGCTTCTCTACAATCAAGACAGATCTTATGTAAGCAGTCGGAAATTAACAAAATAAAAAACAACTAAAACTATTTCTGAGTATTCACAACTTTAGTTTTTGTTTTTAAGAAAAGCATTTAACCCCTTCACCCCCAGGCGATTTTCCTGTTTCTATTTTTTACCTCCTTACTTATAAGAGTCATACATTTGTTATTTTTCTGGCAATACAGACATATGAGGACTTGTTTTTTGTGGTTCAAGTTGTACTTTTGAATGACGTCATTCATTTTACCATATAGTGTTGTGGAAAATGGAAAAAAAATTACAAGTGCAGTGAAGTTGCAAAAAAGTGAAATTGCACATTTTTTTCATTCATCATACTCACTACATGGTAAAACTGACATGTCGGTATGATGCCTTGGGTCAGTATGAGTTAGTAGATACCAAACATGTATACTTTTACTGTTGTTATCCAAGTGGTGAAAAAAATTCAGAAATTTTTTTAAAGAAAAGGAATTGCACTTTGGCGCCATGTTCTGCTCCCCGTAGCGTTCTCATTTTTCAGGATCTGGGGCTGAGTGACGGCTGATTTTTTGCGTCTTCAGCTGACGTTTCTAATTATGCCATTTTTGGGTAGATGTGCAGTTTTGATCGCCTGTTATTGTATTTTATTGCAATGTTGCAGCAACCAAAAAAAACATAATTTTGGCGCTTGAACTATTTTTTCCGTTACACAGTTTACAGATCTGATTGATTTTATATTTTTCTAGATCAAATATTTCTGAATGCGGCGACCAAATATGTGTATTTTTTTTTTTATTAATCTTACATTCAATGGGGCAAAAGGCTGGTGATTTCAACTTTTATGTTTTTTCATTTTTTTCATATTTTTTAGAACTTTTTCTTTATTATACACTGACACTGCCCCCCTTATGGCACCTCAATACTGTAGTTTCCAATCGCTTGTGTTGTGCAGAGATGCGCTTTAGCATCCCTCTGTACAGCACAAACGATCACATTCTGCCAATGATGTCACTCGGGTATCTCTGGCAAAAAGGGAGTCATGACAGGATCCGGGGACATCAGCTGATCCCAGGCTGTCAAGGCAATGCATCGTGGCCCCGTGATCTTATCACAGGACCACCGATGTCAGCATGGAACAGTGCAATCCCCGCCATGGTGCTTTACATTACGCAGTCAGTGAATGACAGTCAATCCAAGGGGTTAACAGTAAAAATAGGAAAGCTAATCTGATCGATCCTATAGAGGCCCTGTTACACAGCACGACATCGTTAAAGACATCGCTGATACGTAACGGGTTTGGTGGTGTTCCAGCGACCTAGTTACGTGTGACTCTGCCAAGTTGTAATGACAAAACATTGGTTCGCTGATTGCAGGTTTGAGAACATGTTCTCAAACCACACGATCAACGATCAGCCAACTTGGTCTATCGTTATGTTTAACACTGCGATAACGATGTCGTGTACGATTTTGCCCGTTCACAGCATTGAGCAGGGATCGTTCGCTGGGTTGAGCGAACGATACCTGCTCACAACATCGTTGGCGAGTCGTCCACGATATCTAGATGTGTGACATCTCACCAACGATGTCAAAACGATGTCTGCAACGACCACGGCACACGAGATCGTTGCCGACATCGTTCCAACGTCGTATCGTGTAATGGTACATTTAGCTACATGTCAGTGGATCGAATCAGCTGACGTGTGGGGGGGTGATGTGACTTCCCATCAAACATAAGAAGTTTGTACCCCAAGGGGGTACATATAGGCACTTGATCTTGAAGGGGTTTATGAGTGTCTTTCACCTCCAAAACGCCAACTAAACTGCATCAACATATATAGGGGGTCACAATCCCTATACAAATCACAACAGGCATAAATAAATTATATAAAAAAAATTTCTAATGATCTACAGTGAGTACAGAAAGTATTCAGACCCCATTAATTTTTTCACTCTTTATTCCATTGCAGCCATTTGGTAAATTCAATAAAGTTCATTTTTTTCTCATTCATTTACACTCTGCACCCATCTTGACTGAAAAAAAAAAAATGCAGATATTTGAGCAAATTTATTAAAAAAAGGAAAACTGAAATACCACAGTCATAAGTATTCAGACCCTTTGCTCAGACACTCATAAGTCACATGATGTCCATTTCCTTGTGATCCTCCTTGAGATGGTTCTATTCCCACATTGTAGTCCAGCTATGTTTAATTAAACTGATAGGACTTGATTTTGAAAGGCACACGCCTGTCTATATAAGACCTCACAGCTCACAGTGCATGTCAGACCAAATGAAAATCATGAGGTCAAAGGAACTGCCCAAGGAAACTCAGAGACAGAATTGTGGCGAGGCACAGAGCTGACCAAAGTTACAAAAGGATTTCTGCAGTGCTCAAGGTTCCTAAGAGCTCTGTGGCCTCCATAATCCTTAAATGGGAGAAGTTTCGACTACCAGAAGTCTTCCTAGACCTTGTCGTCCAGCCAAACTGAGCAATCGTGGGAGAAGATCCTTGGTGAGAGAGGTAAAGAAGAACTCCAAGATCACTGTGATTGAGCTCCAGAGATGCAGAAGGGAGAAAGCTCCACAAAGTCAACTATCACTGCAGCACTCCACCAGTTGGGCCTTTATGGCAGAGTGGCACGACGGAAGCCTCTCCTCAGTGCAAGACCTATGAAAGCCCACATAGAGTTCGCTAAATAACACATGAAGGACTCCCAGACTATGAGAAATAAGATTCTCTGGTCTGATGAGATGAAGATAAAACTTTTTGGTGATAATTCTAAGCGATATGTGTGGAGAAAACCAGGCACTGCTCATTCCCTGCCCCATACAATCCCAACAGTGAAACATGGTGATGGCATCATCATGCTATTGGAGTGTTTTTCAGTTGCAGGAAAAGGACAAATGGTTGCAATTGAAGAAAACATAAATACAGCCAAGTACAGAGATATCCTGGCTGAAAACCTCTTCCAGAATGCTCTGGACCTCATACTTGGCCAAAGGTTCACCTTTCAACACGACAATGACCCAAGCACCAGCTAAAATAACAAAGGAATGGCTTCACAACAACTATGTGACCATTCTTGACTGGCCCAGCCAGAGCCCTGACCTAAACCCAATTGAGCATCTCTGGAGAGCCCATGTAGTGCTATAGAAGACATTTCCACCAGCCCATGCTGCTGACTGCCACCACACGACAAGCTGTGCTGTAGGCTTAGGAAAGGCACGATATCGGTGGTCGTCACTAATACTCTGTGGGCACTTGTGATGATGACATTTATACATCTGGCTTTTCTGTATTTAACATCAAGAATGGCGCAGTCTGTGGTAACATTCATGCAGTTAAAAAGAGAAATTCCTGACTACTCCATAAAGCTAAGCATACTCAATAGGCTCACATTTATCGTGACGCACCTCAGAGGCTTGTACCATCTAAAACTGCAGTGCCAGTGACATCATGTCTACACACAATCACTGGAGCAGCGGAGTAGACATAGTACTGAATTTGGAGTGGGTGAGTAACAATTTTTTATGGCCATTTTCCTAAGTTAAAAGCTATTATTGTCAATCATGAGCATGCACTCCATATACAATGAGAATTACATTCACAAAAAAATGATCATTATCCTCCTTACCTGCAGCAAACTCTGTTCCCGCCAACTCCGCTGTTGCAAGAAAATCATCGATAGAGCTTTGTTCTGTCACAGATTGGAGGTTCAGCCGACCCCAGTCGTAGCCGTCATTGAGTTCACTTGTGTGCAGCTGCAAAGGCCAAGAATTAGAGCAGGAGGTTAAAAGAACTGGATAAAACAGTTTGATTTTAACATTTAGCCTGGATTCATAGGCGAAGGACGGAGTCACATTGGTGTATTAAGCACACGAGTGAAATGTGAGAAAATCTCACATTGCACTCGTCCTAATGTTACACAATCAAGCAGCTCAGATCTGCTAATATTTCCCCAGGTCTAATCAGATTGAGAAAAAAAAACTGTGGTATGTGACTGTCAGTGAGTCACGGGTCACTCGCACCCATACAAGTCTATAGGTACAGTGCAGACCAAAAGTTTGGACACACCTTCTCATTCAAAGAATTTCTTTTCTGTCCCCTGGCCCCCTCCTGCCCACACCGCCCCTCCTGCCGCACCCTCCCCTTCACCGCTCAGGCAGCCGCCCGACAATCAGCAACAGGACAGTCCACACGCAATTGGCGCAAGATTTCAACTACCCTTCGATGATTGTTGCCAGCATCTGCGATATTTGTGCAGATTAAACCCAGCTTCGCTTTGCATATTCTTAAATCTTCATAAATAAACTACATACATACTCTAGAATACCCATGCGTTAGAATATACTATACTATATACACCTTATACTATAATAGGCCCACATTGGATTCCATATATATAATGGACCAACATTCCTTTCCATATTATATAATGGCCCCACATTGCCTCAATATAATATAATGGGCATCTGATTGCCTTCCAGATAGTAAAATAAACCCACATTCCCTTCAATATAGTATAATAACCACACATTGCCTTCCATATAATATAATGGGCCCCACAATGCCATCTATAAATGGGCCCAGATAGCCTTCCAAATAGTATAGTAAACCCCATAATACCTTCAATATACTTTAATGGCCACACATTGCCTTCCACGTAGAATAATGTCCCACATTGCCTTCCATATAATATAATAGCACCACATTCCTTACATGTAATATTAGGGCTCCACATTGCCTTCCATGTAGTGTAATGGCCCCTAATTGCTTTCCGAATAGTAATAATGGATCCCACATTGCCTTCAATACAGTATAATGGGCCCCACATTGCCTTCCATAAACTTGAATGGTTGCTTATTGGCAACAGACTTATAGTTGATGCTGGGAGATGTCATGTGATGGAATGTTGTGGGTGATGATGTCTCTGAATGCCTTGTGATGTCATCATCACTGGAGGTTCCGCCACTAGGAGTTTGTATCACATTAGCCGTATCTTGGTGCTGAGATTCTCTCTAGAGACAATGAAGATTTTCATAGTGTCTGTGCGTCCTTTCCATAATACCAGGCTGCGTGTCCCTTCTATTATAATGCGGTTGCCGTATAATTAAGACTTCTTGTTCCATAGAAACCTATTCGATCTTAACCAATGTCTTTTCCATCCCAATCTGTCTCACAATACCATCTGTACTATTATTGTCAAAGGAATTGTCATAATTTTTTTAGTCTGCAGTTGCTAAAATGTGTTAAATAATGAATGTGAAAATTCATAAAAAATTCTTGAATGTGCTATTGCAACAGAGATGTTTTCTATATATGGCCCCACATGTTTCTATATAATACTAGATGGTGCCTGATTCTAACGCACGTATTCTAGACTATGTTAGCAAGTATACGGCCCGGTGGCAGGACGAGGGGAGCGATCGACCCGGGGGGAGCCAGAGAGAGGAGCACACGGCCGGGGGACGGGACGAGAGGAGAGGAAGCACGCTTCCTCATATATACACCACATTCGCTTCATAAATAGGCTCCATTGCTCATAGTGAATGGCCCAATGCTTTCAATAGTATAATGGATCCCACATTGCCTTCAATACAGTATAAAGGGCCCCATATTGCCTTCCATAAACTTGAATGGTTGCTATTGGCAACAGACTTTAGTTGATGCTGGGAGATGTCACTGTGATGGAATGTTGTGGGTGATGATGTCTCTGAATGCCTTGTGATTCATCATCACTGGGAGGTTCCGCCCACTAGGAGTTTGTATCACATTAGCCGTATCTTGGTGCTGAGATTCTCTCTAGAGACAATGAAGATTTTCATAGTGTTCCTGTGCTGTTCCCTGTTCTTCACCATAAGTTACCAAGGGCTGCCGGTGAGTCCCTCTCTATTATTATAATGGCGGATGGTTTGTCCCTGTAGTAATTAATGACTTTGCTGTTGTTTCCTATAGAAACCAATAGGTTCAGATCTTAACCATGTTCAGTTTTCCATCCCACAGATCTGTTCCCTCCACAATTTACCATTCTGTACTGAATTTTATTTTGTGTAAAGGGAATTTGTCATAATTTTTAGTTTTTAAGTCTTTGCAGTTTTGCTAAAAAATGTGTTTAGAAAAGTATAAAGTGAAATTGTGAAAAAATTCATAAAAGAAAATTCTTGAATGGATGCTATTGGCAACAGAGACTGTTTTTCATATAGTATATTAGGCCCCACATTGCTTTCTATATAATACTAGATGGTGGCCTGATTCTAACGCATCGGGTATTCTAGACTATGGTTAGCAGAGTATACGGGGCTCAGCGGTGGGCAGAGGACGGAGGAGGAGCGATCCGACCCGGGGGGGGGGGGAGCCGAGGACGGAGGAGGAGCACACCGGCCCCGGGGGGACCGGGGACGGAGGAGGAGGAGGAGAGCACCGGCCTTCCATACAATATAATGAGCACCACATTCGCTTTCATGTAATATTAGGGGCTCCACATTGCCTTCCATGTAGTGTAATGGGCCCCTAATTGCTTTCCAATAGTATAATGGATCCCACATTGCCTTCAATACAGTATAAATGGGCCCCAATTGCCTTCCATAAACTTGAATGGTTGCTATTGGCAACAGACTTATAGTTGATGCTGGGAGATGTCATGTGATGGAATGTTGTGGGTGATGATGTCTCTGAATGCCTTGTGATGTCATCATCACTGGAGGTTCCGCCCACTAGGAGTTTGTATCACATTAGCCGTATCTTGGTGCTGAGATTCTCTCTAGAGACAATGAAGATTTTCATAGTGTCCTGTGCTGTTCCCTGTTCTTCACCATAAGTTACCAAGGGCTGCCGGTGAGTCCCTCTCTATTATTATAATGGCGGATGGTTTGTCCCTGTAGTAATTAATGACTTTGCTGTTGTTTCCTATAGAAACCAATAGGTTCAGATCTTAACCCTATGTTCAGTTTTCCATCCCACAGATCTGTTCCCTTTCCACAATTTACCATTCTGTTACTGAATTTTATTTTGTGTAAAGGGAATTTGTCATAATTTTTAGTTTTTAAGTCTTTGCAGTTTTGCTAAAAAATGTGTTTAGAAAAGTATAAAGTGAAATTGTGAAAAAATTCATAAAAGAAAATTCTTGAATGGATGCTATTGGCAACAGAGACTGTTTTTCATATAGTATATTAGGCCCCACATTGCTTTCTATATAATACTAGATGGTGGCCTGATTCTAACGCATCGGGTATTCTAGACTATGGTTAGCAGAGTATACGGGGCTCAGCGGTGGGCAGAGGACGGAGGAGGAGCGATCCGACCCGGGGGGGGGGGGAGCCGAGGACGGAGGAGGAGCACACCGGCCCCGGGGGGGACCGGGGACGGAGGAGGAGGAGGAGAGCACCGGCCTTCCATACAATATAATGAGCACCACATTCGCTTCATGTAATATTAGGGGCTCCACATTGCCTTCCATGTAGTGTAATGGGCCCCTAATTGCTTTCCGAATAGTATAATGGATCCCACATTGCCTTCAATACAGTATAATGGGCCCCACATTGCCTTCCATAAACTTGAATGGTTGCTATTGGCAACAGACTTATAGTTGATGCTGGGAGATGTCATGTGATGGAATGTTGTGGGTGATGATGTCTCTGAATGCCTTGTGATGTCATCATCACTGAGAGGTTCCGCCCACTAGGAGTTTGTATCACATTAGCCGTATCTTGGTGCTGAGATTCTCTCTAGAGACAATGAAGATTTTCATAGTGTTCCTGTGCTGTTCCCTGTTCTTCACCATAAGTTACCAAGGGCTGCCGGTGAGTCCCTCTCTATTATTATAATGGCGGATGGTTTGTCCCTGTAGTAATTAATGACTTTGCTGTTGTTTCCTATAGAAACCAATAGGTTCAGATCTTAACCCTATGTTCAGTTTTCCATCCCACAGATCTGTTCCCTCCACAATTTACCATTCTGTAACTGAATTTTATTTTGTGTAAAGGGAATTTGTCATAATTTTTAGTTTTTAAGTCTTTGCAGTTTTGCTAAAAAATGTGTTTAGAAAAGTATAAAGTGAAATTGTGAAAAAATTCATAAAAGAAAATTCTTGAATGGATGCTATTGGCAACAGAGACTGTTTTTCATATAGTATATTAGGCCCCACATTGCTTTCTATATAATACTAGATGGTGGCCTGATTCTAACGCATCGGGTATTCTAGACTATGGTTAGCAGAGTATACGGGGCTCAGCGGTGGGCAGAGGACGGAGGAGGAGCGATCCGACCCGGGGGGGGGGGGGGAGCCGAGGACGGAGGAGGAGCACACCGGCCCCGGGGGGGACCGGGGACGGAGGAGGAGGAGGAGAGCACCGGCCTTCCATACAATATAATGAGCACCACATTCGCTTTCATGTAATATTAGGGGCTCCACATTGCCTTCCATGTAGTGTAATGGGCCCCTAATTGCTTTCCAAATAGTATAATGGATCCCACATTGCCTTCAATACAGTATAAAGGGCCCCATATTGCCTTCCATAAACTTGAATGGTTGCTATTGGCAACAGACTTATAGTTGATGCTGGGAGATGTCCTGTGATGGAATGTTGTGGGTGATGATGTCTTTGAATGCCTTGTGATGTCATCATCACTGGGAGGTTCCGCCCACTAGGAGTTTGTATCACATTAGCCGTATCTTGGTGCTGAGATTCTCTCTAGAGACAATGAAGATTTTCACCTTGTTTCTGTGCTGTTCCCTGTTCTTCACCATAAGTTACCAAGGGCTGCCGGTGAGTCCCTCTCTATTATTATAATGGCGGATGGTTTGTCCAGGGCGGACTGGCCCGGCGGGAGATCCCCCGGGGGCCCCGACACTTTTTTAGCCCCGCCCACTTAGCCCTGCCCCCATAAACCCCCCCTGGGCCCTGCAGAGTGACAGTGTGAGGCCCCCCTCTGGTATTATCACTAATCATATCGGCGCACTGCCGATATGATTAGTGAGTGATTGTTCTGGTCTTGCAGCAGCAAAGCACGGAGAGAGCTCTCCGTGCTTTGCCTGCTGTTGCGGTGCCGCCCAGCCTCCTCTGCGCAGCGCGACACTGCCGGCGCGGTGCGCAGATGGAGACAGCCTCAGCCTGCGATGACTGCCTCCATCCAGGCTGTGTGCGCAGGTGCCGGCAGCGTCGCTGAGGAGGAGAGGGACCCATCATCGCCCCTGCAGACAGGCCCAGGGTGACTATAAAGGCGGGGGGTTTGGGTGGCCAGGGGAAGGAGGCTTGGGTGCGGGGGTGTGTGTGTGCTAGGTCGTCCTGGTAACTGAGCGACTGAGGAGCCCATTATTCCATAAGAGATGGGCTCCTCAGCCATCAGCCTGGGGTGTGGGGGGTCCCAGACCGTGCTGCAGCCTCCACCATCCAGTCTCACCTGCTGGGGCCTGTAGTGCTGTGCAGCATTTAGTGTGAGGAGATACTGCTGCTGCTGCTTCTACTACTGCCCCCAGCATGGTGCCATCAGGGAGGTCCCATAGGGCATCACAGGCCTTAGTATGAAGCAAACACTGTGGGAGCTCCCTGATGGCACCATACTGGGGTGCAGTGAGAGCCTAACCTCACGGAGCCCCATGATCTCTATCTACAATCCCTGAGTGGGCCCCATGATCTCTATGTGCGCCTATGTGTGGGCCCCATGATGATCTCTATGTACGTCCCTGAGTGGGCCCCATGATCACTATGTGCGCCCCTGAGTGGGCCCCATGATCTCTATGTGCGCCTATGTGTGGGCCCCATGGTGATCTCTATGTGTGCCCCTGAGTGGGCCCCATGATCACTATGTGCGCCCCTGAGTGGGCCCCATGATCTCTATGTGCGCTCTATGTGTGGGCCCCATGATGATAGCTATGTACGCCCCTGAGTGGGCCCCATGATCTCTATGTGCGCCTATGTGTGGGCCCCATGATCTCTATGTGCGCCTATGTGTGGGCCCCATGATGATCTCTATGTACGCCCCTGAGTGGGCTCCATGATCTCTATGTGCGCCTATGTGTGGGCCCCATGATGATCTCTATGTACGCCCCTGAGTGGGCCCCATGATCACTATGTGCGCCTATGTGTGGGCCCCATGATCTCTATGTGTGCCTATGTGTGGGCTCCATGATGATCTCTATGTGCGCATCTGAGTGGGCCACATGATCTGTATGTGCGCCTATGTGTGGGTCCCATGATCTCTATGTGCGCCTATGTGTGGGCCCCATGATGCTCTCTATGTACGCATCTGAGTGGGCCCCATGATCTCTATGTGCGCCTATGTGTGGGCCCCATGATCTCTATGTGCGCCTATGTGTGGGCCCCATGATCTCTATGTGCGCCTATGTGTGGGCCCCATGATCTCTATGTGCGCCTATGTGTGGGCCCCATGATGATCTCTATGTACGCCCCTGAGTGGGCTCCATGATCTCTATGTGCACCTATGTGTGGGCCCCATGATGATCTCTATGTACGCCCCTGAGTGGGCCCCATGATCACTATGTGCGCCTATGTGTGGGCCCCATGATCTCTATGTGCGCCTATGTGTGGGCTCCATGATGATCTCTATGTGCGCATCTGAGTGAACCCATGATTTCTATGTGCGCCTATGTGTGGGCCCCATCATGATCTCTATGTACGCATCTGAGTGGGCCCCATGATCTCTATGTGCGCCTATGTGTGGGCCCCATGATCTCTATGTGCGCCTATGTGTGGGCCCCATGATGATCTCTATGTACGCCCCTGAGTGGGCCCCATGATCTCTATGTGCGCCTATGTGTGGGCCCCATGATCTCTATGTGCGCCTATGTGTGGGCCCCATGATGATCTCTATGTACGCCCCTGAGTGGGCTCCATGATCTCTATGTGCGCCTATGTGTGGGCCCCATGATGATCTCTATGTACGCCCCTGAGTGGGCCCCATGATCACTATGTGCGCCTATGTGTGGGCCCCATGATCTCTATGTGTGCCTATGTGTGGGCTCCATGATGATCTCTATGTGCGCATCTGAGTGGACCCATGATTTCTATGTGCGCCTATGTGTGGGCCCCATCATGATCTCTATGTACGCATCTGAGTGGGCCACATGATCTCTATGTGTGCCTATGTGTGGGTCCCATGATCTCTATGTGCGCCTATGTGTGGGCCCCATGATGATCTCTATGTACGCATCTGAGTGGGCCCCATGATCTCTATGTGCGCCTATGTGTGGGCCCCATCATGATCTCTATGTGCGCCTATGTGTGGGCCCCATGATCTCTATGTGCGCCTATGTGTGGGCCCCATGATCTCTGTGCGCCTATGTGTGGGCCCCATCATGATCTCTATGTACGCATCTGAGTGGGCCCCATGATCTCTATGTGCGCCTATGTGTGGGCCTCATGATGATCTCTATGTACGCATCTGAGTGGGCCCCGTGATCTCTATGTGCGCCTATGTGTGGGCCCCATGATCTCTATGTGCACCTATGTGTGGGCCCCATGATGATCTCTATGTACGCATCTGAGTGGACCCCGTGATCTGTATGTACACCTCTGAGTGGGCCCCATGATCTCTATGTGCGCCTCTGAGTGGACCCCGTAATCTGTATGTACACCTCTGAGTGGGCCCCATGATGATCTCTTTGTATGTATCTGAGTGGGCCCCATAATCTGTATGTACACCTCTGAGTGGGCCCCATGATGATCTCTATGTACGCATCTGAGTGGGCCCCATGATCTCTATGTGCGCCTCTGAGTCGGCCCCGTAATCTGTATGTACACCTCTGAGTGGGCCCCATGATGATCTCTATGTACGCATCTGAGTGGACCCCGTGATCTCTATGTGCGCCTCTATGTGGGCCCCATAATCTCTATGTACGCCTCTGAGTATGCCCCACGATGATCTCTATGTATGCATCTGAGTGGACCCCATGATCTGTATGTACGATCCCTGAGTGGGCCCCATGATTTCTATGTGCGCCTCTGAGTGGACCCCGTAATCTGTATGTACACCTCTGAGTGGGCCCCATGATGAGCTCTTTGTATGTATCTGAGTGGGCCCCATGATTTTTATACACGCCCCTGACTGTGCCCCATGTTATCTATGTACGCCTATGATTCGGCCCCATGGTCTTTATGCACGCCCCTGAGAGTGCCCATTGATCTCTATGTACGCCCCTGATTGGGATCCATATCGCCCCTTATGCGGCCCCTGTAATCTCTATGTGGCCCGGAGCCTCGCCTCCATGTGGCAGTAGTAGAAGCAGCATCTCCATAGTGTGGCATTCACACTACATGCTGCACTGTATAGGACTCCCAGCCAGCAGCAGAACGGATGAGAAGGTAACTGCCTGGGACCCTTAGCTGAGGCTGGCAGGACATACTACTGGGCAATGGCCATGATTATCATGGCCATTGGCCAGCATGTTATGCTAGCCTCTGGTGGTACTATCATGCATGCCCATTGCCCAATATGTCCTGCCAGCATCTGTGGTACAATCATGCCCACCCAGCATGTCCTGACAGTCACTGGTGGTAGTACTAGCATGAGTGTACCACAGAGGCAGTACATACTGGGCAATGGGCATAATAGTGCCACAAAGGCTGGAAGGACATACTGGGCAATGGGCAAGATAGTACCATCAGTAGACTGACTAGGCGTTATCCAGGGCTCTGTCTCCCCTCTTCACAGCTGTTAACATTGCGTTTATGCTGTTCGTTGCAACGGATCCATTGTAAATCAGCACAAATGCAATGTACCGTAGACTTGTATTGCAAAAATGCATTCTAACGCTTGCAAAAACGGCCATGCGTTTGAAAGTATGCATTATTTGCAATGCACAGGAAACACGGTCGGCGGCTGGAGGCAAGCTGAGCGCTTCTATCACTTACAGGTGTGTTCTACTGTTATTCTGTGCCTGCTCATCTCTGTCAGCAGACATATTGTCTGATTGCAAAGAGCTGAAGACAGAAGACCTGTGAATTACGTCAGAGCAAGGATTTTTTTTTTTATTAAAGATGGAGTCTCTAAATGCGATTTGAGTTTTATTAAACATTTATTTTCTCTATATTGTGTTTTTTTCCTGTTTACTAGAAATTCATGGTGGCCATGTCTAGTTTGGCGTGATGCCATGAATTTCAGGGTTAGTACCAACTGATAATACAAAGCTGGTACTAACCCCTTTATTACCCAGCGTGCCACCCACCACCAGGGCCACGGGAAGAGCCGAATAAAGCGCCTGGAAATGGCGCTATGATGACTGCGCCAATGCCAGGGGTGGCTGTGGGCTGCCGTTTTCAGCATCGGGGGCCCAGAATGCTTGGGCCTTACCATGCTAAGAATCCCAGCCACCAGCTGCCGATCAAAATATGGCGGGAGCCCACTCATTTTTTTTTTTAACAATTTATAAAAAAAAATGGGCTTTCCTGACTGTTGATCACCATCCAAGGTAAAGCCAGGCAGCTGGGGGTGGCAGGCCGTAGCTGTCCGCTTTATCTGCGGTGAGAATCAAAAATTCTGCAGAGCGCTATGTCATGTTTTTAAAAATTATTTATTTTCACACTTCTATATGTGACAGACCACAACAGCCAATCACAGATGCGGTCAAAGAGGATGGGCATCTGTGATTGGCTGTTCGAGTAATCTACAACCAGCCCATACATTCTAGTACGGTACTACGTATGGGCTGCATTCAGGTTACTCAAGCAGCCAATCACAGATGCCCATTCTCTGTGTCAGTGTCTGTGATTAGCTGTTGGGCCTGTCACACATATAGAAATGTGAAAACAAATACTAAAAAAAACATGATGTAGCGCTCCGCAGATTTTTTGATTCTCAGCGCAAATAAAGCATACAGCTACGGGCTGCCACCTCCAGTTGCCTGGATTTACCTTGTCTGGCGATCAAAAGACAGAGAAGCCTAATATTTGTTTTAAAATTATTTCACTTTTTTTTGGAAAAAACATGCGTATGCTCCCGCCATATGTTGATCGCCAGCCAGATAAAGCAAGGCAGCTGGGGACTGGGATTCTCAGCATGGTAAGGCCCAAGCGTTCTTGGCCCCCCACGCTGAAAATCGCAGCCCACAGCCACCCCTAAAAATGGTGCTTTCATCATAGCATCATGTCCATACACTTTCTCCAGCTCTTCCAGCAGTCCTGGTGGGGGGTGGCACGCTGGGTAATAATACAAACCTGCTACTAACCCCATTAACAGAGATGAGCAGGGACAGAATGACACTGGAGCACTTGTCATTTCATGTAGTGTAGAAATCGTGGCAAAAGTGTGGATTGTGCTCTGGAAGTGATTAGTTGTAGTAACTATGTTATTTTCTGCAGAGATAGGTCCTACATAGAAGATGTGATATCAGTCGGCAACAGATAAAGAACTTCACCTAGAGACATCACTGGTGAGTTTGTTTATTACCTATACACACACACTGACACTATACACAGAGCTCCTGTGTATAATGTCCTTGGTGATCATTATATTACCTGTACACTGACAATATATACAGAGCTCCTGTGTATAATGTCACTGGTAATGTCACTGGTAATCTCTATATTATCTTTACACTGACTCTATATACAGAGCTTTTTACATTTTCATTATTGGTCACTATCTGGTGCCATTATGTGCTCTGGTCATGGCTTGGCGGGATTTGTTCCTTGTATATGGTATTAGGCCAGCTTCACACCATGGTGTGATCAGGTCTGGGGCTGTCCGGTGTGAACCCGACAGCCCCGGACCCGATTTTCACACAATGCAGCCCTATGGTGCCGGACAGGGCTGGATGGCAGCTATTTGCCATCCGGTTTTGTCCCTGTCTGGCAGCATCAGGCTGCAAACGATTTTTGCCCTGGACACAAAAACGGAGCATGCAGCATTTTTGTGTCCGGGGTGAAAAATGCAGAGGTTTGCCAGAGAAAGAAAGTTGAGCATTTGGTGACTTCAGTATTTATAAGACAAATCTAGGATTACCTCTGCTTGCTTTACTCCTGGTTTTGTCTTAGGCCGGCTTCACACCACGTTTTTTTCCCCTGTCAGGCTGTATCCAGTGCTTTGCAGGAGGCACCGGACACAGCCTGACAGGTCCGGACAAATAGAAGCGGAGAGTTAATATGCCCTGCGGTCCTGTTTGTAGCCAGATTCTGCAGAGCGCAGCTTCAGGAGCTGTCCCCTACTGAAATGGTGCTGAACCTCTTCACAGGGGACAGCTCCTGGGGCTGAAGGTCAGCGGAGCTCACGCTGAAGTGCAGCAGCCGGCGTCCGGGAACCTGGCAGACTCTCTGGAACCGGAAGAATCCGGTAGGACCTGGTTTGCTTAAATTTTTCACCCCGGACACAAAAATGATGCAAGCTCCGTTTTTGTGTCCGGGGCAAAAATCATTTGCAGCCTGATGCTGCCAGACAGGGACAAAACCGGATGGCAAATAGCTGCCATCTGGCCCTGTTCAGCACCATAGGGCTGCATTATGTCAAAAGTGGGACAGGGGCTTTCTGATTCACATCGTGGTGTGAAGTCGGCCTTACAAATACTGAGGTACAAATCTCACCAAATACTCTAA